>VIBL01000087.1:603597-1207194 GCA_008271625.1 Lutraria rhynchaena
GAGTGTCCGCGTACAGCGCTAGGACCCTGAGTTCAATCCCCGTTTAGGACCATGTTTTTTTTCTCGCTCCTAATTTACTATACCATTGATTTGTTAATTGTTATAAACATTGTACTTCTATCGTGTACCAATATGGCAAAGACTACAACACAAATTTAGAAAATAATCAAACATTTAGAGCGAAGTCCTACCCGGGACTAACATACCAGGTCGTACTGATAATAGTGAAAGTTATTTCTACCTGAGATCTACGCAATCACTCTCTAGGAGTTACAAATCAATAACAATTATCATGTTAACATTACTTTATGGATTTAACATAAGTCCGCCATAGAAAGAGTCGATGAATGGATTGGAAAAAAACTGGAGTGATTAACAGACTGACACATGGTATTGTAAACAAACCCTGCCACGTGTGTATACACAGTATAAAATACAGCTTAATGTTACTGATTTTTCCCTCCACCACACTAAACAATCATCTTGTGTCGGCTAAGATTATTTATATACGCTTGCTGTCTTTATTTTGGCTCTTGTTACCAAACCAAAATATCAACTGTTTGGCCATGGTGTGTGTCATGCTTGATTTCATATAATGTTAAAGGTAAATAAAACTTGGACGTATTCGAAATGTTTTGAAAGGGATGAAAAATGCCTTAAGCAAAGTGCACCATTCGATTTTAGACGATAAATTACTATTGGTGTATAGTGTATTTCATCGTTCGTGTTTTTGTCGTCTTACAAGGAATTAAGAGTTTTAAAATATTTATGTAAGAACAGTTTTAGTACATTATATTATGTTAAGCTAACCATGTAACGCGTTGATTTATTTTCTCCCTGCATGTATTTGTTGACGACGATGTATATTGTACAAATATGTAATCAGGAATTCCATTCTGTTCTACAGTGTACTTTATTCTTGCTCTAGAATATACACGATTTAATGCATTTAACAGTCTGCAGATCTTAAAATTGACAAGCTTTTTTGTATCCCATACGTGCAAAATAAGAATTTATAGTAATTGGTATAAACCTGAAATATATCTACTTTGACCGGTCTAAAATGATTATTTATTCTGTACGGTCATCATACTTAAGCAATAATGAAAAAGTAAAATACTGCGCTGTTTGTAACATTGCTTTAATAAGTCATCCCGCGACCCGGTGCAGTGGTTAGTGCGCTGGACTTGTAACCCGGCGACCCGGGTTCAAATCCAAGTCGCGACAGGTCATACCCTTCAATGAAAACTTGACAAAAATAGCGATTTTCCTCCATATGTAGAGAAGCTGCCAGCTCCTTATGGAAGGGTATGTTAATACTGGTTAGTATACAGTTCAGGAAAACTGGTTAGGTGAACCGGTCGTCGTATATGGCTAAAAAATTGTTGAAAAAAACGGCGTTAATTCCGGTGAAAAAAAGTCATCATTATCACGTCACATACGGGGACCTATACTCTTTTGCTAAAGCGTAAAATAAGCACTTTTAATTGTATATTTAGTGGCAAAGAAGAGTTGGACCCCTTTTTCGTGGTTTGAATAGATACGAGTTTAAGAAGATTAAACAAATACGATTTTAAAAACACAGTACAGGATTTTATCACAAATCGCATTTTAAAATTTATTTAAAAACTCCACTCGGGTATTTAACAGCAAATTTACATTTTAAGCATTCAGTCACACAAATAAAACAAGCTTTAAACTGATGGACAAACCTTTTTTGGGTCAGCTACAATCCTTATAATGTCCTAAAATAAATATTAAACCGGTATGGTCACATTTTCGCGTACTGTCATGTGAGATAAACAAGGCGGTTTGATCATAGCATATCACGCATGCATTCAGTCAACCCTGTGTTTGAGACCACCCCGAATAAAGACCACCCTGTGTATAAAGGCCATTCTTTGAAAACTGTCACTGATTATTTAGAACAAACTGACCTCCGAATAAAGGTCATCTATCAATAAAAGTCACATTACGTCTTTCTCAAGGGTGACTTTTGTTCCCAGGTTCAACTGTATTTCTTACCATATCTACACAACATACTTCTAAAGGAGATATATTAGCACTGCATATTGACTCGTTCACAAATTTGTTTTGTTAAATATATATTAATTCATCTTGTTATGTTTTTACATGAAATGGGATTATGTCAATTAAGCTTGTAATAAATTTATAATCAACCACTGCTTATTCATAAAACAAGTATCGCGGAAGTGTGTATTTTATTCTGAAGTGTGCTTGAAATCAATCCAATCCCGTAATCAATGAAAAAATATAAGTGTATAATCAAATGCTGCTGTTTTCTTCTTACTGGTGGCACAGGTAATTATAAAATATGGCTTATAGAACTGAACATTTTATCTTTTGATCTGGGAAAGAGCCGCTACCATGGTCCAATGGTTAGTGTGCTGGATTTGTAACCCGGAGATCTGGGTTCGAATCCCGGTCGCAACAGGCCATACCCTTCTATGAACATTTGACAAAAATGTCGATTTCCTCCATATGTGGAGAAGTTGCCAGCCCCTTGTAGAAGGGTAAGTTAGTCTTGGTTAGTATGCAGTCCAGGAAAACTGGTAAGGTGAACCGGTCGCCGTATATAACTAAATATTGTTGAAAAACGGCGTTAAACCCCAGTGACAATTGATCTGTGAATATATTTTTTAAAAAATACGGACTTTTTCTAACGTCTATGTTATGAACCTCATTGTATAATTACAGTAGACTCAAATAATTACGGGGCAATCATTACATTGTATGTTGGTCTATTAGCTTTGTAATACGATATCTTGTGTTTGCCACAAAATGTCCGTGACATCTTTGATAGAGTATGTGTGAAGGAGATACATGTGCCTTGTTATAACGACAACTTTTTTCGGTCTGGCTTTCCGATGAATAACTCCCACATAATTCGACTTGATAATGAGACCAATTCATTGTTACGACTGATTTTTCGGGTCCCGAAGGTTGTCGCATTATCAAGGTTTTATTGTGTATAAATGTTCCAAAGTTTCTTGAAAAATAACCATTGTTTGATAGGCAGTTATGTACAAATATTCCAAAGATTTCGATTGATCATCAATATTATAGTGTTTAAAGTGATTTACTTTGTGAAAGGGCTGTATAAGCCAGGGTGGTGTTTTCAAATTACATAAATATATATATATATATTTTAAAATAATATCTTTCCTTATCAACGACAATTGTAAAAACGACAGGATTTATTTTTACCTTTAATTCTGTTATTTCGCTTACTTATTTCGTACACTCATAAAACTTGAACAAGGAAAAAATAAATCTCAAAACTGCTTAAGTTTATTCAATATTTATATGACTTCTTATTCAACAAATATAATACGGTTTATTGTTATGTTGTGGTATATCTCTTGTCTGATAGATTGGCTTCCAAATTCTCCTTCACTTGAATTATTAAGACCTATAGTAAAACCTCAATATTACGACCTCCTTGTTATAACGACCACTTATTTCGGTTCGGTTTTCAATAACTCCCCTATTATTCGCCTTGATAATGAGACACATAAAACTTGCGTTTTTTTAGTCATTAACACTAAGTCGTACTTTTGTGTTAATGTAAGATACTTTATATGAGTTAATGCCTGTAACTATATGCTGTATATATCGTTATATTTGTATCAGTTCAAATTAAATGAAATCTTTTAAGCAAGTCGATCCGGGAACCAGTGTATAATCAAACATTAAACTGGTCCTCGTTCTATGTTGCAGGGCACCAAATGTCTCTGTACAGCCACAGTCAACGAGAACCATTATAATCAAACACGGGATACACTCATTGGAATAAGAACTAAGAGAGACAAATCCTGTCAACATGTGCTACAAGTATTTCTCGAGTTATCACACTCGTTTGGCCGTCCTGTTATACATTGTAAAAATCTAGACCTTAGCGTTGTCTTCCTCTCTCGATTTCAAATTTTATTTCATTTACAACGACTTTTTATCGGGACACTGTAGCATTGTTGTCTAGTATTATTTTTTTCGTTTTGGAAACCTTCATTTGAGTTTATCCTTTGTCGAATCACAAAATCACAAATATATTACAAAAAATGAAAGTGAACAGAAATATAATCCATATTTCGTTTCACAGCGATGGTATGGCAATTAATATTTGATTTATGTGATTTAAAAAAGACCGGTGTACCAAATGCATGTACCAAGTTTGAATAATATAATTAAACAAAAAACTTTTAAATTAGAATTGCAGACTTTAATTCAATCACATTCGGCAGATGTAGTTCTGTATACAGGTATGATTTCTATAAGATTTAAAGCTAAAAGCGGGACATATTTTTTCTCATTATACACATCCGATTTACCTACATCTACTCTTGAAACGTTTGTAAATTCACAAGATAGAATATCAAATAATATTTAAGAGGGTTGTTTTAAAATTACGACAAAAGTACGAATCAGGACAAAGCCACATTTGAATGAATTCGAGCTACAGAAGCATAGTGTTCTAGGTCAAGTAATAAAAACTGTGGATTTGTTCATGGTTACGGCAGCCATGTTTATTTTTTATAAATTACGGAACAAAGAAACGCCTGCCTGTTTAAAAAACATCCAGGATTCTCAAAATATTTAAGTTATAATTGGGCATATCTGTGTATAGGAACAATAAATCGTCGTTTGCATTAAACCCATCATTACCAAAAAAGACTTTGATGTGTATATAACTGAACATAAGGACAAATAACCACTGGTGTGGTCGTTGCCTAGAGGTTACGTATGAAGACAGAAAGTCTCACAGTATTGCATAATGGACCAGTTAGGTGAACGCATTGCCACATTTTTTTTATTTTTCGAATGAATGATAGCCAGCCACCGGAGTTGGAAATAAAACGTTAACAATTCTTGTTAACTACAGTCAAACCTGTGAACGAAGGCCAACCTTGGGAGAGACAAATTATGGCATTTATTGACAGGCGGCATTTATTCGGAGGTCAGTTTGTTCTAAATAATCAATGATGGGTTTTCAAAGAATGGCCTTTATTGACAGGGTGGCCTTTATTCGGACGTAGCCGCAAACACAGGTTAGATTGTAATTCTGAATTTCTTATTTATACCATCAGAGTATTAAAAAGAGCTTAAAAACCCAATAGATCAAATAAGCATTGGAATATCACTGTATTATAATTGGTAAGAAAAAAACATGAATGTGTACAAACAGACATAAGAGCTAACTATATAAATGGTAAGATGTCAGGGGTTACGGTACATAGATGTGAATAAATGACATTGCACCAATTAATGACAAGAATAAATACACTTCCAGAAATAAAGAAGTTCTTGAGAAGTGGATAACGTCGAGGAAACATCAGGATTTATACACATTGCGATAAATCACGTGACTTTCAGCCATTTTTTTAAAAAGTTTTTTTTTTCATAACAAATATTTAAGCATTTTTATTATTTAACGGAAGGTGCAATGTTATTCCTTGTCTTAAGGTTTTGCTTTGACAAAGGGAATGGGTTGTGTAGGACATAAGCTAATGACAATAATATATAAACAACATTTGGGTTAAGTCAGAGGTGTTTATTTCACTCTTAAGTGTTTTTTTCAAGTATTTAATGCATATATTGATATCTATCATACTGATACAAAGCCAAAAATATTTTTGATATTTCATACTGATATTATATTTGTTCTATGTTCTTGTCAGGCTTATTAAATAATGTGTGTTTGTCCAAAATTTGATTAAAACGATAATATCTCGAAGTTCAGTAAATCAAATTAATTAAGCTTGAATCAAGTGCCTTTCCAGTCAAGATATTTGAAAAAGTCACCATGAACATGGGACGAATTAATTGATAAAAAAGTGCACGAAACAGTTTTTGAAGAAAGTGATGCTAGGTTGCGCCTCACACAATATTCAGCTTATAGTGTATATATACAAATTAAATATCACAGCAAACAGTTAAGAATTAGTTACCTGTCTTTCTGTGCATAGAATTCATCATCATCGTTAGCTTTCGTACGTTTTTCTCGGGTCGGAAGAAAATTATGTACATTTTAGGTGTAAAGAGACAAACAAAAGCGACACTAGCGCTTAAACTTATAGAAACACACAGCGTTGTAATTTGAACCTGAAGGAAGAAAAGGAGATTCAAAGAAATGAATATTTAAACACAATTTTACATTTTTTTCACTTGATTTAACGCCGTTTTTTCAACATTTTTTCAGTTATATACGGCGGCCGGTTCACCTAAACAGTTTTCCTGAACTGTATATTAACCGGTTCTAACTTTCTTGAAATTTTCTTGTCAAATTTTCATAGAAAGGTATGACCTGATTTAATAGTGTATGGTTTGTTTAAAGACATAGGACGTGTTTGTCGACAATTAAAAACTAAGAAAAGATGACAGCCAACAAAACACAGACTATTGTAGTGAAATAAAAAAAATGAAACAACCGAAAAATTGTTGAAAAGCGACGCTAAACTCAAGTGAAAAAAATGATATATCAAAACGTGGCAAGACTTGAACGACAATACCTAAACTGACAACAGTGTTTTTTTTTAAATTATTTCAGAGGTAGAAATTCTAGTAATTAACTGGCATCACGTGACCTGACAGATAAGTACTACTTAGAACTTTGTTCTTACTTCCGTCCACTTTTCAACCTTCAATAAGCGTATATCAAGTGTAAGCATTTTATCGATCCAGGACATGGGTAAGTAAACACCAAATCAAGGGACAAAACGTATATCCCAACAGCAAGACTAAAAATGACTAAAAGCAAAACTGAATGTGTTTCGAGGTCGCGTTCGACTAAACGATATTGACGATTTTTCGAAGGAAAAAGGTTAAATATCTGCTTCATTGTTTTGAATTTGACAAAGTGCTGATTAGTTATGTGTAGTATAATGTATTAGCTGTAGACACCAGTTGTTAGAAAATTGAGCGATTATTAAAAAAGTTACGTAGTTTTAAACAAACTTGGTGCAGAAACTATCATTTCGGAAGTTGTAACCCCTGTATTTATATGATATATGTGTGTTTTGGTCCGTGTGGCCATTTTAGGCCTAGTACGCCATTATACTCCATCCCTTCAACGTGCTAGCCCTCTGTGGCCTTCATTTAACACTATAGAATATGAGTTCAGATGACAGTGTTGTTGTGCTGATTTGAATGCATGGTTGCTTCATCAGACTCTGTTCTTTTTAATAATTTGCTTGAAGCGTTTATCTTTGATTGTTTACAGTTGGTGACAAATGTTAAGCAGAAAGGCCTGCTGTTGAAATATGATTGCCCAATTAAATTCTTATTGTGTATGAAATTCACACATAGGTTTGATTCTAACAGTACATTATGTGTAAAGTATTGTATTGTTGTGTCCAAAAGGTAACTGTGTTTTGTATTGAGCAATGATTTTCGTTTATAAAATTGTATTTCATTGGCCAGTTACATTTTTTTTTGCTCACTGTCATTCATTATATTATAACCATGTCATTCATTGGTGGATACAAATGGAATTGTCCAATCAGATTCACTCATTTTTAGGCAGGAAACATTAAGAAGTTCTTAGCTGTGTAAAGAAAATTTTACACTCTGAAACATTTAAAATGATTTTCAAATTTAGATGTTTTATAATTGTTTTAAAAGTGAACATATTGGACTATGGATTTTTTGTGAGTAGTTTCTTCATGTTTAAGTTTGTGTTGTCTGTTTTTAAGCAATATTTTACTGGATATTTTTGCATTTCTGACTTACCAATGGAGGACTTAGCACTATACATACTTATCCTGCTGGATTTTATTGTGTCAGTAGATTGATGGGTAAACCACGAATTGATATCTAAGTTGACTCTGAGATTTAATTTAAATGAAATTATTTTTTATGTTTCATGTTTATGTATTTAAACTTTTCAATTCATGGGACAAACCCAAATTAGTACAAGTCATAGTCTGATATGACAACACCATGAGAAATCTTGTGTCGGCCATATGCTTCGTCAGGAGCGGAAGGAAATGATGATGATGATGATAATGATTAAGAATATTCTGCATTTGTGGATCAGCCTTCGAAAATTACTGGATCGTGGTCAATGTACACGTATACTTAATTAAAATTCAACCGAGATGGATATAGATAAATTCTTTCCAAATGCTTACATCTCAATTCAGCACTTAAAATTATATTACGACACATTTTATATCAGCAGATTTGTGTATATTTAATGCCGAATAACATTAATTATAAATTAAAATAAATAATAAGACAGATTGGTGACTTAATCATAATAGACATCCTTATTTTTCATGAAGTTGTAAATTGTAACAGTTTAGAGAAGCTGCGTATTAATTAATCTACGTGTACGCTGAGCAGAATTTCTTATTTGCACGAACGTGTGAAACCAGTATTGGCTGGACGACGTCATTCTAGAATCTTCTCGCATTTAGTTTGCCTTAAATGGTAAGAATACCTGCCGTAATACGCAAGGAAACACCAGACCACATCATAATGAAACCACCGCTTAACGGATCAGTCAGTCTTACAGGCCACTCAGCTCCGTTCACTTTTGGAGTTCGTATTTTCAAGTTCGTCCGTCGGCCCAACTAAGCTTAATTCAAGTATCATCGACGAACAAAATATTAATCCATTCAGATCTTATAAACGATATAAACATGTTTTCATAATTCGTTCAATTTGAGTGAATTTGACTTTGAAAAATCGATTTCTCTGTATAAATCAATTGTAAGCATCGTAAAACTTAATATACACTTCCGTAATCAGCATCAATATATTTTGGATTGTTTTTGATAACAGGATTGGTAATAAAAGATACATGATTGATTATACATGTTTACTCATCAGAAATGAATGAATATATATGTTAACTTTTTATCCTTACAAGTAATGCATATTTGTTTTTTGTTTTTTTTTTTGTTTTTTTGCTGAACAACTGCTTTTCAGTTACTGTTATAATGTTTCTATTATTTGCGTGCTGTATCACATACACATTGGTTAAACCATTAGTACTATGAACATTTTTCAAAGTTATGAAATATGAAATATGTTAATGTTTTAAAAACCTTGTTCAATGTGACATACATTGTGTTTGAAGCCATGCTCATGATAGAAGATGAACAATGAATATGACATGCATATTCGATTTTGTTTCATTATTGCCTAAACAATCTTCCGTTTTAATTTAAGGTTTATGGATGCCATTTATACGTTGGTGTGATGAGCTTTAAACTGATCAATACCTGATAATACAACTACAGAACACTATGTATGTAAGCTGAAGTTATTCATTTCTTTATTATTATCTTTCTTTGATAAATCCGTTCATGCATTATTATCATAATGTAAATCTGCAGTGAATGAATTTGTCCCCAATATATGACATCAAAGAAATTCGTCATTTTCCATCGAATAATTTACTTGAAACTCATATACATACCAAATTAAACCAAACCAGGTCCGCTATTTTAATTTAAGTCTGGTTTTCATGGGTTTTACTGTATATGCAAAGAAATAAGTAATAATTGAAACAGCAGTTGTTGATTTATAGATATATTATTACACTTATATATAATATACTAACAAATAATGTGTTGACAAAAAACATATGAAACTATGAAACTTCGGAGATTTTTTAAAGAACCAATCTCTACCTGCAAATTAGATTTTCAAAACCAAACCAATACCCGGAGCAAGGAGAGAATTTTGTCAGAATTGGCAAATCTCAATATTTTGTTACTCTGTGCTGACAGGTCACTAATAATTGTAAATCATAAAAAAAACGCTCACAAGGTGATACAGGAAGTTGGTCTAAAAAGCGTTCAAACACTCCGGACTTCACATTATATTATAATATATTTTTAGTCCTCATTTTGTTTTACATATCTGGTAATCAGGTTATTATCTAATAAAGAAACATGCCATAGAATGCGTGTTGTTTATTAGTTTATTGTTATTAGTTTAATAATACATTTTAGTACATGAATATTAGGCGACAGTTGATTGTGTATACGTATAATATTAACAAAATACAAAGCAAGACAAATGAGGTGAAGTAACTCAGCTGTGCCCTGGAAAAAGAGCCGTACGGAGCCCCTAACGTGACATTCTACACTTTTATTTTATTTTAACTGTAGCAATCTTTTTTTTTCGTAACAATATTTCGTAAATACTAATAATTATTTTGCATATACGGAATGTTATTTTGTATTTATAAAGTGATAATTAACGTTTACGAAATGATAATTCATAAATATGAAATATCATTAATTCGTAAATATGAAATATTATTAATTAGTAAATATGACATAATATTTCGTAATTACGAAATAATTATTCGTTAAAACGAAATGACATTTCGTAAATATGAACTAATAATTCGTATAAACGAAATAATAATTCATAAATACAAAATATTAGTATTTAATAATTTACGAAATGTTATTACGTAAAAACGAAGAAAAAAATGATGCGACAGTTAAAATAAAAGTACAGAGTGTCTCTTTAGAGGATCCGTGGGATGGCATTGACCTACTAGCACAAATTAAAATAAAACTGTTATTTCAAGTACTGGTTGTGCTAAACATCTACACGTTTGGCTTTATGTTGAAGATCGGTGATGCAAACCATACAAAGAGTCTAATGTCATATTTCGACTGAGGGTCTAATGTCATATTTCGACTGAGGGTCTAATGTCATATTTCGACTGAGGGTCTAATGTCATATTTCGGCTAAGTGTCTAATGTCATATTTCGACTAGGGGTCAAATGTCATATTTCAGCTAAGAGTCTAATGTCATATTTCGACTAAGGGTCTAATGTCATATTTCAGCTAAGACATAGCTATTCAGGTCAACACTCGAAACAGTAAAAATAAAAAATCGACAACGATCATGCTCGTTTCAAAATATTTTACATTTGTACTTGATTTTTGCTACCTGTGTGATCATATTTTTTACGAATGTTGTCTAACAAAGCTTTGCAGCTTTCTTGACACTTAAAAATGTCTCCATAACGCAAAATTCTCTGTAAAGATTATCTCGACGGTGTAAAGTTTCGAAGAAATGTTATTTCGATATTCAGTATATGTACATTATACCATTATTTTGATTCCAATTTCATTCGTGCCCAAAGCTAGCTGGATTGATACTTTCAAGAATTATTTTAATTTTTCAAGCATTTAGAAAAGTTTCCCTGAAAGCTACCAGCATATCTGAATAAAAATAAGTATTGCGATCATTCAAAAAAATACACAGCTTTGCTTGGAAGATAAAAATATTACTGTGTTAGCTACTTAGCTAAACTTGCCATCCTAAGGGTTCTTATTATGTACAGACTTTTTAATGACAGCCGTATGTAGAAAGCACTGATTTCTTTCACTTTTCACGTTGTACTCCATGCACATGTACCGAAAGATAAACTCCTACTAAACTGCTCATTCCACTTCCTTTTTTTCGACTGTAACGACTCCTTTTTAATTGTTTGATGGGTCTCCTGTTGCACATGTGGACGTAGATGAAAATTTGTTGACATCTGAATGTCTGTCGTTAAATCTACTTCAATAGAAATGAAATTACAAACAAGTTATTTTTCTTAGGCCTAAACAAAAAAAGATTTGTTTCCGGTTACAAGCCAAAAAAAATATGGGTCGGTAGGTAGGGATTTTTTTCTTTTACTTTTTTTACATATATCGGCAACACTGTTTGGAAAATGAAATATAGCGCTAAGAATTGGATGCCGTAAAAACTTTTGAGTCGGCAGGTAAAAGATGGGTCGGTCGGGTAACCGGAAACAAGCCTATTTTTAGGCCTTACCAAAGCAACACTGCTGTACGTGGATAGTTAATTGGTTGCTTTAATAGAATAGCGATTTCTGCTGACATAAAAGTCCAAAGACATCTAAGTGAAATTAATTGCGCTCAAAATTGACCGCATCGTGATTGCTATTTGTTTATTTGTTATAGTAGCGACATTCTATCAAATAACTGTCATAATATATCACATTACATCATTTGTATCCGTGGTTAATCTTCCTACCAGATAATGTCAAATGTCTGAGCCAACATAGACTAGATAGGACCACTGCTTTACTAAAATGTAATGTGCGAAGCGGCCATTAGATAAGTTTGACAGCGACACCTATCGTCGGTGTAGCGTAATAATCGAAATATGTGAGAGTGACAATTGTGATCAAATACTGGTATTACAATGTTTATAAGTAAACAATCCCTCCTTTATTTAGGATCTGTTACAGAAATTCTATTCTCGTATCAGTGAAAGTGGGGATGTTCTTAATCTCGTACGATAGGAAGAATATCTTCAGCACTACGTAGCTAAGGTTACATCGGGGAATGAAGAGATTTTCTCACGGACTCGAGAGATACTTCGGAATGCTGGGTACTTGAGACCTTACTGAGAGAGACATAGTGACGGCCGTCCACTCTTACTGTAACGGTGACGCCAAACATCGCGGTAAGAATATCTACGGGAGAAAAGTTCTCAGTGAGAGTCACTTTGTATCTTATTGAACTCTAGTAGACAGTAGTAGATATTTAAGGTCATACGATAGTAGTACTATTACTGTACTTAAAAAAAGAAGACAGGTTGGTACACAACGTGTGTTTGGGATTAAAATTGCACTTGACTCGTTGGTGTTGAAGTACGATGTCTAATTAAAAAGGGTGTCCGTTACATAAAAAGGTCGCCGTTCACGTCAAGAAAATCATGAAGTCTGGTTTAAGTATACAAAGAAAGTTTAAGACACATGATGCGTAATTAGTACATTCTGTAGGCCCAATCACGTTACTAAATCACATTGTACAATAAGAATTAGATATTTTACAAAACATCGCAATAAGGTGCAATAATGTAAATAGAATTTCTCGTGACTTTATTCCAATTAAGTGGGAGAAGTCCACGAAAGGCATGGCTCTAGTGATAGGATTTGTTTCTTCCCACGATTGGCTTATATTTGTGGTCTATCATTAAGTACACCGACATATTTTGTGGTTTTTAAATAAATTGATATCATATGATACAGTTATGAAGTTTAATGTACAATAACAGATGAGTACAAGTATTTAGGTGGGGTGTGTGTTATGGTGTCCAGAATAGTGTGTTAGTGTTAGTGGGCGGTCCATGTGATTATATACTGTCAAAACATCTTCTAAAAAATAACACTGAACAAAACATTTAAACAAAAAATATGAAATTTAAAACAATGTTTGCCTTATTCGCAAATTAGAAAATTTGATTAATGGACAAAATTATGCGTTTATTTCTACATTGGTACTATGATAAATTGCGAACTGAAAGAAAATCATTTTTTTCTATTGTTTGCTAATTATTATCTAGATGAAATATTGAAATAGCTATTTACTACGATTTTGAACCTTTCTCCAAATATTCTCCATAACGATATTCCTAATTCATTTCATAATTGGGTACAAAATATTTCATTTTTGCAAGTACATGTATAAATAATGATCGATACGTATAACCTACCACAATTGAATTTTAACATGTAATGCAACAAAAAAAACCAAAAAGTTGACAGATTATATCAAACAAATATATAACAGTTATATATATATTAAATATATAAAAAAGACCATTTCGCGGCGGCGGACTGAAAACAACAAAAGGATATCACAGTAAGACTATTTCTCCGTTTAAATGTATTAAAAGGACGTAGAAATGTATGTGTTTTAATTTTTATAGGACATTTCTAATTGCAAACCCCTCGAACGGAGATCAGATATCATTAGTTTCATGATTTAAATTGACAGTTTTTAATAATGATTATTACAAGTGTCCATTTGTCAAATATTACGCATTTTTATTAAAGTACAAAATCTAAAGATATTTTAAAGATATTCTGACACAACAAACTTACATCTTTGATCTTCATATTATTTTATATATTTTTCATCTGAAATTTAAAGGGACATTATACAAATACGAAACTGTTACCTTTCTTTCTGGACACCCTGCATTATTTACGTTGCCCGAAGTTTTGTCACATGGTTATTCTATCAAACTAATTAATGGAGTATTTTATATCATTATTGAAGGGTTTTTACAATTGCTTAATATTACCCACAATTTTCTTGGAATATTTCTATCAGTTTCTTTGGATACCGCATGACTTTTTGTATATACACGAAGGCGTGGTGAATTCGTTGCTTGGTGATTAAATATCCGTATTGAAAAACGTTTTTGTAAGAATATCTTTATAAATTCGATCTATACCATACCGGCAGATAATTAAAAATATTTGTATGTAAAAAGATGTTAAACTTTGTCTTTCATATTGCTTATTAGTGTTGCTATTTATGAATATATATTTTTATAGATTTATATTCAGTCGTTACTTCTAATTATGCATATAATATTTTTGATCTGCACCCGGATCATAATGACTCACAAAATATAAGTTCTCAAATAATTGTTTTTCTGTAGGGTGTAAAGTCTCACCAACAGCCAGGGTCATTTGGCCATTATTCTATCTTTAATGATGGGCGCGACTTTCCAGCTTTAACAGTGAAGGGAAACCCCAGGTTTACACCTAGGTAGAACCACTGACCTTCCGTAAGCTAGCTGGACAGCTTCCTCACTTGTGAAATTTAGTCCTTGGCGGGATTCGGATAAACAGCGGTGAGATGCTAGTTATAACTTTGAAATATACGTGTTTCTCAAACGCACATGTAAATGTAAGTTGTAATATACACTATCGCAATTGTGCTAATTGTATTTTTTAATATTGTCTTTTATTGAAGAAATAAAAATGAAATATTGAATACAGACAATACCAGTTTCGATTTTTTCATGATCCTCAGGCATTACTACGTACGTATGTATTGTTGCCATTAGACACTGAATTCTATGTTCGGAATATAACAAGCCTCTCGCAAAAGAGTTTTTACAGAAAAGAAACTCGAAAAATATCCTTATTAGATTTATTGTTCGTTATATCGTTGAATGATTTTTTTCTCACTAGAGTTCAACGTTGAATTAACAGCAAGGAGCTAGAACAGCAGGACGTCCCCGGGTATACACGTGGATAGAACCACCGACCTTCCGTAAGCTAGCTGGACAGCTTCCTCTCATGTCAAATTTAGTCCTCGATGGGATTCGAATTAACAGCGGTGAGGGGCTAATTATAACTATGAAATAAATTACTTTCTCAAACGCACATGTAGTAATAGTTTTAAATAAAATTAATGCAAGTTGTAATAAATACTATAGCAATTGTGTCAACTGTGATTTTTTTATGGAGTCTTCTGTTTAAGTAATAACAACAAAATATTGGTACAGACAATACCAGTTTCGATTTTTTTCATGAGCTTAAGGCATTATAATGTGTGTACGCATTATTGCCAGAAAGACACCAAATTCTATACATGGAATATAACAAGCCTCTCGTAAAAGTGTTTTTTTTTCCTAAGAAATTTTCCTCTGAAAGGAAACAGGAAAATATCCTTATTAGAATTATTATTCGTTATATCGCGACATGTGAAATTAAAAGCTCGAAATATCGTAATTTGAATAAACACGTTAAAATATAAATCGCAAGAATCATATGATAAATAAAACTGAAATATCATGTTTTACATTTCAGCTAATACGAGAAATGTAGAATACAAAAGTTCAATATTTTGTGTTTTATGTTTTACGTTATGAATTTTTTTTTCAATTTTTATTCAAATAATTCCAAACTTCTGTTATTACAATAAACGGGCAAATATCGCAACAAACATCATGTTTAAATATTAAGTGCCACAGTGACACAATTCTGTTCTGTTCTGTTCTGTTCTGTTCTATCCTGACATAGGATAGCGAATGCTGCTTTTAATTATTTTTGTCCTCTAAATTAATTAGAGTAGATTGCGCTGTTTTTCATAATCAAGGAAATTTTCTATTCTTTTTATGTGCTAAATTTTGATAATTGATTTGCAATAAAGTGAACATTTCACGTTCCTATAAATGAATAATTTTAAAAATAATGTAGGAAGTAAAAATATACAAATATATCTATAATGGTAATCGTATACCAACATGCGAAAATTACTTGACAAATAAATCTGAAAAAAATGTCACCCTTGAATTACTCAAGGCAAATTTTCACTACGAATGAATTTGCCACGCCGAAACCAATGAACTTAAAAATGAAAATCGGTTTTAATATGTCAAATATGTGAAATATACATGATGTTGTATATGAATTTATGAATCGTGATATTTTGTTATCAAGCATCTCTTTTTGAATAATTAAGGGATACAATTAAAATGAATTTAGATAATAAAATTGTAGCCGTTTAACACCGTATAAACTATATAATATTTGAAAGTCATTATTCATCAATAACACGCGATATGGTAATTTCACTTAATATTTATGAAATGTTTATATTAGGCACGTGTTCAATTTAGTTGATTACCTGAACTTTTATTTCCAAATCCCATATAAGACCCTTAAATCCTTATTGATTCTAGACACGATACGTAACATTAATCTTTCCCCTAAGTTTATCGCAACAATTTAATTCCAATATTTCCATACAATTGACCAGTTTTTGTTCGGCATAGCATGGGATTGTTTAAAAGTACATTAATTTGAATATCGTTGCACTCATTTATATTGCATGAACAGAACAGAACTTTATTTGCATTCACAGGCCACATTATAACAACATGTGAGAAATGTGTCTTCAAATACAACAGTGGAAACATGAAAATGCTAATGACCGTAAACACTGTCATAAATTATATTCGCAATGCTTATAGCATATAGTATGCACAATAAAAGTTGTAAAATCGTATCAGACATCGATGTGTCTGTTTTTATTCTAATAAATAATTGACATTGATCGCAACGTATGTATATTAATATAATTGTATAATTGTTAATTGTATAAACATTGGTTAACTTCAACCAAATGGTTAATTTAACCCAAGATTAAATTTAACCGTTTTGGTTTACTAACTATTAAAAAATCATTTAAACATTTAAACAGGGCTGTCATTTTGGTACTGGTTTCCGTTTATGTTAAGATTTAACCAGCATCTTAGACTTAGGTTAGATTTATTTGAACTTTAACAAAAAAAAAAACATTTGGTTAAACTTAAATAAAATTTTCTACAACAGCTAACCTACAATTTAACCAAAATTTTAGCAAAACCTCTGATTTAACCCAGTTCAATATTTATGTGAACACATTATTTAACTCGAAGCATATAAAAAAAATGGATATTAAGAAATAAATCGAAAGCTTGTGTAAAATTATTTATGATTAGGATAAATGGATGGATGGCGATTAACGGAGCCCGTGTTGCACGGATATCAAAAGCACAAATGCTTACAAATTATATTGTAGAAGGAGCCTCGCTTTCTGTCCAAAATTTAACAAATAAAATGTTCTAACTAATCGCTATCTGCGACAATAATTGATATATTGGTAGCAGACCTCATTAAATTTACATGGACTAAATTTTATAAATAGTTAATTGGTTAGTTGTTTATATACTGTATATGTATTGTAGACGTCGCACAGCATACACAGATACTAAACATATGCGTTCTTACAAAATATTCAAATAACTATCGTAATTTAGTGACATTTTTACTAGATCAAGAGTTATAATAATTTTCAAAAAGTTTAAAATTCCAAAACTACGTTGTTTTTCACAATGCTTGACGTCTTAATTTATTTTGCAAAGTCGTAGAAAACAGTAGAAACTAACACTACTATCTACAATTTAAGTTTTAAGTATTTTCTGCGGTTACATTTGAACATACAAGAAGAATTCTCTTGTTTCAATGAAAAACGAATAAAAGTGATATGAAAATAAAATTAGGATCGTGTACCTTCAATTTGCACATGCACTTACTAAAAATCCGTTGAATAATTAAAATCTAAAAAAGTACGAAATAGCAATGAGTGATAAGATACTATGATCCGAAAAAAAGGAAAAAATATTCGATTCTGCATTTCTCAAATCATAGTATCCGCGGTAAAAATTAATGATTTTTTGACTGCAATATTTTTATATATCAAATAATCAAATAATACAGATAATGTAAATATGCATTGTTAATATGTAACTTAAAAAAATACGAAATGTCAATTTCTACATGTGAACTGAATTATTAACTTTATTATTTATTTATTTATTTATTTATTTATTTATTTATTTATTTATTTATTTATTTATTTATTTATTTATTTATTTATTTATTTATTTATTTATTTATTCATTTATTTATTCATTTATTTATTTATTTATTTACTCTTAAAAACAGAGCTAAAACGAACGTTGATTTTTGTTTACGTTCATTATGAAGAATTTCTAATTTCCAATTTGCGATTGTACATCAACAAATGATAACTCGCTTTTAATTCCATCACAAAAAATATCAATTATCTGGAGGCTTGGAGGAATATCACTGAAACGAGGAAATAAAACTTCAGTATCACTTTCACAATCACGAACAGATTCGTTTCTTTTTTAAATTTTGGAAAATTCTATGAATATTTTAATTACAATTATCCCCTTTAAGGTGGTCATTATCTTTATTCTTTTTTATTTCTGTATTCATTTTAAACAAATTTTCTAATTATGCTATTATTTCTTTAATTATTTTTATCCATTAATGTACAACGCCATAGAATATGTTCAACATAGATAAAAGGCGTTTAATCGAATATATCTGTATATGTTTATTCGTTTACAATGATAGATCGAGATGCGTAATGAGAAATATAAAAAATAATTTATTTTAAATTTGTTTACAAAATATCATGAGTCCAAAATAAAGCTATTGAGTAGCCGTTGGAATTTAAAGCATTTTGAAATTTGCTGCAACTCTTTAATCTAGTAAAAATATTACAATGACTCTGTGAATATATTATTAGAAAGCGTATATTTTAGATGTCCGCATACACTGTGTGATGTCCACAAATACATTTGATATATAAACAACAAACAATTAACTAATTACAAATCAAACAGAAATATTTGTATTAATATCTGAAGCAAAAATACGAATTATGAATAAAAAAGCTAATTACGTTAAAAGGAAAAATAAATAAAAGTCTTAAATAATGATAAAAAATCATAAATAACGACATTTTAATATCATATTTAATAAGAACAATTTAATGTTAAATTCAGTTTCCATGGAAATTAAACTTTACGAGAAATTCTTCGGCTCAATTCCTGCACAATATGATCAAATCGCACATTGTTTCACTGCATTCAGAATCCCAGACGAAACATTTACGTACGTTTGAAAAACGTTATGCATTTATTAATTCCGAGACGAAATTCTGTATCAAACTGAAAGCTTTATCAATTTATCAAGAGCATAAAATCAGGTCTGACCAAACTTTGGAATTTATTATGCAAGATTGGTATACAAAGTAATTACACCAATTTAAAACTCGCCGAAGTCTCAACCCTAATATTCAATATCTTTAGCTGCTCTTAAATTGTTTTATAAACATCGGACTTAAACCAAATCAGAACACCGTTATCCTGGATATGCTAGTAAATAATTAGTCAAACACATTGTATATTGTAGGATTAGATACAAATCACAGAAATGGTAGATTGGATAGAAACCATGTACCTTTTGAAACCGTAACCTCTGAAAATTAAGAACGAGAGCTTTACGTGAAAGCACTGAATTATACTTCATGTTATCCTTTAAGTGTCTCAAAATTGGCTTTTTCGCCATTTGACGGCGCCAGTTGATTCCAGATTAATTTTTATATTAACACGGTGACAACTTGAGTCATGATGGGTCGATCGTTTACCGTTTTTATTTTGTTTCAAATTATCGAACAATATTTTTTACATATCTCGTTTTTTTTTTGTGTTCGCGATAAGTTAGATTAAATCTTTATTTGCGTCATCTTCAACCATTCTGGCAAATAACGTGATTGAGATGTAGACAGTTTAAATATACAGTGCAACCTTTCCAGAGCGGCTCTCTCTTGAACAACAGCCCTCCTTCAACAACAGTATGATTTTTTCCCATTGCACGATTTAAATATAAATTTAACATCTCTAGAGCAAAAACCTCTCAACAACAACATAATATTGCCTCTCTCAAAGGGTGTTGCTTTGGAGAGGTTGCACTGTATTATCTAATCGTTCATTTAAATAATTGTAAGTCAGCATTTTAATCACTATTGATTTATTAAATGTGTGGATCTTTGTTAGAACCCCCAAAACCAGACAACAATGAATATAACAGTAACAATTAGTGTTTAAAAGACATAAGATTACCCTTTTGTTATTAACAGAAAATTAGAAGTGCTTCCATTTTGAGCCTGATCTGAAGTATTGGAAAGATGTTTTTGTATTTATGATGGGGCTTCGGTTTGTTCAGATGTACATTGTATCTGTTATGGCGTTTTACAGTAAAGATTAGCACTAAAGTTTGAAACATTTTGAGGCACCTTGTGTTTCCATGGTGATTTTGCTGACGCTGCGACGGTATTCGTCCTCTATTCCTGGTGTAAATTTTAAAGTTATACTTAACCTCGGACTTTGATCAGGCTCACTTATTGTCGTCTGTAACTGAAATAAAGTTGAAAATTAACGACAAACAATAAAAACAGAAGCTCTCTCAACATTTCACGTTCCTTACAAGAGGTGAAAACACATGTTATAAATTACTTGTAAAAAAAGTGAAGAGAAATAATTCTATTTCATGTCCGTCAATAAGACGCGCAATTACAATTGTGCGAGAAAAAATGTCTTCGAAAATAGTTACGTGGCATCGTTGTCAATAGTGACAGCATGCCTGCAATCGACGCATACCCCGTACGGAAGGCAAGTCACTTATCGTCTGCTGGCTGTGCAGAAATTCAAACGATTTCTCCTCCTTTGATACACAGTATTCAGGTGTTAATGGCAACTAACGATGACAAACATTGAAATAATTCAGTAATTTAGAACAATATCTTTGTGTGTTGGATCGAAGTTTGGACAATTTAAGATGGTTTTATATAAACATCCCACCCCGGCCACTTTCGTCTAATTCACTCACGAGGCATACAGCTGATTAGAGTCAGTTATTTGTACAAAAAAGGAGACAAATTGAAACTAGCAACATGGCGGATGTTCATACCGAAATAAGAACATAAACAAACAGTGTGTTGATAACATGGTAAAACATACAATATGACATTTTCTTTGCTTATTTCAAAGACTTTGATAGAAAACACTGGTTTTTGGCGACCTAAGTAACAACGGAGCGATTGGAATATCACGGGGCGCTGTCAGACATCTAAGCTTATTGGCAACAATGCGCCATTTGAGAATATGGAAAATGTGTACTGAAGCAAACAAAAGGAAGAAACTAAGAAAAAAAACACAGTAAAAGGATCTTCCAAACAAAATAATCCCGGGAATTTAAAAAATACAATAAATAAGAAACGCAACCATAGAAATATTATAACGGAACGGGTGGTGACATTGTATTGACTCGGGAAAATAAACCCAAAACATAAAGAGGAGATAGCAACATCTTATAAAAGGGGATAATGCGCGTGGATATAGGGTCCTTTTTAAAAGAGCATCGCACAAGTTGATGGACCGTTGTTGCTGTGTTTGAAGACTTAAGTATATTATATTTGAATTGAAATATATTAAACGAAATGACAAATATTTGCTGATTAGTCGATCGAGAAGTAAGAAGTTGAAAAATAACATAAGTCGTCCACCGATTGACCATTCATAAATATATAATAATTTGAGCCGTCTACCGCTTGACCATTCATAAATATAAAATAAATTGCTATTTTTTCTGCGTGAATTCATCTTTGCTTACCGGTCATTACTGCTATTAGTTACTTTACGTGACGTTGACCATCAATGCCCGATGACACACGGAGACCATGGTTCGTGATAGTGTCCTTCCTGTTATGTTTTGTAAGCCTAAGATTATAGCGGCTAGTTGTTATTTAATTGCGTATGTTTACATTTTTCTGGACTTACTTCCGTAACATCCCAACACGAATTTAAGTGGCCGAGTCTCAATGTCAGCTTACTTATGATGGAATCAATCTTATAGTTGTATGTATAAAATATCTTAAATTCTAAACATTACGCATATTATGTGTATATTTATGTACGCTTGACTTTTGGAAGAGTTTGTTTCTTGTGCTAAAAGATATTTTCGTAACATTATGACAAATACGGAACAAATTGTTTCAATAATACCTCATTTACGATGATGTTGTCAGTAAATAAGATTCTTGCTTAAAAATCGACCAAAATACTTTACGGCTATTCTTAATAATAAGAAATACATGTACGATGCAAAAAATATGTAAAGCAATATACTTGTATATAACCATGTGTATAAGTTAGATATGTTACCTGGGGGGTTTTTTTGTTTTTTTTTTTTTGTTTTTTTTTTTTGTTAAAATGCTGTTAAATACGATATTGCAGATAGTAAAGATGGACAGTACAATACGGGAAAAGTTGAAGGCATGATGGGTATATTAATTTTAATGTATAATACATCCTCATACTCATGCAATCTGAAAAAAAGAAAGCATTATTAGGAAGTATTTTAGGAAATAAAACAAATAAAATCAGAATAAAAACCTCCTACACGAAGGTTTATAAACATTTCACTGAATTGAGTAGAGGCCGAATGGAACGTCATGTTCACAAAACATGGGTTTCGTCATCAGGTCGTTGTGACGTTAAAAAAAGGGCCAGCCCATGAACGGGGAATAAGTGAAGATTCAAGATTAGAGAAGGAACCAAACATACTCGGTGGGTCCATAGAAGTGTGCAAATCTTGTAAACTAGATAAACGGTTGAGTGATGTTTTAGCCACAACAAATCAAGAATACCAATAATAAAACTTGTGTTTATTGTTATTACGTATTTTTTACCGTGTATATCTTTTTTGTGGTGGGTATTGTCTATGCGTATACCCCTGATGACTCACAAAGCCAATAGTTTATAATTTTGTTAATCATCACTTTCTCACTGTGCATATTGTAATACTAATATGCATATTTTATTTTCGTTTAGCTGGGATAAGAACATTACGGAGTACCTAAGGTGACATTCAACACCTTTATTTTATCGATAGCATTCTGTTTTATTCCGTTTTTTCGAAATATCACTTGTTATAATGAATTATCATTTCGTTTATACGAATTATTATTTTATATTTTAGAAATGTCATTTCGTTTTTACGAATTAATATTTCGTTATTAAATTTACGGTATTTCGTAAATACGAAATATTTTTAATTCGTAAATACCAAATAATATTTCGTAATTACGACATGACAGTTCGTAAAAAAACGAAATAGTTATTCGTATAAACGAAATAATAATTCGGAACAACGAAATAAAAAAATAATGCTGCCGTTAAAATAAAGATGGAGAATGTCACTTCAGGGGCTCTGTAGAACATGCATCATCTCATTTTGTCAATGTTTCGACTAAATTTGTCATAAGACACTATTCCCAGCCAATTTATTGTTGTTGTTTTAATATGAATGTATATATATCACGTGACGTCATTTAGTTGTGTCAACAAATGACAATAGCACATTGATATTGTCTTATCATTTGTGATTTCATTTTATTTGGTTATTATTTTATACAACACGGACAAGCTTTGGAAAGTCCTTGCTTCTTAAACTGATGATTGCGGATATAAATATCATATAGTGAAATTGTATGCTTATTTGATCGCACTTGCAAAGGCGCGTGTTCCTGAACGCTTAGAACTCATGTACCACTTGCTGGACCACATTAGTAACAGTTTTTTACACATTTTTAACAGATTTGTAAAAGGTAAAATAAAATCGATCACATTAATCTCAAAAAGTGTTTCATACGTGCTTGATTTCCGCTACATATGTGATCACATTTGTAACACATGTTATGTGATCTGTTTCAAATGTGGTTTTACACCGCTTGCTCTTCCCAAAATTTTCAACGTAGATCATTTTTAACATCTGTTTGTCACTCATTAAATAAAAAAACATAATTTTCAATAAATTAAATGACCGAATTGACAGAGAACTGATGCCTGTCACATTTGTAAAGTGAGTAATTACATAAACGATTATTTCCAGATGTTGCCTGAAAATATGTCATCGTGTAGTCTTTGTGCAGTCTTTGTTTCTGAATCGCAATAATTCCTGATAATTCCTTTGTTTTATAATCTGGAATTAACATTTCAAACAGGAATATGCTCAACCGCCAATTACATATTATAACATAAAATTGTCAGTCTTTGAAGTATAATTCTTTTAAAATATTTGGAAAAACATGTCAAAACACCATTTAAGTTAAGCCCTTTTTGTTTTCTACGGCGAGAACCTTGTACGACAAGCAAAAATGATCAGCTAAATTACGAATTTATACTTAGATAGATTCACAATAAAGGATTGTATCTGTCATATTTTGTAAATTGGCTTGTCATTTTATTTCTTATAAGGGGTCAATTTTGTGTCCCCCATAAATGAGAAAGATTATTGTCAGAAAGCTAGCAGTTTAACCTGGACTCCGATGATAAGAAAGAAGAAAGATGGGGATTTTTTCTGTCTGTTTATGATTACATTATTTTAATATACAGATAATCTTGTGCTTTTATTTCTGAATTGTTACAACACAACGATTCCCGATGATTATTCAGCAAAACTGAAATTACCGAAACTTGAATCATTGGTCACGTGGTCAAAATGGACTGGCTGCTGCTTTTATGAAGTGAATTTTGGGTTTGACTCCAAGCATATACTGTGTACCATTCCATTGGCTATATAATTATGTAACTATATAATTGGCTGAAGTGAAAAATATATTTCATATCTGAAACTGGAAATATATTCAATACACACAAGTCTGATCCTAATAAGTTATAATACAATGGCTTCCACATAACATGAGCACATTGATACAAACAATGACAAAAAAGGTACCTTATGTAAATTGGACAACATATAACAAACTATATTTGTAATACTTTTTAGTAGGGACTAAACGGTTTTGACTAGCATGAATGAACTCGAAATGAACGTTAGAAGCTATTCTTTACTTATTAACAAATGGAGTGGTCTACTGGAAGTATTTTGTTTTTCAAAACTTTCCATTTTGCTTGCGACACTTTACCAAATAGAGACCTGTTCTTAATAGATCAATTGTTATAACGAAATGTGTGTAGGACAATTCGAAAAGTGCAACATCAGAATATTTGCCTTAATTGGTTAACTGCCAATTCAAAATGTTAGTTTACATTTCTTCAAGACAGAAAGGCACTAACAAACTTGATGTATGTACAAAACTGACAACTGTCGTGGGTATCTTAATCGTTCTTAAATGTTCTTTACCTCCTTCGTGGATTTGGTTCTACAAAAACAAGCGCTAAATTGAAGAGACAATCTCCAACTTTAGACATACTATCAACTACATAATTGTTCAACTTGACGTTACTAAATTATTAAAATTGAAAGTTAAAATTTGTGTTTGTACTTTCAGTAAATAATGGTAACATCCCAGTAATTGCCAACGTCTTTAACTTGCCTCCTCAGATCGCTACTTGAACTTGCAGAAAATGTAGACTTCGACTGACCTTTTCATAAATTCCATTACAGGTCATTTATACTTGATTGGCGGGTTAAAAAGAATTGACGAGATATCAAATGCATTACTCATAACTCTAGGGAAGATACGATTTATTTTGGAGAACCAATTTAGAGATTTATAAATTGTGTTTGAATGAAACAAAACGTTTGTTCCCTATAGTCCCATCAAAGTCAGTTTCGTTGTTTTCGTTGAATTAATAAGGTTAACCTAGGCTAGAAATTGGATTGACGCGAGCAAAATATTTGATAGCATATTTAATACTTGCTGTTTTATTTTCAGCGTATTTAAACCAAAATTATAATTATGTAAGGGTTTTACGTTTTTCGTTCATTAAAAATAGCTAAATGTTTGTTCAAATAATAATAATGTTCTCCGCAAGTATATATGAACTTCTCTACATAAATGATAAATGTTCATCGGTAGAGGATGGTTGATTTTAGCCAAATGGCTTCAACAAAATACTCGTAATTACGGAGAACACTTGCTGCGCCCAGAGTTCGAACTGATGTATCCGAGGTGTATAGGCTTGACGCTCCATCTGCTATTGAACTGTACAGGGGAGGGGACTTAAGTTTTAGATTATTTTATGCATTTTTGTGTTTGTCTGGTCACTTAAAATGTTTCTTATTTTTATCAACATTGTATTGAAATTTATCTGTTATAACCACTCTCATTTAGGTAAAGCTAAATGCTCATTTGCTCTTATTTAGGTAAAGCTAATTGCTCATTTGCTCTTATTTAGGTAAAGCTAATTGCTCATTTGCTCTTATTTAGGTAAAGCTAATTGCTCATTTGCTCTTATTTAGGTAAAGCTAATTGCTCATTTGCTCTTATTTAGGTAAAGCTATCTGGAATTCTACTGAGATTTTCTGTAATAAGGTCATGTTAAAATTCGCGTTCGTGTACCTCTGCTTGTAGTGAATGAACTTCTATTTCCGTATTGAAACCACAAATGAATTCCAATATATTATTAACATAATAATGAATATTGTTCCTCTTTATTCAAAGGGTAAAAAAAACCAATTCATCGAAATGGTAGACTGTATTTGAAATAAAATTGCTTGTGGAAAAAAGAGATTCAGTGATTATCAAACTATTACTGAAACACAATATTTCCTTACTATTTCCACGGAGTTTAAAAAGTAAGATTTAATATCTAAAAGGGGGGGGGGCTTGGAATAAAATTGAAAAATAATTTGACCTAGAAACAATAGATGATAATCTAAATGTGAAATGGTAAATGATTGAGGACTTAGAATGAATGAATGAATGAATGAACGAACGAACGAACGAACGAACGAACGAACGAACGAACGAACGAACGAACGAACGAACGAACGAACGAACGAACGAACGAACGAACGAACGAACGAACGAACGAACGAACGAACGAACGAACGAACGAACGAACGAACGAACGAACGAACGAACGAACGAACGACGATATAATCATGCATCTATAAACTTATTGGGTACATTATAGCAAATAATGTGTTTTGATAGGAAATGAGAATAATTATGCAGAAAAAGAAACTAAGCAGCATAATGGATTGTTTCATGGAATGTTGGTAAAATTAATTATAATTTAAAGTAAATTTTGAATTATGCCATTTACGCATATAACCATTACACTTCTGAATGTGTTATCGTAAAAACCAAACGATGGGAGATAGCCTTAAATATAACTAACAATTTCCCCAAAACAATTACTCAGGGGTTTAAATATCTACGAAAAAAATACTTGACCGAAGCAATATGAAATATTTAAGCAATAAAAGGAAGAAGGTGGGATGTAAGACAAACAACAATATTTGAATCAATGTATGTATTGTGTTTTAATTATGTCCATCAGTGGCAACAGAAATTATTTTAAATTGTTTATATCATATGATGAAAGCAATAGGAACTTAAACATTGATATTCACAAAATTAAGGCGATAAATAAATTAAGGAAGGATGTTTATCAGGTCGGTGCAGCAAGGTGCCCGATGTAACACGAAACAACATGGCATATATCAAACATATAAAAAGTGAGGTCTAATGTCTGTAAACAGTGTGCGTGTTTGTAATAATTCGGACACATGGAGTGATGTATAAAATCGCGTATTTCCGGGTCTCTTAGTTCAAATCAATCAAATAAATTGTTAAAAGAGTCGATAATTGTTCTGTGTGTAGTATAATCATGTACTGTCACAAAACTCTGAGACTGTATGTATGAAACAAAATCACCCATGGGAAGATGAAAGAAACTGCTAACGGGCAGTGGGAGAATTAAAATAAAAAAGTAGTTACTTTATACGTCTAGAATCCAGGAAAATGTGTCCCAGAAGAAAAACTGTAACCAATGAGGCAAAAGTTGTGCTATTTTTATTCCAAAGCAGTCAGTTTCTGGTACCCTATTATCGTAAGCTATGATTTAAGTAAACCATACTTTCGGAGTTGAAATATTGTGTACATTAAAACAGCATACGTGCACTATGGACTTTTCATGTCACATTTTCAGAAATCTCTTAAAACGAGAGCTAAAGCATACTGTAAACGTTAAATGTATATTCACTGGTCTTTCGGCTGTTTGGATTGTGCGCATTATTGAATTATTTATGTGTTTGAAAGTGGCGAATGAATTTATATGCAAACATCGTTGAAGAAAATTCATTATGTGTCACCTAGGTTCTGTGAAATTAACCATGCCTTCAATAAAATATGTGCTATAATATGTTGTACACAATTTGATGACAGACGGCAGGAAGAAGTCTAATTGTCACCTTAGAATGAAAAAAGTTCATCTGCTCTTTATCAACAGTACATTTTCATTCCAATGTGGTGAAATATGAATGTATTGAAGTATGTGGACGATTGTTTCTATAGATGTAGAAGCTTTATTACTAGAACCCTTTTTTTACAAACTTTCTGTTCACTGGTGTTTAACATCGCACCAAAAGCTAGGATCATTTGGCGACTTTCCCAGCTTTAACGGTAGAGAGAGACCACAGGCGATCATCTGGGTGGAATCACTGACCTTCTTTTACAGAACAGATTCTATCCAGGTGAGAATAATGTCCTGGTATGGATTCGAACTCACAGTAGTGAGGGGCTAGTGATTACTAGTCGGAGACCGTAACCACTCACCATGGAGGCCCATTCACACTTTAATAAATACAATCTTAATATTTAAATTTTTGACTTATGTCAGAAACGCTTTATATCTGAAAGAATGTTCGTATTTTTTTGTTTTGTTTTGTTTTGTTACAAAATTGCTATTACAATATTTTGCCACATTCATCTATTTTCTAATGGTCTCAGAATAGTTTTTATTAAACACTATTTTATTCCGGATCAAATATGACGGTTGAAGCTGAATCAATTGTCAAATAGCTAGAAGAAGCTGATTACACTCGTGTAAGTTTATCAACTTACAAAAAACGAAACAAATTATCAATAAGCTCATAGGTACGGTAAATCAAACGTTCATTCCTTTTCTCTTTGTGAATGTTTTAGATATGTCTTGTACAAATGATTATTTGTCATAGTATATTTGTACATATATTTATGTGTGTCATAAGATGTAATGTATGCTCAGTATAATGAGTACGCGTATTCTGTTTTCAATTTGTTATATATGTTGAAGCAGAACCATGTTCATGATTTACAAGTTGTACATAAAAATCCATTCTAACAAGGTGCATCTTACAAATGTGTGTAAAATTGCTCCCCTACAAGAATACATCCTGAAAATGTACATGTAAGTGGTATGTGTACATTGTGTAGTCTGTTGGGGGTTTTTTTTGTCAGAAAATAATTTCTACAGTCAGTATTACTACCTCGGGTAGTCGAAGTCTAGTCTAAGACAAATATTTCTTTCTATACATAAAATAAATATGTGAAAAAATAAGCTATGTATGGCTTTTGACCGACGTGATAGATTACGGGTATTGGAATGTGTTTCAACGGATGAAATCCGTGGTTAAAATTATCACAACAAAGAACTATTCAAAATATATATTCATTTATTTCGGCAAAGGATCAAAACATTTTGATCATAAATTAAATATATACAATAACAAGTTTATATAAACAAAAGTCTTGTAATGATTATGTACATAAATAATTAAAAATCACATATTTGGGTGCAACAATACGTCCGAAGCAGAATTTAATCTATATCATACTTTGTACTACATTCCCTGTGGAAAAATCACTACGCGAAATGGATATTTATTATCCAAACAACATTTTGCAAAGAATTGTAACAATGACAGTAGGACAATCCTACTTTGGTATTTAAGAAAATGGTTACACTGTATTTCATGGCTACATTCTGTCAGTTCTGTATTTCTGAGTTCCGCACACATTCTTAAAAACTTAAAACTTAAGAAACATCACTTATTTCATTATGATTGATGAGCAAAATACAATATTTTGACAAAAAATAAAAGCAATTTTTTCTAAAACTTTTCGCGATGAGGATACGATGAATAGAAAGATATAATTTCCAGTATCATATTCAACCATATTAATAAACTTCGTCCATTGTGGATTAATTAAAACAGTTCAATATAAACGGAGAGTCTAACAGATGTAAAAACATTATTTTTAATATTTTTTATTATTTCGTAAAGAGTTCCGGCAGTAAAAGTATATTTAGCCCTGGGAAACCTTGAGTTCTAAGTTAAGATATATTAGGGATTTGTGTTCACTTCCAAAATATACAATAATTATTTAGTAAGATATTTGATTTATCATCTATGAAAACATAAAAGATAAACTTCAAAAGACAATGTTAATATTTTCATTCTATAAGGCAATGTATTTTTATTTTGTGCAATAGAATTGATCTGAAACCCATATAATAAAAGAAAGAGATCATAAAAAAGTATCTCTTTGGAATTACTTTCAGCAAAAAATCTAAATTTTGTAAGAAAGGCCGTCCTTAATTAATTGTTGGTTTGCAGTCACGTGACAGACTCATTCGAATTTTTTTATTTGTTTTCCGTTCTTTATACCAACTTTTCTTTTTCAGTACAAACACATAAAAATATCTACCTACCTACCCACTGTTAAAAGTTTGGGTCTTGTAATCGTAAACCATCGTTTTCAAGGGCGTCATAAACGTGAGCTCTCTCGATCACCTTTATGACACACTCAATAGACTTCAGAGAAATCTTTAATCATTCATACGCAGTATATTTCATTTACAAGGTCGCCTCAATGTTAGATATAATACAAGCTTGACATTATTACATGACACTACATGGCATCAAACCTTTCCCAATGTCTTTAAATTATTATTTTGAAACGTATAGTCACTGTTGTGAATCCACATAAAATCACAGCTTGACATTATTACATGACACTACATGGCATCAAACCTTTCCCAATGTCTTTAAATTATTATTTTGAAACGTATAGTCACTGTTGTGAATCCACATAAAATCATAGATTCACTTAAAATACGTCTTGTTGTGATGTTTTTTTTTTCGTCTGTTGCTCCGCGAATATGTCTAGTAATAACTCCAAGGTGACTTTGATTTTGGAAGTTTCGCGCTTGCCGGTGTGTTGTCACACTCAGGGAAAGATCCACGCGGCTCTGAAGTCAGCTCTAAGACTTTGTTCTATCGCTGTTCACATCATTCTTTTGTCAAACTAATGCTGGCGCCGTGTAGTTTCTGAAAATAATGAAATATATATGAATGGTGAAAAGAAAATCTTTGCCTTGCGAATCTATGCAATTGCAATTGTTATGTTCTATTAAACTGATTACCAACAATCTATGCATTGTTTAATATCCTTAACGTGCATATGCATTGTCTATAAACTTTGTTTTTTTTCTGACACTGAACTCACCGAAAATGCATGGTTCCTAAACCAATTTTGTTTCATTTCTTTCTCCCCTCAAGGAAAGGACATTTGAAATTATATATGTGCTTTATAGGTCATTATTATCGTTAATAAGCTAATTTCAAGTCATATGAAATGTTTCTTTCAATTAAAACCGTGACTCAATTAAACTTATTTCTTTTTAGTTCATATTGAATTTTGATGTTTACAAAACTACGCATCAGGACAATACAAAGTGCGGGACAGCTGCGCCGGATTCTACCACAATAGATTGATGTTTTCTCCGTTAGCCTGGTGTACAAAACTGTAAATTTAGGCCTTACAAAAGTTCATAATTACTGAATGATGTGTTACCAGACGACTATTTTTCCTACAAAATGAAAAACACTGTACACCTTCTCCCCTACTACTCGGTGTCATCCCTTATTAACCATCTTAAAAATTAGACCGTCACAAAATATCTCTTTCTAATGCTTTAATAATATTACATCTATTGTTTCCAACTTTGCAGATAGAATGATAAAAGTTAAGCACTTATTACTTCATGTATTTGTATGAGGCATTTATCTTGCAAATCTGAATACATAACCATTACCATTGTCACGTCTCTGTAATTTCATGTATGTAATTGTATCTTTCACATGGGCCTTAGCGCCAACTGATTTCTAAATAAACTTACTTAACAAATATCAGCAAGCGTCAACAAATCCTATATTACTATCAAAGTAACATTTGATACATTTCTCTTGAAATCATAAAGCAAGTTTCTTCTCAACATTACAGCGTAAGGAAAATCTTTTTGCAAACGTTTTCTGGTGACTTAACACAATATCCCTGTTTATATTTCATTTGCCTATATGCTTCTCCGTTTTGTTTCCAGTAAATCATGTATGGGTGTCCCTTTAATTTGGAGTTTAAAACTTTAATACAACTGTGATCGTTCAGTGATAAAATATCAATGTTTTCACTCTTACGATCTTTAAATATAGTGTGATGTAGAATAAAAAAAACATCAGTAGTCCATATATAGAGGTAAAACTGACAAATTACAAGAGTTGCCTAATATCAAATATTTCCATACTAATATATTACTTAGATATAAGCATGTCGGTACAGCATTTACATGTCGCAATTGCACAATAAGTTTGTTTCTCAATACAGTTATCATGTCTGATCTATATAGATAATTATCTTAGCACCAAACGTGCAAAAATCTGTGTAGAAAGATTAATATCAACATTTAATCTTAATTCGTCACACCAGTTCGATTAAATTAAACAGTTTCAGGTCTACCACGCGATAAAATAACTATTTATCATTCTTAAGTATACGCATGTATTAGATCAATTATTTTAATCTATATTTCTATATTTTGAATCAAATAAATAATTATTACAAAAACATGAACGCTACAAATAAACAACACGCCATTGAACGCACAACAACATTGTTATTATTAAAATAAAACAAGCACAACCATCGGAGAACTCGATTGAAAATTTTGCGTCTTAACAGAAGCCTAGACCTTTGTCTCGTTCAAGAGCTCTTAATCGACTGGAAATGATCCAGTTGGGATTTACTGCAGATTAACGGCCGAATCAAGTAATTCCACTGCAAATAAGGAATCTACCAAGCTTTTAACATTCCAAGCGTCTGGAGATCGATCGTTGAAATGTCGTCTGCGGTGACGTGTGGTCGAATCAGGAAAACGCTTGAATTGTGATCCAATTTTAGACTAAAATAAAGGTTTAATTAAAATAAATTACTTCTGTTGTCTGTGTGGGAAAAAATCAGATTAAAATTATAGATAATGTCAGACTAACGTATCATTATGATAGATTCAATTGAATATCTATTGGATTGTATATCAATTTTTTAGCCTGTTTAATACTTTTTGAATGTATTTTCATTTGGTGCAGATTATTGGTAAATCAATTATCTTTAATAATTGTGCACTTAAGTTAATACCATTCGCCATGAGAGGGTTTTGTTTAAATGCCTGATAATACCGAACCGCCAAAAATACGGACCGAGCCAATTATAAATGTCGTTGCGTCAAATTACTCCTCTATGGCGTTAATCTATCGCCGATTTTGAGAGATAAATGATTTATGAGCCGTTGTTTTGACTTTTTCTTGTGTATTTTGTAAATTTCTGACATCAAAAATGATGATTTATCATATTTTATGCTTAATACCTTTCTAACCAAGGTTCGGAATCAAACCTCACCAGTATAAATGGTGTCTTCCTATCTCCATAGTTTACTAAAAAAATTCATGCTTAATGTTAAAATGCATGTAAAATGTGTGCATTTGTATTAAGCAAAATAGAAAAAAAACGCAATATAAAATTCATACTATCGCTAGATGATTTTCTTTCAATTCCTTTATTCGATTTTAGGTTTCCAACTAAAATATACTTGGGTTACTAACAATGTAAATAGATTCAGTCTTTATCATTCATTATATGATTTAATTTATCATTCATTATATGATTTAATTTATCATTCATTATATGATTTAATTGGAAAACAATATTTGAATGAATTAAATTGTTTTAACGATTTCGTGTGAATCTTGAATTTTGTGGATCCTTGCGTTGTGTTGTGTTGTGAATAAATACGGAGGTGAGTGCATGAACATTGCGTTCCGTAAAACATTGAAATCATCAAAGAAATTAGTATTTCCTGTTTTATGATAATATATGCATGATTTTAAATGCTTGTCAAAAAAAAACGAAGAAAGGATTTATATCGAAATAATGTCTCAAGTCACTCCTCTTGATAAAGCGCCACCTAGTCTACGATTATTGCGTCGTGTGATTAAATATAGTTAAATTCATAAGATCCGTTAAGAACAAAACAATCAGTACTATTGACTTCACAAGAATTGATTCATTTATGTAAATGTTAGGCCTAGATCAATATTTTACGTCACTATTATCAGAATTGGGACCGAAATTCAGACACAGTGGAACCTCTCTAAAGCAACGCCCTTTGAGAGAGGCAAAATTATGTCGTTGTTGAGAGGTTGTTGCTCTATAGAGGTTAAATTAATAGTTAAATCGTACAATGGGAAAATCATGCTGTTGTTGAAGGGAGGTTGTTGCTCAAGAGTAGGCCGCTCTGGAGAGGTTGCACTGTACTGAAATAAGACCGAATTAGATTCATTCTGAGTATGCGGTGCACTAATCAATTAGTAATACAAAACGAATAATTAAAATGTAATATTAAGATGTAAAGAATACAAAAGTTCATCTTTTTGCGTTAGGAATTCATAGAAAATTATTCGAATATTGTTCTTGTAAAATTCAATGGTTTAAAGCTAGTATTGGTGAAATAATTAAAGTATTTTTAATCATGACGATGTTTTCCAATCAAATTTAAAATCATTTTGTCAACCATATTACGATTGACGTTTTACATAAAGTATCGGTAATTAAGGTGCCCTTATTTTTTAAATTTACCGGACACGACTTCGTAAATCGAAATGAAAAAAATTGTTTGTATTGATTTACTATCATTTTTAAGCCATGGTTATATTTCTAGTAAAAAATAAAGCCGAGTCAAAAGCTCACATCGAATTTCTTTTATTGTATTGTAATTACTTTCAACTGGAATAAGTTTCATAAAATTTTTCGGGAATGAATTATCAAGATTTTAGTCACCTCAACGTTGAAATTTTCAAGTCATTTTAGTTTTATCCTGTCGAAGTATTTCAATATAGAACATAATAATGATGATAATAGTTTTCGAGTGAATAACACAATATTTGAAGTATTGAGTGAACAGTTTGTTGAATTTTTTTCTTGTATTTTTTTTCTATAAACTTACGTGAAAATTAATAAAGAACTGTTACTTCTCCGTTATAAGCATTTTATTTCATATCAATTTCAATTCAATTTATTTCGCCATATTATGGTGGTAATACGTTTGGTAAAAGCTTAAAAAATCATTTTTCTCGTTCGTTGATTCGTGGTTTTAATAGAATCCCAACTGTTTACAATATGTTTCATTTCTCAAAATGACTTTCCGGGAATGTTAAAAACGAAAGTAGCGTATATATCATTAGATATTGAGTAGAAAGTCGAAATTCCTCGAAGACTTATTCGATTAGAAGTCTCCGTTACTCTAAGAACAGTTAAAATTTTGTAAAATAAAAAAAATCGCGGTTTCTATGACAAATTACCGAAAAAATCGCGCGTAAATTACATGCATAAGGAAGAAAATTCTGAACTTTTATCATCCATTAAAAGTATTAATAGTCATTATTCACTAAACTTTTTACGAATTAGTGCATGCAAAAAAGGAATATTGAATTTACCGCCAGCGCAAATACGTATTTATTAACACCAGCTGTATCCAAGTAAGCCAAATTAATTCATATGAATCATAATAAATACAATATGGTTACTTCTTCCTATAATAATATACTCCGTTTTAATGACTATAATTAAAAAAAATAATGACAATTAAGTGGTTAGAAATTTACCATTTAGCATAGCGAATATATTTTCTTAATATATGCATTTTTTCAATGATTCAAAACAATTTATTTCAATGTAAATTATGTACGATATTGCTTTCATTTTACCTTTAATTATATAACTCAGTTCGTCCGTTGATGGCATGATAACTTATTATATGCCTTTTTGTGTGTAGTATTTTGTTTCTTTGTAAATATGTTAGTCGAGAGAATTGAATATAAGAGAATATTCAAAATTAATTGAAATAAAAACAACTCTATATAAAATGGCGAAATAATTTGTAAGAATTTTTTTTATAACTTTATATCTAAGTTACATATCCAATAATCATATTGATATGTTAAACTTTCGATATTTTTAAAAGAAATCGATAGAAATAGAAATATTCAAAACGAAGGAATAAAAGTATAAAAAATAATTCTGAATTAATAAAATGAAATATACTTCTGCAAATGCGGTAAAAACATTTAGTTGAAAAACTTTGATCTTCACGCATAATAATGACGGTAAATAGCATTTTATCCCAGAATATTATTTTCTTTATATTCTACCATGTTTCCACTGCTGTATTTTGAAGATATATTTTTCACATGTTGTTACGTATAATGTAATCTGTGAATGCAAATAAAGTTCCGTACTTGTCAGTAACGTTTCTTAAGTTGTTTTTATTTAAAAATATTTTGCTTAGTTGAATAAAAATTGGGGTCCTTTGGTTAAAATTCTCTATTTAGCACGAACTAGTTTCTTACAAAATTATTATATTAGTATTGGCGAAATATAGTTAATGTCTGCAACGCTACAAATGTCATTTTTGTGTATTTTTTTTAAAAAATACAAATCCAAATTACCAGATTACCAAAATTGTGTTAGATTCCCGTGCTTAATTTTAGGTATAAACTTTACAAAAAAAGAACAGTATGGAATTTTACCAGAATAGTATCGCATATTTAAAATTGACTAAACCAACTTTCGTATAAATTATATATAGAATATATTGAATATGTATAAATAATACATATAGAATAAAAATATGTGTATTTTTCATAGTCGTTATACTTCAACCGTTGGTTCGTCACTCGGACGGTGCTAATGTCCCCGGATAACCCATACAGCCATTTTTAGTCAGTTTAATGACTTCGCACGTACTTTTAAAGAATCACACGATAATCCAAAGGATACAGATTACTAATCAAGAAAAACTTACCATGATAAAAATGTTTGATTTTCACGCCGTTCATGTCTAATACTTAACAGATAAATTGGATTTTCATTAATTCCTGATAAAAATTATCTGTCTAAACAAATAATCCACCATTTACCATTTCGCATCAAGATAGAAGTTGACAAATGACAAACAAAAATTTTGTATTAATAGTGAACTATTTGGATGAACACATAAATTTACTTACCGTCCGAATATTGCGAAAGTTTGTAAATACGATGATAGCTAATATCTATTGTTTTAATGTAAAATAGTGTAGGACTTCACATAGTTCAGCTAATTTACACTAGATATGTAGTACTTTGTACTTAAATGGTGCTTAACTGGTTCTTTGGTTATTTTGGGTTCTACTTCACTCTTGATTCTGTTTGATATAACCCTTAATTGTTTACGTCATGTTTTAACCAATGTATTTTTTTATTTGTTTAGTTTTCCCACGAACTGAATTCTCTTAAATTTTAATGGTTAAACTACTAATTTCCATGTTTGTTAATGAATTAAATGTTTAATTAAACATTTTAAAAGGTATACATTCCCTCCCCTCCAAAGTTTATCAAACCTTAGCAAAATGTTTAACTTTGATAAGTGTTTTTTTTTTCTAAAATGCCAATATAACGTCTGGGAAATTCTGCCTCTTATTTCTTAATATCGATATTTACTGTACGTCGGAATCTGTAAAAGTTTATGTCATATATTTTCGAACGAAAATCGTCCCCATGTTGGAAAAATTATCTTGCAAATATATATTTTTATTACTTTTTTGTTCTTGAAAAAATGCGTATTTACGCATGTTCTAATATTTCCGTTTGCTTTGTGATATAATCTTTGTTTTAAAAAAACGCACGTCTCTATTCAGATTTTTTTACTGTTAAAATTAGTTGTCATTTTTGTAAAATTAATGATAAGATACAAAAAAAAACATTTATTGCGACAAAAATGTCCTGTTTCCCCTACTTGTTATAGGAAATTTAATCCTTAATAAGATTGAATCCAACTAAGGGAGGTTTCGATGTAAAAACTTGGAATCTAGTGGCTCTCTCTTCAAGTAACAAGAAATATCAATTACAGTTCACAAAAATGACTTTGTTACCATATTAAACATGAAGAGAGATGTGAACGATTATATAACACTAAAGTGTAGTTACATTACCTAACATAATTTGAAAAAAAATAGTTGTTCTCTATACGTCCCTAGATTATATCCTTATAATATACATGTATTAACTTCCTCTTATATTCTACGTTAATATTGTAAGAAAAACTCACGGTATAAACAAAGCGTACAGATATTCTAAGCCGATATTAATCGATAGCTATTGACATTGATTATCTATTAAGTAAAACAACATTTAACTATATTTACTCACGAATCAAGTTAAATATAACTGCATCATAATATGAAATTGTAATTTTGACATTTCAACATGGGTTAGAAGCACAAACACCACGTGTCTGGGGTAAGAAACGCATTTAGAATCCAGGGTTCGAGAATATAAAACTTGAGATCGGTCTCTGAGCTAAAATCTCATATCTTGTCTTTTAATATTTCAAAGTTAATTATGATTAGACTATAGTGACGTTATTGACACATTATTCTGACCGTATGATTGACATAAATTTGTATATAAACACTAATCAGCTGTCTTTTCAACCATAATATTTTGAGAATGAAACTGAGATTTGAGATCGGAGCCTGTTCTCAAGTTTTATAACCTGGGGGCCAGACCCCAAGTACCCAATAAAACCATATACTGTATGTCTCAGAGTTTGTCTGTAAAGATATACTCTTCTACAAACCTCTAAACTAAGTGATATATTTTGAACCCGGATTTTAACATTGTTTTTGTTTTATAATTTTATAGGAAGTAAGACTCACCTGGATGAAAAGGCATTAAGTTGATAGGATGTCTGATCAGTGTAACCAGGCTGCCATTGGGGTGATGAACTGCCATACATCCCGGAGTTACATCCAGGCGTCTGGTTGCTATAGCTACCATTACCATGATACCATTTCATAAAAGGATTGTTCATATTTTGTCTCAGTAAGGCATCATCGAGTCTATAAGCTCGTCTCTCAGCTTCTGTGTAAGGCGAGTAGATGGAACTCAGTGCTGGTGTTGGATTGAATGGCACACTGGGAGCCAAAGGCGCCGCAGACCCGATGTAGCCATTAGCCACGTGGTACATTCCAAGATCACAGTCCTTCTTCCGGCCGCGTCTCCTTGATCGTCTCCTCTGCCGAAAGTCACCGCGCATAAAGTCCTGTATATTAGCAGGATGGATGGCCCAGTAGTTGCCTTTACCATCCTCACAGCGCCCGGCTTTAATAAAACAATCATTCAATGATAAATTATGCCGAACGCTGTTTCTCCAACCCTGACCTTTATTTACATAATATGGATAGTTCTTTTCAATCCAAGAATAAATAGAACCAAGACTCAGTCTCTTTTGGTTGGATTCTAAAATCGCCTTAGCAATTAACGCAATGTATGACAAAGCAGGTTTCACTTCAGAATTTCCGCGAGCTTTGTCCTCCGCTGCAACAATTCTACCGCTGTCATTATCAATAATGTCTTCAGACGTATTACACGAATCTTGTTCCTTAATATCGTCCGTATTTAAGCAGTCCGGTGTTTCATTTGGAGACATAGAATCTTGTAGAGAGAGATCCGTTTTAAATTCTGTTATTTCTTCTAGCTTCATACTTTGTGAGCCATTAGTCTGTGCTTGGTGATTCGGTTGAACATTATTTATTTCTGGCACAGCATTGTCTGTCTCATATCTTTGATTTATAACGTTTCCATTTTCCGCCATATTATTTTCAATGACGTCAGTTTTCAGAAGCATACCCGTTGTATCTCGAGAGATTCCAAAATCGTTAGATCCCGCCATTTTGTAATAGGCTGGTGTTGAATTAGGAACGTATCCATTTTGGTAAACGGTTGACTCAGAATATGGCGGCGGATCCCTCGGCGCGTAATGAACACTTCCGGATAAAGCATTACTGTAACTTGGATAGCACGTGTCTTGATTTTCCGGGTAATGTCCATGGTGAAGTTTAATGGAACTTCCGTCGTACCCTAAAGTTCCGTACAACCCGTTCTGAAATCCACCGGAATCAATATAACTTCCTTGCATGGTGACAGAATGATGATGCATTATATCATATTACACTAAAAGTTGATTCAATTGTTTCATAAACAACAGAAAATTATTGCCACTAATCATATAAATATTGAGACTTCGGAGCATAAACTGTTTTATTGTTTTCCTCGCTTGTTTGTTAAACTTGGAATTAGCACCGCGTAAATAAACAGTGATTCAAATTATTAAAATTGTACATAAACAACGTCTAAGTCCGCTGATTGTTCGTTTGTATACACTATTTATTGCAAACTGGTTCAAACTTTAGAAATAAGTGGCTCAAGTATGAGAAGCTGTTTGTATTTAATCGGGGTAGGACATGCCTTGATGTCACATTTCGACGTCTCCATACGTGTCATATGGGTAGTATGTAATGACATGCTACTATTGGTTGAATGTCACACCCGTAATCTTCTGTAATCTCACGTGAGGTTGATGTTAAATTCCGATTTGACGAACGGTGTACTAGGGCGGGTTTTAATCTTATCCAATGTTTTGATGGCACGGAAATCAGTACGAGTGCCTTGAGAGGATTAGGCCCTGTCTAAGCCAGATAATGACGGGAAAACAATCGAGAAAATGAGTTTCAATTTATTCTATATTAACTTAATCTTTATGTTGATTGATGTAAATTAGAATGTAAGTGAATTATGGATGAACTGCGATAAAAATTTAAGTGAATATAATATTGGTGTTAGTAAAGTTGATACATCCAGGCGAATTATAGGAGCCATTGGCACGCTGTTCAAGAACCCTGTCCAGACAAGCCTTTCCAAGTCAAGATACTAAAATGTCCAAAGAAGATGTTCAAACAAATCCACTGATGTTGTACCACAACATTTATTTCTTATGTACTAAACATACAAACAATGCATCGTATGTGTAACATAACGTTAAAAACAAATATACAGGGACAGCCTGATTAAAAGCAACCACATTTCGTCCATTTCCAAACAAAGTCAAGTTTACTTATTGCTGAAATATAGCCAGGCTTATCTCGCAAAAAAAGAAAAAAATGACCTACGCTGAGAATAACTAAAACCATGTATTTTATGTACAAATGGATGAACAGGGATATAGTACTATGACCTAATTCAATACCTTTATTATCTGAGATAAACAAATACAATGAGTAGAGCTCAAGTGTGGATTCTCCTTATTTCAAGTTGAAATATCGAGCAAGAAAACTCACCTCGCCCAGTGGGCAGTCTTTACCGCACTTCTCAACATAGCGTACGGTGAAGGCGATGAAAGGGATAAAATCCGATACATTCCGATTATTAGGAGTCAGTTTTGAGTAAAATATATTTCTTACGACAAAATTAGTCCAATACGTTGGGCGATTTGTTTTAATATTATCATTTTGCTGGTTAAAAAAACTAGTTGTAAAGGTGAGTCGCCAACGATACTTAAAACAATCATGAACGAACTGTGCATTACTTCCGTGTATCTGTTCAATATAATCTTATACCACGAATGTACCATGAAACAATTAAAACAAACCTACATAATTATAATGATACTTATACACTTATACTGCAGGCGTATATTTTGTTATTATTTGCCTACATGAATGAATATAAATGTTTCATGCGCTTGTTTGGACTAAATCACTTTGTTTTTACATTCCTCTACGTGAAGAATAATTAGCCTTGTATTAGTCATCTATTTGGAACACTATTTAGGACATATCTCCTTTCTAATGTAAAGTTGTCGTTCGTTGATTTCTCCATGTTGCACTCACAGTCAGGGTCATGTTGCAATTTTTCAAGTTTTAACAGTTGAGCAAAACACAAAGCGTACACCTAGATAGAACCACTGACCTTCCGTAATCTAGCTGGACAGCTTCTTCACATTTAAAATTTGGTCCCGAGTAGAATTCGAACTCACAGCGGGAAGGGCTTGTGATCACTAGTCAGAGACCATAACCACGCAACCGCGAAGGCCTCTTTTTTCATCATTTCTCACTCGGGAGGATAACGTGATGATGTTGGAGTAACGCAAGTTTTTTAATGTGATACATTTTTGGTGCCTAACACTTTATATCTCCCTGTTCAAAAATGTGTTAAATGAGTCCGTTTAACTTAATGTGATTGATTTGTCAGTGAATTGATTGGAATATAATAAAATAGTGAATAGTTCGTGTCCTTTATGAATGTATCCAAACTAAAACCAACTGAAATTCTCATGTGATGTAAAACCTGCGTTTTTAAAGCCGCTAAGTATCCATTACTAGTATGTAATATGTATAAAATCCGGTATGTAGACAATTTATTTTCTGCATAAAAGAAAATCGTCCGATTTTCAGAAGAGTCCGTTATTCAGGATTTTTACTGTACATCTCCGAAGAAAGGCCACCTTGTGAATAAAGGCATTCTTTGAAAAACCGTTACTGATTATTTAGAACACACCTACCTCCGAATAAAGACCATCTGTCAATAAAGGCCACATTTGTCTTTCCCTAGTGTGGTCTTTGTTCACAGGTTTGACTGCATATAGCGAATGAATTGATTTTCTTTTCCTCGATACAATCATGAATTTTGTAGAAGTTCTAATGATGGATCTTCATACTTCACTCGAGGCGCCAAAGTCTGCGATGATTATCTATCAAGATACAGTACAACCTCGATTTCAAGGCCATCTTGGTATGCAACTAACCGTTAGGTGGACATAGCAAATTGACAATAAGATTAAAAGTAGAAAACCGGTTCAAAAATAAAAAAGTTCTTGTAATGAGGTGATCTTAATATTGAATTTGTCTTACAGTGGGAGTGCACTAAAATGTAAATACAGACGTTATACCCAACGAGTTATATATGCATCATGCTGTTTTAATACAAAAATTGAAGACAAGTCAAGACTGTCTCCCGCCGCATTTTGAATTATCATTGCTCTCTTTGAAGATTTTACGCGCACCAAATAACTCGTAACGTGTACCGTTTATGTCACGATTTTAACAATGATCCGCGAGTGAACTTAGAACTGTCAATAGCTACGCAGATGAAGCACGCACGCCGCTGTTTAAACAAAATTAAACGAAAAAGTAATAAAGGAAAACACTCGAAAATCATTCCATAGGCTGCATTCGTAACTAACATACGTCCAGTGCACACTGTCCGAAGATAACTTCGTGTTTCTGTATTTACATTTCTCAAATATTTAGTGCTCGTGTGATGTCACGTGTCATTGTTCTACTGACAATGGACTTGAATGTACTTGAAGTCAGCATCGTGCTTTACGCGTCATGAACATGTATTAATTGTGTAAGTAGATTTTGTACAAAACTTTGATTATATATATATATATATACTAGGAGGCCGCGGCCGTGGTCCAAAAGTTAGTGCTCTAGACTTGTAACCAGGCGATCCGCGTTCGAATCCCGGTCGCGGTAGGTCATATGAAAATTTGACAAAATGTCGATTTTCCTCCATATGTAGAAAAGTTACCGGCTCCTTGTGGAAGGGTAAGTTAGTACTGGTCAGTATACAGTCCAGGAAAACTGGTTAGGTGAATCGGTCGCTGTATATAACCGAAAAATAGTTGAAAAGTGGCGTCTTTTTAGCTCAATTGGCGAGGTATTTTCATTTTCTAACTTTTGAACGATGCGAATTAGATATCTACTGATCTAGAACGTTTGTGTCCATGAAGAGAAGAATGTTCGTATGTTTATATAAAGATTCTGAGTGTGTAAATGCAAAAAAAATGCAGCATAACATGGTTTCAGTTATCAGTGGTAGATACCGGTTCAGACGTAGAGGTTAACCATATATTGTAACTGTCATTGTTGAAAATTTCATACAACGGTATGTTGTTCCACATTCTCTTCATGTCAAAGGCAAAAATGGTTTGTATGGCCACTCGTGTTGTCAAGTTTAACGGAGGATGTGAACACTTTGTGACCGCTTATGACAACGGGGAAAGTGTGTATTGTCGTATAACACTGCACGGATGATTATTGTCGAAATTCGTAATCAAGCGACGTTTTCTGGCCAAATAAGGAATTAGAAGGTAGCGTGTTTGGGGTATAGTCTGTATCACTCTATATCAAATAATGTAAGGACGTATAGTGGTCTAGAGGTAGACCGTCCGACCTCTGATCCGAAGGTCCTGAGTTCGAATCCCGGCTTCGATGAATTTCATTTATAAACTTCACAATACAATTTTTCGGCTGCAGTTCTGGTGTAGTGTCCAGGAAGTGAACTCGAGCGTGATAAATATAAGCAAAATTGCTTGTTTCGCGATCGTGCTTAAATAAATTAGCATAAACTAAGAACGTATAGTCCATCCTGTAGTTGGATAGCCAACAAAAGTTAAGGATTTAATAGCGTGTGGCTAAAGTCACGTTTATTTTGTATTTCACAAATAAAGGTTCGGTGTCTCAAAATGACTTCAAAGGAAATAACGCATCATGCAAAAAGATCATTGGAAAAAATAACTCCGCTCAACATGCAACGTGACAGGTTACTTCAAGTAAGGCGAGTTCGGTGTTTTGTCATGAAAGCATGCAGTCTCATTTGTGGTGTACCGAGCTAGACATTGCATAATTCTTGCTGCAATTTTTAACTGTGCTGTGTCAGTTTTCCTTGATCGTAAGCGACTAGAAATACTAGTAATACAGTAAAACATTGAATAACAACCACCTCAATACTACGGCTACCTTGTTATAACGACCACTTATTTTCGGTCCGACTTTCAATAACTCACCTATAATTCTACTTGATAGTGAAACCAACTCATTATTACGACCGATATTTCGAGTCCCAAAGATGGTCGCATTATCGAGGTTTGATTGTACATCGAGCTAAACACATTATCGAGGTTTGACTGTACATCCAGCTGAACACATTATCGAGGTTTGACTGTACATCCAGCTGAACACATTATCGAGGTTAGACTGTACATCCAGCTGAACACATTATCGAGGTTAGACTGTACATCCAGCTGAACACATTATCGAGGTTTGACTGTACATCCAGCTGAACACATTATCGAGGTTTGACTGTACATCCAGCTGAACACATTATCGAGGTTTGACTGTACATCCAGCTGAACATTTCAGAGTGGTTAATGTTAAGCAGGAACTTATCCGAAGATAAGACATTGAGATTGGTATCTCTACCATACAATCATTTTAAAATGATCTCAACTTCTTTGATAGAAGATCCATTTTTGTTTCCAAAAAAAGGGTTGAGAACAAAGATACGGTTTTAGGCTTTGAGCCGGTTTTCAACTTCGTAATCTTGGATCCAGATTCCATCGGTTTTCGTCTTGTTTGGCGTCAACATCGACTTGAGTTTGTAATACATAAGCAAGTCCCTCTTATCTATTCATTATAACTCTTTGAACACAGTTCACAAGTCACTACAAGCGAACATTGTATTGTTTTTACTTAATTTGTTTGTATAAAATACTTTCAAGATTAGGTTAAAATCAATTTCAATTATCATCGAATTCCAATTTCTATTGAAGCAGAGTGTCGCCACGTGTCATTACTTAGTCATTTATCATTTGATAATATCAACGATATCTGAAGTAATCCACAGCAAGCCATAGTCTTGTCATTTCATTTACCTTTTACATCCGAGCCCTCATATATACATCGTCAAATGTGGTAAATTACAATCAAAGTAACTAACTGTGGGACTTCAACAGTGAGTTATGACTTGGCAAACAACCTACTACATATTTTCACACGATCCGGTAAGAAGCAATTTACCATCGTATCTAAAGCGTCCGCGTCTCTTGGGTTGACCGCCATTTTGACTAGGAACGCGATGGCAGACATTTTTCTCACTACCACAATCGTCAAGATATCGTCTTATTTCATATTCTTTACTAGATCTTTTAAAACGACATTCATTTCCAATGGTAGTGATATCAAAGGATTGATGCAGACAGATTAGTTACTACGACAGTAGGTGGACCTATTTTTCCTCGCATTCAAGTGTTTTTGTATGATTGCTCATCAGTATCAAAGCCGTTAATTGCCTCAGAGGCTAGCGGAGTAATCCAAGTGCCCGTATGAGGTATTTGAACAAGGCAAGTATCGCCTATACTGAGGAATCTTATGTTTGCTGGTTACGACTTTTGTAATTTATTTTGAAAAATAAATACAAATGCACAGAATCGACTGTTTAACAGCACTTGAAAGAGATTCGCCAAATACAGACGTAAGATTTTGACTAGATTCGCATAGTGCAATATAAGACGGGTCAGGGGAAGTTGAAGAAATGAAAAAAGAAATCATTGTTATCTGCTGCATTTAAATATTTGTGGCTTATTTAACCAATGATTAATCAGCTAAGAGACGTGTGTAGATGATTGTTTCAATGTTAGGTAGTGTTAAAGTGGTAATTTTGGACACATACAGTAATCCTCTAAAAACCCTTATGGTTTATGTTACAGCTATTAAGCGTCTATTAAATATAGTCACGTGGTTTTTGACGTCACGTGTCCTTAAAATCGTTGGTTTGATACGAATATAATTTCATTGAATTGCATCATAAGAGCACTTAATAACTTTATTTGCTCAGCGTCCATATTCTGATAATGAACTTTATGCAACTCATATAGTAAGACCAACAAAACATTATGCATAATTATCAAGGTTTCCGGTTAGGCCGGCAATAAATATTTGTGTTTCCGGTTACCCGATCGACCGTATTTTTGGCGCCGTCCCTAAAGTTTCTTACAGCAAAATTCAAAGTTCAAGTATATTTGGTCACGAATCGTGGTCCAGAAGTGCGAAAGATAGGTTTAGAGGAAAAAAATAAAAAAAGAAATTTTGCGACCTACCCGCCCTAATAGTTTCAATAGGTCAAATAGTTTCAATAGGTCAAATAATCTGTAACAGAACTATTTTATGTTGACCTTATTTTGAAAAAAATGTGTTTTAACCAATGTCAGTCTTAATAATAATTTATGTGACTAGGGAAATTAGTTTTGTTGAAATAATTAAGATTTTATCGAAACTTTGCCTTCCGGGTTGTCCAGGTATTCAGACATGCATTGTATGACACAATGAATACCACAGAGATAATACGAATATTTGTCTTCAATGTGCCCAGTAAAGACAACCCCACTATTGTCAACCAACACTAATAAAAATACAGTGCTACCTCTCTAAATCAACATCCTTTGGGAGAAGCAAAATTATGTTGTTGTTGTTGTTGTTGTTGTTGTTTTTGTTGTTGCTGTTGTTGCTGTTGTTGTTGTTGTTGCTTTAAAGAGGTTGAATTAATAGTTAAATGGTACATTGTGGAAAAATCTTGCTGTTGTAGACGGGAGATTGTTGCCTCAGAGAGGGCCTCTTTGGAGAGGTTGCATTGTACAACAAAATAAATAAAACATAGAAGTACTATAAAAGACTTGTAATACTAATAAAACCCTTTATTTTTTACATATATATAAAATTATAGCAATGGTACATACATGTACTTTGAGTAGAGCCTACATTTACAACTGCTACATAGTATAGTTATATCATAACATATATACAACACAATAAACATCGCACCTATCGTTTAGATAGGGAACCATTCAAAACCGGAAGTAGTTCTGATCAGATATTTATCTCAGGATCAGGGACAGATATAAAATGGTTCCACAAAACATTAAACGACCACCATCTACATTTATAAAGTAATATACATTGCATAATTATAATATATTGATCATAGGTTAATTTTGGCTAAGCTAAGATGACCAGTCAGAATTTGCGATAAAAGGGAGATAACCAACATTCTTATTTTATTACATGATTTAAAAAACCTCTATAAGCCTGTTCCAATTCATCGCTTCTTATAATTTCTAATTGATTCTAACCAATTACACGACTGAGTTACGGCCCTTGGTCTATTGATTCAGCTTTTGGCCACAATGTGTTATTATGGGAATTGCGGTGAAGTAAATAGATTGTCCAGTTTACATAAGTATTTACCATGCAATACTAATTAGAAGGTATACATTATAAAACACATCTGACCATATGAAATATTGGAAAATTCCATCAGACCTAACGTATGAACAACAGACATCTTGAACAAACAACAGCAAGCAACACATGATTGTTCAATTCGTTACAAATGCATAGAAAAGACAGATTATTTACTCGGACTCAACATCTAATACCCATAATTCGAATAAATGATGAAATTAATTGCCAGCTTCCATTTTCTAAATCCAAACCACTTTATGTAACACGTGACATGTGTGTGCTCACAGAGATAACCTGACAAAACACGTAAGTCAGTGTTTATATTTACATATTCCAGGTATGTGGGCTTGTATACGATTATTGATACCTCCTATCTTCAAGTAGAAAGAAATTCATTCAAACATCAAAAAATGGTTCAAAAGAAGCCTAAGATATCGTGTTCAGCTTAAGACAGCACGGCTCAAGTCTGGGCAATGTGATTTCATATCGTTATGTTACCGTTTTCATTAAGGATACGGAATTTAAAGGAATTGATTTTTGTTGTTGTTTTTTAAGTTTATACTAGTTTATTTTAGCTCAAAAAATCATTTTGCTTATATTAATCACGCTCGAGTCCGGTTCCTGTACTCTACACCAGTACTGCGTCTAAAACAAGAGATTGTGAAGTTCATGAACGAAACTTGTCAAAGCTGAGATTCGAACTCAGGACCAGAGATGGGACGTTTAACCTCTAGACCACGATGCTTAATAAATAAATTCCAACATAGTTCGAACACTAAGTGATTTAAGTATGCGTAATAGTAGTTTGTTTTTATTAATTATGTTGTCATAGATTAACTCTGAAAGTATTTTATTAGATTTCCCATTTTCCATCGTTCCATGAATCTGCTTTTCTTACAATGATGATAAGACACTGTATATGTAGTCTAAATTTAGTATATGAACTTGAGGCCATTTTAGCAAACGATTCACTATTCATTCTATGGTAAGAAATAATGAAAGCATTCAGTCAGTGATGAAAAGATAAATGAACGTTCATGAAGAAATTCTGATGATTTTTTTAGATTTATTGAATCTATCATTTTTATCATTTCATCTCAAATTTTGACTGGTCAGCTCAATAAGATATTAAACACATGAAAAAATGTACATTTATTAATAGTATCAATTAACTACAACTAATTAACCAACCCACATATCTACACGTCACAAACATTTATATTCGCTTACATATACATATAATTTTTAGTAATACGTTGATAAATTTAAACACATATCATATATTTCGAAAATGGTTCACAGAGCAAAATTCTACCCTAAGTTCCACGTAAAGACATGCAAAGCGACTTTTTACAAATTGACTGAAAATCCAGGAGCTTGTAGATTGATTAAAGTCTCAAATAAATTTATTTTCAATTCTTCAGAAAAGACAAAATATTATAGAATTAATTCTATGGACGGATCCTTTCATACATTCAAACAATGAAACGTGCGCGTAAATGTTGTTTTTCTTCTTTTTTTTGAAGGGGGAGGCTTTTATATCATTTAACGCGTTGAGATTAAACACAAACAACTTTGAAATAGGGTTTAACCCGTTCCAATCCGGTCTAATTTCGCAGAATAATTGACAAGAATGAGAGAGAGGACGGAAAAGTTGATTCCAATTAACTCGGGACGTTGAACGACCCTAACTGGAATTTAGAACTCACGACCTTCATCAATGAACCTTAATTTATCAAGAACTCTGAAATACGCGTAATGAAACATTTGATTTTGTTTTAGATTAATATTCCAACAACCCTTATTTCCAGTGAATTAATGTGTTCAAACACCCGAAAGATTTAGCAAAGCGTCAAAAAACGCCCAAAAAGCGACATATAAGTTGAGCTCCGCAGTGACCCCACTTTGTACAGGTACTGGGATTATTTCCAATAATACAAACTTATATTCATATAAAAGTATTCTAAATCTACCCATTTAACTATGATAATTCACTGATGAACACGGTACTTTTTAAAGCCGATATATAAATGATTTCTACCGTACAATTCTATGTTAAAATTTTTAAAAAACGGTTCAAATAGCTTCGTTAAAATATGCATCTACTGATAATATTTTCAACAACAATAAAAAAACAACTAATGCATAAATGTGACTCATTTGATTAACATGTGTCTATAAACAAAAATTACGCGTAATTATAAGTTTTTTTTTATAAAATGCAAACAAAGTATATATCACATATGCTGTATAGAAAGTTACAATAAAGTCTTCATCTTCCCCGTCTTGGCTTAATTGTATTCACTGAAGAAAAAAAACAAAATATGAAAAAAATAAAATACAGGAAAAATTTAAAAATTATACATATTTTAAGTCCATAATATAATATTACGCAAATAGAAACTTCTTCTGCCCTTCAGGTCCTAATTTTGTGTTACTCAATCACGTGTGACGACACGGAGAAAAAACACGTGTCGCACGTGCGACTTGCCTTATTTTGTCCTATTTTCCGAAAAAGTTTGTAAATCTTGGACGACCTTTGCAATATCATTACACAAAGAAATTGAAAGTGTGACTATTCATATTAATGTATTTTTAACATTCTAGTATTTCTAATAAAAATAATAAAAAGAAATCAGGGGGCGTTAGAAGATTAGCAGAGTGTATAGTTATTATATGCTTATTATAATATATATATTATAACTATATAATAATAATAATATATATATATGTATATATATATATATATAGAGAGAGAGAGAGAGAGAGAGAGAGAGAGAGAATATCAGTCATATTCATTAACATTGTACTATACTACTATTCTAGGAAAACAGTACCATTTAAAATGCAGGACTACATAATTGTAATTATTTACTAGGAGCTAAAAACAAAAGCGAACTAGAGAAATGAATTCAAACTTTTTTCAGAGAACAGCATACACTATGTTATTATTTATCTATATCCGTAGATAAAGAAAAAAACTGGACGAGGTATAATGAACAGGTATTAATAATACAGCTGGAAAATATTTAATGTGCAATCTTATTAAAATCCAATTTTCTGGCAACAGACTTTGGGATATGGATATTTGGTACAATTAATGTCACCATTTCATTTTCACCAAAACCTTCACATACCTTCATAAAACACCTCCTTTGCCATCGAGCAAGCTTTAGTCTGAAATATACATCGAATAAGTAATACTTTGGTAGAGTAAACAGAACACACATATATTCAATTTTATATAACACATAGTACATGTATTGTGTATTATTACTGTAGATAAGTTAATTAGTTGACTGATACCCAATATCGAAAAAAATGCTTTATGAACTTTAAGAAATCGTGGAAATAAAAATAAAACAAATTACATATAAGTACGAATTACAATCACAGTTAACATGTTTTACACACATTTTGATATACTTATATATATGCTAATGTACAGGCATTAGTAGCGAACCTCTGATAATAGGTAATAAATTCTATCTAAAACATCGATATTTAACTCAAAATTACCTTAATTGAAAAAAAAATGTCACAGAATACGTCTACCGGTTCACCTGATGTATGGATTACAGATCGCAACAAAATAAATTTATCTAGTAATTTACGACGAGTTGTGCCCACTTTGGTTATGTTACGTAATATCAGTAATATATTCCAATACATTGATCAAAACACTTGAAATACATCATATTTCTCTCAGAATAGTTTTTTTTGTGTAATAATATCATAAACATATACAAAATTACAAATTTTATAATCACGCCATTCACGCAAACACCGTGTTTGTTTTGTAAACTCCGTGACGCACGAGAAGATCGTGAACACTTTGACTCAAGCTTTTTCTGTGGATATTTTGGACATTTGACCCCCGATAAATGGTCGTAGTAATTCTTGTGGCATGTTGGGAACGTATAGAATAATGAGAACACATGATGTAAAAATAAACCAAATTACTGGAATTTAAATTGTTTACATTAAGTGCCATGGAATTTGATCAAAGTACTGGAAGTACGGAGTTTGATAATGACATACCGGATGTAAGATGACTGAATCAAAATAGCGAATGTGATACAAACTGCATAAAATCACTCATTGTAAATGACTGTAAGGATCAAAGTGCTGGAAGTCATTCGAAATAGAACATCGGAAAAGACAAAGTTAAAAACAAAGTAAGTCTGCTCTTATACCATATACATGTATGCTAATCCACAAATCAATGGATAACCAGATGTTGTTTTTATATTGGGTTTAACGCCGCACCAACAACCAGGGTCATTTGGCAACTGTTCCAGTTTTGGAAAGTCCTCGGAACGTGGCGTGGTTGAACCATCGACCTAACATGTGAAATTTGGTCCCGGGTGGGATTCGAACTCACAGAAGTGGGGGCTGGTGATTAATAATCAGAAACCATAACCAATTTATCATTGAGGTCAATATAACAAGTTGTTACGTTGAATTTTAAGTACACAAATTAGTACTGTGAGGTTTCCATTCATCTATGTGATAAATATAAAATTGTCCTAGATCAGAATATCAGCCATAAACAGGATGGATGATTAATATACAGTGTTGTCTGTATTTTTGCGATCCTATACAATCAAATTGCGAACGAATAGCCATCAATAGATGGGAAGAAATGTAAACAATTGTGTGTGAAAGAGTTACCCTTATTCATATGGTGGCTTTTATTGACAGGTGGTCATTATATAATGTTTAACTGTATGTAAACAAACTAAATGACTTATCAATAGATAAAAAAGACAAATAAAACGTCAGCCCTAATTGCCACGTCGACATCACCAGGTAAATACATCTGATGAATGAGATATAAAAATATTAATGGTAAGTAAAAGAAGAAAAAATGATTATCTAATACATGAGCATTTGTTTAAACTGCTGTAGAGAACAAAAAAGTTCGATATCTCGTACCAAAGAGGTTACATTTTTATGAAGTACAGTTTTATTAAGGGGACACGACTCGTGTGCAACTACATCGTCATTAGTAGATATACATTGGTTACTTCCCTTTGCCGTGACATTCTATCTTTGCAAGCAAAAACATGGCCTCGCAATGTCAACATTGTTACGATTGGTGTTCGTGTCCATATATTACTACAATTGGTCATGAAAGTATTAAATAATATGTACCTTTTCTTAAATGAAAGTCTTGAAGTTCATTTGTACTCATTAATAACGGTACCAAGGTGCAAATATGTACGCAAGAGGCCAATAAAAATAGTCGAGTTATCGGTCACCCGACTAACCCTATATTTTGGTGCTGACCCCAAAGTTTCTAATGACAAAAATCTAAAGTACGAAAATATTTAGGGATGAATCGTTCCAGGATTCTCCAAAAAGGAGTTTAGAAAGATATAAGCAAGAATTTTTTCCGCGAAACTCTAATTTTTTGGTCATTTACCCTATACATGACTATTATCTTCTAGCTTTAATGCTTTAGCTAATATGTTTAATGCGAATAACCTGAGCTGTGTTTATTTATTTATTTTGTTGGATTACGTGCTAATTATCAATAAAATTACAATTACGTGCAGTAGACACCTGACTCAACCGCTATTCACAACCCACACCTTTTCATTTCGTCAACAACAACCTACATCCTAATACCACGGTGATTTATAGGTTGGTTGACATTTGACCTTTTGAGTGTTATCTGATGCAACCAAGTTGGAGAAGTGTATACCTCTCAATCACCAGCTCTGGTTTCACCAGCTGAACTTATATTTTTAACTGGGGTTTAACCTCGCACCAACACCCAGGGTCATTTGGCGACTCCCCAACAATTACAGCGGAGGAAGACCCCAAGCTTACATCTGGGTAGAACTACCGACCTCCCGTAAGCTCGCTGGACACTGAACCATTCCACGATGAGTACATTTCTTTTTATTTCACTGGACGTATAATACTAACTTACCCTAGGCTTATAGCTTATATTTGTACGTATAAGTCTATTGTATACTTGTTGAGATGGTCGAATGTTGCCGAATATCAGCAAATGCCCGCCGCCTTTTTTATTTATCCCACGCAACATTGTCAACTGAAAAAAGAAACACCAATGCTGTTTAAATAAAGTCATGAAAAGAAATAGAAACGGTAATGAAGTGATTCCATTAAAGTTTACGGATAAGAACAGCATTAAATTTTACACCTACAGTCAAACTTGTGTTTTCAACCGTCTCCGAATAAAGGTCACCCTGTGAATGGATTATTCAAAACAAACTGACCTCCGAGTAAAGGCCACCTGTCAATAAAGGCCACGATTTGTCTGTCCCAAGGGTTGCCCGTGTTCACAGGTTTGACTGTATTTTTATAATTACGTGAATTATACAGACGCCACCATTATTTGAACATACAAAGACATCGCTATAGCAACTCGGCAAACTAAGAGTTATCAATTGTGACATTTCAGATAACTACAAAGTAAAACTTTTCTTAAGGACCGTCTCAATATTGACACAGCCTCATTTTAACGAGCAATTATTATATTCGGTGCGGTATTTATTTTATAGTTCGACTTGATAGAGAGGGGGGCTTCCATAGCCTAGTGGTTTTTGTTTCTGACTAGAAATTACTAGCCTGTCACTGCCGGGAATTCAAATTCCATACAAGACCAGAAAAAAATCGTATGTGAAGAAGCTATCCAGCTAGCTTACGGAAGGCTGGTGGTTCTACCCTGGTGTACGCCTGAGGTTTTCCTCCTCCGTAAAAGCTAGATGACTCGCCAAATGACTCAGGTTATGGTTGCGATGTTAAACCCCAGTGAAAAAATAATAATGAGGCTATTTTAATATTAAGACTATTTATCGTCCATATGAAAGTACTTACATTGTAGTTTTACAGTAAACTGAAAGTTTCATACGTGCACACGGGTTTAAATAATTACAAAAAGTCCGTTCAATGTCATAATTCGTTCTAGAGAAACAAACAAAGTAACAATAAGAAATGCTATACTGAAAATGACAACACTAATGACTTCATTACCGTCTTGTACATCCTTCAGCATGTGATAAAGTACACTCTAATTGCCTCTTTGGATTTTAATTATTTCCATATGTACCAATTAATTTCAATCAGTACTTTGTCAATTAATGAAATGTCAGGATCCGTAATAAGAAAGATTTTTGAAACCCACATCAGTCACAGTTATCAATTAATAAAGGCACTTTCTGATATAAATTCTTATACGTGTAATATATGTCAATGATTGATGACTTCATGATAAATGTCAGTTCTTGTCTACGTGGATTTCAGTTATAGAAATGCATAGATTCTTTGAAAGATTTGTTATGAAGTTAAAGGCCAATTAGGTAATTATGGTCATAATTAATATCAGTATGATATATACGTGTATATACCTCCATATTCAGAAACGCATTTTATATATCATTTACTTGATTAAAATGAAAATGAGGTTTTTGTTGCTATTTTCTGTTTAATTTTAGTGCCATCCCATTAGTAAGACCACTTCGTTATTACGACCACTTTTTCATTTTTTTACGACCGATTTTCAATATTGGCTTCATATTTCATATTTCGATAATGAGACGACCTCATATTATGACCGATTATTATGAGTCAACGATGGTCTACATATTGAGGTTTTACTGTGAATGAATTCTACATTTTGAGGTTTTACTGTGAATGAATTCTACATATTGAGGTTTTACTGTGAATGAATTCTACATTTCACATCCGAAATAAGACGAGTTTCTTAATAATGGGGGAGGTTCAAGGAGACGAGTCCAGTTGCTCGGCACAGACTTACTATGAATGACTCTGTCACCCTGTCTTAATTCTATACAAGGGGACTGTTGCAACCCTAACAAGGCAGCCCTTATGCTCAGCTTTACAAACCTCTCGGAATATTTAATCCGACATCAAGCATCAACCATTATCATTGAAATTGTCGTTCAGGCATTACAAGGCATTAGAAATCTCCGGTTTCTCGCGGTCCGTTTAGATGCTCAAAATGTTATTTGGTAGACATTATATTCAATACTTTCAAAATTTACTTGTTTAATTTTGAAAACATTTCATTTGTCTGGCATCGGGAATTATCTCTTCACGTATAAAGTCTGCGTTTATAGTCTTAACTAGTTTATGTTTCCCCGCTAGTATTGTTAAAGTTTCGTAATAGACAGACTGTGGCAACATTGTAAATAAATTTATAGTCCGGTTAGGGAATATCTGTGCTTTTTACGTGAAACAAGTCTGAACAGCGGATTTTGTAAGTAGATACGATCTAGGAACGGACTGAATTAACAGTAAAACAATACGAAATCAACCTCTGTTGTTAAGTGTTTAGATGTAAACAAAAGTAAACAATATAACACTGTGCTATACATACATATGTGTATGTACAGTATAACCCCTGATAATCGGACTCTCTGAAAACCGAAATTCTTTGAAAATCGGACGATTTTTCTAGTCCCATTTTTTTCTCTTCGATAATTTCTATAGAAAGTTTTCTCAATACCAGACTTCTCAAAAAACCGGATTTTTCTCTCGGTCCGGAAAGGGTTCGGTTTTCAGGGGTTTTTATTGTATACGGTGTATGGCTTATAAACATTCTACTCTCTAAGATGTAACGGAATCATATTATTTATTTACTTCAGATGTCTGTAATATTGTCAGTAGCGAGCATAAAATGAAAAAAATGAATGAATTCTATGTTGTCATTAAACAATGAACGGGTTGGATCTTGAAGGGGTTGAAGCTTTCTAGACAATTGGTGAACAATGGATATGTCCATACAAACTTCGGGACAAGGTGATCCATAACAATGTCGGTTGTCAGTAACGCGATTGACTCATTAAAAATCCATTGACGCATTTTTTAGCGATTTTGACCAAACTTTTTTTTCGTTCTATATTCCAGCTTTTCGTTTTCGGCACAAGCATATAGTGTTCACAAAAAAAACTACCTACCTACAAATAAAAGTTTGGGTCCTGTAACCACATATCAACATTTTTTAATGCAGGCCTAAGAAGAGATTTTGTCTGTATCAGTTTGCGCTTTGAATGGTTGCGATACTAAGATACAATATTTAAGTACTGTTGATGGTTTTTCAATGTCTACCGCTACATATAACACTACTTTAAACACCATTTTCATTGGAGTTTAGTGTCATTCTTCGAGTTGATTTTAAACCTAAATCGTCACTAAAATAATCTAAGAATTCTGAATACGCTCTCGAGAACGACTAAGTTACACTTCAAACCATTAATTCGTAGAAATGGAATATTTTGTAATGAGTCCCGCTTAAGTTACACTTCACGCCATTAACTTATAGAAATGGTATATTTTGTGATGAGTCCCGCTTAAGTTACACTTCGCGCCATTAATTTGTAGAAATGGTATATTTTGTAATGAGTCCCGCTTAAGTTACACTTCGCGCCATTAATTTGTAGAAATGGTATATTTTGTAATGAGTCCCGCTTAAGTTACACTTCACGCCATTAATTTGTAGAAATGGAATTTTTGTAATGTGTCCCGCTTGAATTTCGAAATATTTTTATTCCTTTTTCATTTTTTAATATTATTTTAATTAATACATGTATTTATTTATTTATTTAAAGGAACAAAATTAGCGGTTTTCACAATTTCGGAGAAATTAAAATTTGAAAATTTGCTGTTAGAGTACTGGGTTACAGAAATATCAGAGTCCGCTATGAAAACCTTCGCCATTCTGCATGTTACTCTTAAACCGATAGCTGCTCACACAGATTGATACGCGGATAATTAATTTGCATGACACGACGTTCTACAAAGAGGAGAAAGTATTAATGGAAACAGGCTCGGTAAAACATCCATCTTTATGAAAAATAATAATTTATTTACAAGAATATACGGGAGAATATTGGTTACCAGCAAACCAAGGATGAGAATATGAGGGTAACAATAGATCTTGGATGATAAACTCGATATTAGATGATATTTCTAAGCAATATCTGGCATAAGAAATAAATCTATGTAACATTGTAGCCATTGTCGGTACGGTCTGGTTAAATAACTCCTAGAAACGCGTCTCTAGATGTGTAGTTATATTGCACATATATCATATGTATATATATTATAGAAACATATACTTTATACTTGCTTATATAAGTCTTACAGTTTTCAATGCTACATGCAATTTATTCTAGAAGGACTATGGCCTATTTGCGTAGCTTATATACACAGTCAAATTTCTATACGTCTACTTTGTATTTTACAGCTATGGAAGAAAATTATTGGACACGCTTGGTTGATTATCAGGCGTACTTTTAATGTATTCTATCCAACATTGAAATTGAATACTTGATTTGTTTATGCAGAATGATTGTAAGGATGGTAAAACATAAGAATTTATTCACTTATTTGGGTTCCTCCAAGAATCGAGTTTTATAAAGTGGACGTTTAGAAATTCTACTAAGTGTGCAATTTACTTAGAATTTTACACCAAGACAAAGATATTCATTGAGGAAAACATATTAGCATGTTATTTGTCAATACAATTATAAAATACAATTAAATACACATTCATACAACTAACATATACAAACAAGCAAGCAAGCAAACAAACAAACAACATAATCAAACAAACAATCAAGCAAACAAACAAACAAACAATCAAAATAATCAATCAAAATAATCAATCAAAATAATCAATCAAAATAATCAAAACAAGCAAACAAACAAGAGAGCAGGGAAGCAAACCAATCAGCAAACAACTTTAAAAAGTGGTACAGTCAAACCTCGCAGAGTGACTACCTCAATATTATGACTATCTTGCTATAACGACAACTCATTTTCGGACCGAATTTCAATAACTCCCCTAAAATTCAGCTTGATAATGAGACCACTTCATTATTACGACCGATTTTTGGGGTCTGGAAGGTTATCGCATAAATGGAAATTAATTGATGTTTTACTGTACTTGTTTAGAAAATAATGTGAAAAGTGTACACAAAAAAAAGAAAAAAAAGAGAAACTCAAGCTACTATTGAAGACCGATTCCAACAGTATCAAACAAATTATCATATTTAGATTTACCAAATACAAATGTTTGCAATTGTTACAATAAATACAGCATTTTAAATGTCTTTCAGATTTTGTACATTGATAATATAAAGTATGTAAAAAATTGACGTTATTTAGCCTAAAACTATGTCCATACTTATGAATACTAACCTGATCAGCTGTTATGTAAATCGGTTTGTTGAATATAACCCACGTGACTGTCTCCTGACACTGCGGTTGCGTTAATGATCCTTCGTAGGTGATATACTGTGAGGTGGGGGGTAACAATACAGGCAACGGTAATCCATTAATTTTATGTCGTTGTCCTGAAATAATGCTCACTCTTAGTACGTAAAAACAGAACGTCCACTCTGTGAACTAAACAGTCAAACCCGCGCTGCTGTCTACCTGTGGTAAAATACCACCTTGTCATAACAACCAACCACCGGTTTGTTAATCAGGTTTTTCTGTTTAACATTATATTTTTATAGTCTGCGTATTACGTTAGACTACATTAAACAGAAATCATTTGGGGCTCGTTCAAGGCAGACTTGATTTAAGAACATTTGTTGCATTCGATATAAACGTTGAACAATGAACTGTCTGTGTCAGAATTGCTTCTTCCAAATCTTGCAATAAAACGAGGAATATTGTAGTTGGAACTCAGCTTCCATAAAACAGAAATTGCATTCAAAGTTATAAACCCACTATATTTATTTGTCTGATGTTTGTAAACGACTATATACAATGTATATGGCTGATAAGCATATTTCTAGACTAAATTGTGGTAATTATAGCTTATATACGGAGTACTGTACGGGCATAATTCAAACAGTTTGTGACCATGACAATGGCTACATAATTCTAATTTGAAACTATTGATGTATTATTACTTTGAATTTCATTCGTCAGTAACGTTTCTCAGACAAATCATAGCATACTTTTAGCGACAAATCGTATTGCAAACCTTTTGAATTTACTGTCGCAGTTTAAACTTTGATGGCAATATTTTAGTTTCACTTTCCATAGATGTTAACATTCGATCTCGTTGGGATCAATATCGTTTTAAAGTATTACATAAACAATAGAAAATCGACAGTTAAGATAATACAAAACACTCTCCGTGCTGAATATTTCTCTTTTATGAGAAATCACAAGACACAATGTGACATGAATGGTCCCCACCGGATGTACATTAAACGCACACATTCAATCGATTCACCTTCTTATTTCTTAATGGATTGGTAACTACATCTTTCTCGTTAAGGAGACTAAATCTCAGCCATACGGAAAGGTTCGGAGTATTTAATCTTTAACCCAATCGTTTCTTGTCAGACGCTTGTTTCTTTAATCGGAAGTAGGTGTCGTACAGGCAAAGCGCTTGGTTCTTATACAATTAGTAAATCTCGAGATTTTAATATGCCAACACGATAACATGATTGTTGCATCGCGATGTTAAAAGCATTTTGACATGTTCAAAGGAAAATGTTGGGTATTGAATTTTGTATCTATATTGAAATTTGAATTTCGCTCAAACTGCAAAAGAGAACTTTGTAGTGTTTTGATATTGTTCGGAAGTTAATGACTTGGATGTATTAATCAAACTTCAATATTTAGAAAGAGCTTTAAGTACTTACGCTCATTAAACTGGTTAATATCATCATTTGCCGAAGAGTGTTTTACAATAGAAGTTTTCCGTTTAAATTACCGAATTAATGTTAATGCATTTTCGTAATGTGGGCGCCCGTATTATCAGAATGACAAATAAAATTAAAAGTAAAGGGGGGAACTAATGAAGTTTCATCCGGACAATGATAGTTTTAAGCTGTGTAAAGTGTAAATACTTTATTCGAGGAGAAACGAGTTTAATTAACTGTTTAGTGCTTTGAAAAAATGAAGACATAAAAATCTTCAGCGAATCGAAGTTCTTGTATTTCTTTCGGGAAAACTCGAATTTTGTAGAAACAAAAAATTAGTATTTACGTCCTTATTTGTACCAATCGTAGTGAACAACGAAGAGGCCAAATATCTATTAATGTTACTAGCGTAGTTGATTATTACCCCCTTATCACCGATTATCGGAACATTATCATCACATGACATACCATGTGATATCTCGCGTCCTAATTGCCCATTTTGAAGCCACGCCCCTTTACATGCTTAATGATAATCAGCGAGAAAAACACTGTCCATAAAAATACTTAGTGTGAATGAAACACCATAAGTAGGTGCACTTTTACTGCTAGAAATCTAAATAAAACAGTCGTATAGGTTGAATGAACTTTTAATTATATCTTTAAGCCCAATTAGTGGAAGAGTAAAAATAAGAACAAATTTATATTCACAAACGATCAATAGGATGGATGTTTTTTTGCGGTTGACGAAGATCATCTTTACAACTAGTGCCAATTGGTCAAAAAACTGTAGACTTACCTTTATAAACATTACTGAAGAAACCCTCTAAACCGGTCCCTTTATAAACCGGTTTCCCCTTTAAATTGGCCAAATGTTCTGGTCCCGGCCTCATTACTACATTATTCAAAAATCCCTTCTAAACTGGCATCCCTTCTAAACCGGCCAAATGCCCTGGTCCCGGGCTCAGCCGATTCAGAGGGGTTCCACTGTAATTATAAAACGTGTACCACTTCATGCTGTAACATGAGAAGGTAGTAACTGAATATAGATATACCTTTTGACGGAATAAATTCCAAAGAATCAGCGATCATTGTGAAAGCTTCGTTCCCAACATCTCCAACCTAAAAAATAACGAATGCAAAATGTATTTTCAACATCTTGACTTTTTAAAAACCAGCATCAAAGACTGTATCTTACCCTTCTATGAAAATTTGACAAGAATGTCGATTTTCCTCCATATGTGGAGAAGTTGCCGGCTCCTTGTGGAAGGGTAAGTTAGTACTGGTTAGTATACAGTCCAGGGAAACTGGTTAGGTGAACCGGTCGCCGTATATAACTTAAAATGGTTGAAAAACTGCGTTAAACCCCAGTGACAATAAGTCACATAGAAACAAACAAATCACACTTTTTTGGACGGCCTTAAAACTCAACGATTCACGAAAGCAGATATTTTACCAAATCAAGTTACTAACAATTGTGTATGAATTAAACCAGTGTTTTATAATTAATATTCGTGTTTCTAATAATTGAATTTTACACATGGTTTGGAATTAAAATTGGGTAACCATTTCACATTTTACCAAAACCATTTTACAGAAATTATAAAAAAATACAAACAGAGCCCGCATGAATGTCTATTCACCACAGACAACATGACAATAGCTTGTGATCGCTTCATTGTATTCATACATTTTGTATATTCAAACGTGCCATTATATTCATCTAATATCCTTTTTCGATGTATTTTTTTCCGTTTAGAACAATAAAATGATCAATTTTCTCGTACGCGAGTTTAGAAACAGTTTGTTTTTCATGTGCTCTTAAAAGTGATGAGTGATTTATTTAACATTTTCATGCTAATGATGAGGTCTAATAAACGTATGCCGTAAAAGTATCGTGTCCGACCTCGTCAATATTAATCTGAGATCAGAAAGCGCACCAATTTCTTTGGATAATTACGATATGACTTAAAAACTAATACATGACTCGACTGGTCGACAAAAATTCTTGCATGCTGGAGGTTTTTTCCGTCCATTTGATTTAAAACTGAATCCATAAACACGACCGAACCTTACTGACTATAAACACTGTTCGCTAATTTGTTAATGTACGAAACATTAGTTTATGTTGAATAAATGCGATTCATGTACATGTATATCCTTATTTCAATGCTACAGAACATTTACCCACCTCGAGAAATCATGCGACTCTTTACAAATACACTGAGAAATCACGTGACTCTTTACAAATACGCCGAGAAATCACGTGACTTTTTACAAATACACTGAGAAATCACGTGACTCTTTACAAATACTCTGAGAAATCACATGACTCTTTACAAATACACCGAGAAATCACGTGACTTTTTACAAATACACCGAGAAATCACGTGACTCTTTACAAATACACTAAGAAATCACGTGACTCTTTACAAATACACTGAGAAATCACGTGACTCTTTACAAATACTCTGAGAAATCACGTGACTCTTTACAAATACACTGAGAAATCACGTGACTCTTTACAAATACACTGAAAAATCACGTGACTCTTTGCAAACACTGAAAAACCGCGTGACTCTTGAAAACGTCGCCGAACATACAAACTACGCTGTCAAACTCTGGCGTCTAAAACTTAGTATTACGGTAAAGGCAAGAAACGCACCACATTCATTTTCCAACACCTCATACATCTGCCTAATGTTACAAACGATAGAAATTCTCCCCACAGCAAACAGTTTCGACGACATTTACATGCACTTCTACGAAGCATAGACAGGCACATGAATATTGTTGCACAAAATCTCATCAACACAAAACATTGTCTGACGAATTCCCCTAAAATATGTATGACCATAGTCGCCAACGTTGATGTTTTTACGCCATCTGTACAAAATTCATCGACAATTTTCCACAAATATATGAAGGATAATTAGAATTAATCTGCTGTCATAACCATTAGTAGACTGACGGTACTCGCCTTTAGGCAACTTCATAAAATTCAAGTGAAAACAGATTCTAACTAAACCAAAAATGACAAATAGTAAACTTACCTCTAAAAATATTGAGAACGCCGCAAGACCATTCGGAGATGAAAGCGCTTGGGAATAATTGGCGTATAGGTCTGCGTTGTATGCCAATATTTGTAACTGTGGAGAGAAAATCACTTTATTTTCATTTCAAGCCTAATAGCTTTGTTACTTTTCAAATAATAATTTGCTTAGCGTATTTTTGTTTTAAGTGCGACATAAAATATTCGCTGGTGATACTGCAGGGCACGCAGAAAATACTTAGTGCTGCTTAATAAGTAAATTTCGTGTTACACAAGTGATTGTCAGACCGTTTTGAAATGAATCCTAAATTGTCATATGATGCTTTGTTTTGTATTGAATTAGCTTTTTAACAGTTTTGTGAATTTACTGAGATTTTATTGAACTAATTTGAAAGCTAGTTTAGTTCTGAAACAAAGACAAAATGCTGGTTATTAATTTACATAAAGTAGTTCAAGGTAATACATGTAACAGTTTAATCCTATTAATACAGATTGTTTGTCGTTGAAATTTTCTTGAAACAGTCACGAATGAAATCAGTGACGCAAAACGTTTCAAATGACGGAACAATCAGCGAAATGAACGGAACGGATGATGGCAACGTTGTTAAACGACGTTTTGTTCTATAATGAATTACGACTTTTACATACATTAGAGTTGATTATCAAATTTACCGAAATCGATACCCAACATAATCTAAAGACATTTTGCCACCATAAACAATGGAAATTAATTTTTATGGGGAGATAATTAGTAATAATTTAATGCATATTCATAAATATTTAATACTTTAATGTCCCAACTAAGTGTTAAATAATCAACATTGTCTGGAAATACTTAACTAAATTATATATCTTAATTAATTAGGGTAATATTCAATCAACGATATACATGTATCACAAGTTGACAAAGCCTACAACATTATAAGTAAGAACAACCAATCGGCCAGTCATGACGACTCCGGTACCACTATTGTAAAGAATGTTAAATCAACGCCGCCATAGTTAATTTCACCTTTAAAGATTTAACAAACGAAGGCAACCATTCTATTTCTGTTCTACGAAAAGGTTAAACTACCACGTTTAACATTCAAGAAAAAAAGTGGACAGGTTGTTGTAATTTGCAAATGTTAGTTCAAAAGTATGTTTGGAAATTTAGTCAATGGGAAAACATAATAGAAATGGTTTTTAATGCTCAATATCGATCACATGGGAATTAGGTAGCGTAGAGCAGGGAAATTAGGTAATTAAACACGTATGCATGAAATGAAACAATTACTGGCACGTCTGACATCAATGAAAAGTCGGTTAGTGTGTTTCTCTGTTCGCTGATTAATATTTTTTAACGTAATTGAGAGTGAGTAAACAATCAACAATTGAATCATTTAATTAAGTCACACTGAACGACAGCGGACTTGCTGACATTTAATGTCGGCGACATTATTCTACTATTGCCACATAAACGATTTGGAAACCCCTTTATGAACTAAACAAAGGGACATCCGTGGTCGAATGGTTATGGTTCTTGACTTGTAATCACTACCCCTTCACCGCTGCGAGTTCCTCCCACCTGGGATTAATTTTCATATGTGAAGAAACTGTCCAGCTAGCTTACGGAAGGTCGTTTGTTTTACCCAGGTGTAAGCCTGGGGTCTTCCTCCGCTGTTACGACTTGAAAGTCGCCAAATGACCCTGGCTGTTGGTGCAACATTAAACCACAAAGAAAAACATGATTAGTGATTTTTAAACATCTCATATGTTTATAATGTCGATTAATTGTAGAAAAGCAGCCGAACTGTAACTGATTTAAGGTCAGGCAGCTTTCCTTTCCACAAAATTCTCTAAATTGATATTCATGGTCCATGACATTATTGAATTCGTACAAATGACTATCATTAACCATCGCAAGCAGTACAGTCATAGCGATAATGATATCAAACATATTTTACTGCCAATAAATTCTGAAAGTAAATAAAATTTTGTACAAACCTCAGCTGGAAACGAGAGACCGTTTATTGTATGTTCGGAGCCTCGGCTTTCATCGTGACCGAAATGCAATTTCATTTGATGCAGACGATAATTGTATTGCAAAGGCCCGGATGTTACGTTCATATGTGGAATTAGCTCCTCCTCAACGTATAGTGTGATGTCATTTCCGGTGTTAGTCAAATTCCCATTGATCTGGAATTATTACATAAAATTGTTATACATTTTTATTACATCGTGTATATATTTGTTTTACCAAGTGACTTCACCATACGCTGTTTCAAACAGTAAATATTCTGTGAATGTAAGAACCATATTTTTGTAAAGGAAGCCCCTTTATTGATTCAGTATTTGCAATGAACGTACTGTGAACTAGAAAATGAAAGTACCATTAACTCATATTAAAAATTGTCGATATTGTTTTTCATGGAATCACTAATTGAAATATTAGATTAATTTTACAGGAAACTTCCGACAACTTGCATGTATTTTTGATGACAAAGACAATAAGCGATCGTCAAAACCGACTAAAGTAACGTGCGGTAAGCCAGTCTTTTGCCGCGTTCATTCCCCTATGAGAGGCTTCGCCTAATATTGACAAAAGCATACCGGGGAATTAGGCGTATGAGTTTGTGATTACAAATATAAACCAGAAGGGATTGTACCTTCAGTACTAATTAAAGATAATGAATTCTCTGTTCAACAAAACACGTTTGCAATTAGGATCGAGTTGGTGATGCTGGGTAAACCATGTAATATTATTAAGTTAAAAGCTTAAACAAATTGGTTTTCTATAAAGAGTCGAAATCAGTATCAGAATTCTCGACCGTCTTTGTAATTGTTTCAACAAAGTTTGCTAAATGATTATGCCTGAGGCGTGGCAGTATACCGATTGACAAACAATTGATTTGGTGTTTAATTCCAAAGGGAATAGGTCTCACAAAGTTATCAGTTCAGACAAAAAAGCATGTATTTATAAAAGACGACATCAATTCTCTGTATCATATCGTGTCGTCTAATTAATTTCAGAGTGTAAGCATTGTGAACCAGACCAAAGAAACATTTATCATACTTATATCTGTAACTTTGTATTTCCAGGATGAGGTATATCAATACTATGTGTTTCTATACAGCCTTCAATGGCGTACTTTTCCCAAATTCGTTCATATTTAAAGCGTTTCAGCAAGTCCTGTCTGTGGTTCCGATTATAAATTCTCTGCCTTGTGCGCTATAGGTGTTTAACCTCAGTGTGCATGCACCGTGTTTGAATCTGATCCCTTCGTGTATGAAATTACTGGTGCTTCTCTTAACAGGCATAAACCATAGATAGAAGGCCTTAATTTGAGGAAGTACACTGGTACGGATCATTTTAATGCTCACTTTAAAGTTTTGCCCTTAAAAATTACTTTGTCCCAAAGCAGTACGCTTGTACATAACGTAACTGAATTCTAGCCGATTCTTTGACATATACCCGACGACGCTTGGATAATTCGTAATCTTATAAAAACAGTTAATGTTTCTTCGGTGGGTTCTTTCAACATGAAGCATATCCCATTCACATGAGTATCCAAAGTCTTGCTCCTGGTTGTGATTCGCACTGTCTCTCCGTGATTCAATGGCGGCTAACGTCTCGGGTGTATAATCTGTTCTATCCGATGGTAAAAATGACTGAACCATACGACCAGGATTTAAACTTGTAATACCGTTTATGATATTTGTTATTCCTCCCAAATGAAAGACATAAAAGTATCAAGCTTCTAAATAATTTGTCGGTTATTCCACAAATCTCTTCAACTTTACCCTTAAGGATAATAAACTTGTGATTACTACTTGCTTTATAGTCGTCTTCATATTCTTTGTCATAAACATTCTTATTATCCACTTCAACAAAATACATCCAGTCGGCTACTTATTGTGTAGAAATGGATTTGTTGAAAAGTGTTCTTTTCTCAACTGTTCCCTGTTTGTTTGTTGCAAAACTCAGACCCTCTTCAGCATTTCGAGTTGATTTGATTTAATTGCATTCTTGGAGAAACTTGAAGCAATCTTACAAGTCTCTTTCATGAAATGAATTAATGTTTTACATCAATTTGACGTGAAATATGATTTGTGAAGAATCCCCGGCTTGTTGAGTTTTAAACTAAATGATGAATTAAATCAAATCGCACAAATTTGATAACCAACATATATCAAAACAGATTGTTCAGATCATGTTCCTGCTCATAAACATCAAGATAAAATCGTGTGCTATTAAATTAGTAACCTCTAACAAAGCGTTAAGTTAAATTCGTTTGGAAGACTTGCTTGATTGAGACTTGGGATTTATTTAGGGTATTTTTTGTACGAAATGCGCTAGTGGAAAGGTTGTTTCTAAATATTACATTCTATATACAGTTAGTATTCCATTTTTATCGTAAGATGTTAACTGCGTAGTTAAAGCAAAATTTAAGCAATACGAAAGTACTCCGAAACGCACTGCTTAAGAAATAGAAGCTATAAATGTCAAAGATGTGGCATATATTTTAAATTTCGACCTTACGCGGCAGTAAATATAAACACTTTGTGTCAGCTTTATGTAAGGCATGTTCCAAATCATTTAATTCACGATATAAATCCTGCAGGATATCATAAATCTATTCTAAAACAGATGCAATGAAGTTAAGTACGTTTTCAAGATGATAATATACTCGTACATGTACATGACATTGTGTGTACGGTCGTTATACGGATGAGTTGGTGCATTGAATTCATTGTCGTATTAAATGATTCCAAATACTTCAGGTCATTTTTCAAGTCTTCGGATAAGCTGAGGTTTACATAATACCATAACAGACTTTATATCTCTTTCTTTTGTCATAGTTATCTATTGCGGTTCTTTTGTCATAGTTACTTGTTGTGTTCCCATTGTCATAGTTACTTATTGTAGTTCATTGTCATAGTTACTTATTGTAGTTCCTTGTCATAGTTACTTATTGTGTTCCCATTGTCATAGTTACTTATTGTAGTTCCTTGTCATAGTTACTTATTGTAGTTCATTGTCATAGTTACTTATTGTAGTTCATTGTCATAGTTACTTATTGTAGTTCATTGTCATAGTTACTTATTGTGTTTCCTCTGTCATAGTTACTTATTGTGTTCCCATTGTCATAGTTACTTATTGTATTTCTTTGTCATAGTTACTTATTGTAGTTCCTTGTCATAGTTACTTATTGTAGTTCATTGTCATAGTTACTTATTGTAGTTCATTGTCATAGTTACTTATTGTGTTCCCATTGTCATAGTTACTTATTGTAGTTCCTTGTCATAGTTACTTATTGTAGTTCATTGTCATAGTTACTTATTGTAGTTCATTGTCATAGTTACTTATTGTGTTTCCTCTGTCATAGTTACTTATTGTGTTCCCATTGTCATAGTTACTTATTGTAGTTCCTTGTCATAGTTACTTATTGTAGTTCATTGTCATAGTTACTTATTGTAGTTCATTGTCATAGTTACTTATTGTGTTCCCATTGTCATAGTTACTTATTGTAGTTCATTGTCATAGTTACTTATTGTAGTTCATTGTCATAGTTACTTATTGTGTTTCCTCTGTCATAGTTACTGATTGTTATTCTTTTGATATCACTTCTGACATCACTTTCGATTCACTGTTCGTCACTGAGACAATTATCTAGGAGACATCTGATCGATCTGCTTATTGTGTTACAATATGACAAGCGACATTCATGATTAAAAGTACTGAATAAACGAACTGTCATAGATAATCACGAAAAGGCAATAGTCTTCATGGATCAAAGATTGTTGAACATGATAAATGAATTAATGGTATAGTTCTCGAGTGTGTGGATTTAGCAAAGAAAGTCGGCTCTCACGAGCATGGCTGCATCCTCATGAGAAGCAAATTAAGCTACTAATGATTAATAAGAATTGCAACTTTTCGGTATCTAGTATGAATTATGAAAATTTGTTTATGAAACCTTTGTAACAAGTCAAAATATCATCAATACTACCAATTAATGTGACTACCACTAGTACACTTTATCATATGTTAATATGGATATCTCTAATTAATGATGTACCGTAAATAGTCACTTAATACATGTTTACAACAGTATTCATGTACTTATTTCTCTCTTACAATAATGTATATTGAATTTATAGTACTTTATGGTTATGAATTTTAAGATTGATCTTCGAGAGTAAATTGTATAATATACTTGTGTAACTTATAAACTATGTCATCTTTCTCGTATATAAAATTATTCGGACCATGTGACTAGAAATATGCGTATGTTTACATTGCGAATGAAGAATCTTGAACTTATTGGAATACATATGGGAAGCCGTTGTTTTTTTTGTATGTTTATATTGATTAAAAGGAAAGTTTAAATTGTTTTGTTGTTAATGAAGTCACTGTGTACTATTGTCTTAAGTGACTCTGTGTATTGTACAATGATTTTGTATCTTCGGAGAAATTATTTATCAATTTTTATGCTTAGAAATGTAATCGTGTGATACACAAGTAACTTAGATACTGGCGTCAATATTTCCGTGTCCAATTACATGTTACAAGGCAGAGATAGCCGTAGATATGTTTGATTTTGTCTTCCAAGTATTTGATTAGCGTGTTGTTGATGTTTGTAGCTTATACTATCAAAGATTTTGCAAAGATTTTTAATGCAGAATTTGGCATATTGTATTTCTATAATACATTACAGATACGGCCTGGTCCAGTGGTTAGTGCGCTGGACTTGCAACCCGGAGATCCGGGTTCGAATCCCGGTCGCGGCAGGTCATACCCTTACACGAAAATTTGACAAAAATGTCGATTTTCCTCCATATGTGGAGAAGTTGCCGGCTGCTTGTGGACGGGTAAGTTAGTACTGGTTAGTATACTGTCCAGGAAAACTAGTTAGGTGAACAGTCGCCGTTTATAACTGAAAAATTGTTGAAAAACTGCGTTAAACCCAAGTGACAATAAGTCACATACAAACAAACAACATATACGGCCACTTGGGATCAGTCTCCTAGGCCAGTCTTATGCATTTTTGTTGTATCAATATTCTCAAGTTAGAATAGAATTATTTCAGTAAATATTTACATTTATAAAACATAACAATACGCAACATGCTGTATGTTAAAAGAATTGTAACATACAAAATTTTGCATGAGTCATGTAATTTGCTGTAAACCTGTATCAAGTTTACAACAAGTTTACTTTCTAACAATTTTTGTGATCTAATATTATTTGTGAATAAATATTTGTTATATTCTGATTATTTTACAGATTATTTTTTCTCTTCAAACATAATTCTATACACAAAACAATAGGCGGAGGTACTTACTCACACATACTGTTAAAAAGGTAATCTTGTTTGATATTGGTTTAGAACGAAATGAGATCTAAGCTCTCTAGCAAATTGTAAGCTTTATAACCTCGGACTCATATACATTTCTTCCTTAAAAATATTTTTAGATTGTTCATATTGTTCATGACTGACTGTTCAGACAAACAAAATAATTAAAATGCCATAATTATACCATTGCTGAATACGCATATATTATCAAACAATACATTTAAGTAAATATTGGCTATGTCACAAAAAGCAATTTTGATATGTAATAAATCAAATGCATTTTTCCAACTTTTAATAGTTCTGGAAGCAAGACCTCTCAAAGACGTTAGTGATTAATTCAAGGGCATACCAAACCAAAGTCTGTCTGATTCATCTACAATCCAATAAAACATTTGTCTGTGTTACAAATTTTGCTTTTTTCATATTGATTTCAAATAGTTATCACATTTTCCTTACAGATAACTTATGAGAATTCGTTTTCATTATCAGCACTGTCATCATTGTGTTTATATATGCGATATTAAACGTTTATATTTTCAATCTTCTTGTGGTGGTATACACGTTTTACGGCATATCAATTCCGTTCCGATGACTACAAATATTGAAATAGTAAAAACTATTCATGACATGTTTCGTCTATATGTTATGAATGAAGTAAGCGAAGAATGAAGCCATGTTAATAGAATTCAGATAGGTTTGTATCAGATGCTCAGTTAACCACAAATCGGATAAGAATGTGTAAGCCTTGTCTCGACTTGCTATGAAAGGAAAATCATTCTCTGCTCTACGGCTGAGAATGTTTCAGATATATTTGTTTTCAAGGATATTGTACGGGGCCATTAATTTCTGTGAGTTTTTTGTTTAGAAGATCCTTAATTATCCCAGGACCACTTCATTATTCTATCACTACCATTGTAGTTCCTGTCCTTGTTCAGTGAAGTGTACATAGATCGTTAATACAACCCAATTCTGTTCATTTCTCTTGCATACACTCCTTAGAATTGTAAGTTTAAATTCATAACCTCAGGATTCGTGTAGCAAGAAAAAGCTGATAAAATATGGCCATCCAAGTACCACTCCTTTTAGTTACATTGATTGCGTTTTGTTCGTACTTTACAAAAATTAAACTAATACAGCAGAGATGTAAATGAAAGCATACCTTCTTTTCATTGGAGAAGATAATTCCAGACAGTTTAGGGTCGTACAATAATCTGTCTGGTTTGATATCAATAGGGGATTGGTATTTACCCTTCCCGCATATTTGCCATCGAGTATGCCACCATTCCGGTCCTACAAAATTAAAAAAAAACGCTAAAATAACTATTAAATTGTAGTTGATAAACATATACTGTTCACAATTAAAGTGATACTTTACAAATAGAAAAAAGTATCATTTTTTCTCAATTTAATATCAGTTAAAACAAACAAGTGGAAATGACTAAGGCTGGTTTCGACAGCCTGGTGACAACTATGAGGACTGCAGTGGTAATTGTGTAGATATTTGTATTGACATATCAACCCGTTGAGGAGGTAACTACAATGTTTCTTTCTTGCTTCTGTCGAGTAAATGATATTGCTGTTCAGTTGAATATTACATATAGTCAGTAATTCTGAATGCGAATAAAAAGTTGAATTTTATGTTTGCTATAATCTGCTCGTTTCAAAGTTAACTATGTTGACAATTATAATAATGTTTGCCTTTCAGAGACATTGTTTAGACATCTTACTAAATATGTTTAGATAGCCGCGTAATAATGTTTGAATTATCGCCACAAAAACTAACTAGAAGCATTGATATATTCGAGGGGCTCTTTATTTAACTACGGGTTTTATTTACGCTGATTTTATTTCACATGAGCCTTGTGTATCGAATTAAAGCCATTGTACGGCATTAGATTCATAAGAAAATGATTTGTGTCGATTTTTAAACTATCGAATGCATAATCTGACTGTTATCACGTTCTATCGCTCTTGGAAAGTATTAATTTGCTCTGCAAATTGTCATACAAGAACTATGTTGTATAAATGATAGCAATTTTGGCGACGCCTGTCTGCTCGCGGAAGATTTAGAAAATAATCACTCAAAATAACGGTCTAATCGAAAGCTATCGTCACTGCATTAGTGAACAACGTCTGTGTTTTTCAATCTCGTCTGTTACTTCAATGCCCACATTACCGGATACGTTTTCATAATATCTTTTGGCCGCGGCCAGAAAAAAAACTAATATGTATAAATAGCAGACGACAATCTTGGAAGAGGGTCACGTGATCGAAAACATGATTAAATCGAGTGATTGCACCTCGTTCCCACATCATTTCTACAATATTACTAATCAAATTGAGATCACATTTAATCACAGACACATCCCGCCGTCCCATGAGGTAAAACAATACACAATTCTCATTTGTTTAAAGGATTATCGAGGTTTTGTGATATTTGTTCTAATATCCCCGCCCAGTGGAGATCGTAAAACTACAGAGGAGACAATTCTTCTTCTAATGCTGTAATGCGTATTGGTTTCCATTTCGTTCATTTCGTATCATATCCGTTAACATACTAATTCCGTTTCAAGCTGATTGTAAAGACAAAGACCGGAAACGAAGTGTCTGATGGGTGGAACGCTCGGGAGATTTTAAGGATTTTGTACAAGTCAGAATGTCAAAGATCTTAAATTTAAAGTACAAAAAAAAACGTCTCAAGATTCGAGATGTCCGAATGTGTAGAATTTTTATTTAGTTTTAGAAATTCGTTATTTATTAAGACATTATTCTACATATTGTGGATTTAAAGATTATCACAAACTATTTATTAAAGTTCATATAAAATCACTGTTTATGATCATTTGAATGCTTTCTGGTGATTTAATAAACTCAGAAATAATTGAAGAATACTGAAAAACCGTGCAGATGATTAAAAATTGCGGATGTTTGAGTAATTTAGCAATTAAGCTCAAATATTTCTTGTTTGGAAATAATGTATCCAAGAATATCACAAGATATAAACATCATTTACTTTTGCAAACTTTTTAATATATAAGCCTATCAACTATATTACAGTTTCGATACAGTTCCAAAGAGCTAAACTCGTTTTTTGTTCGACATTTTCATTGTGTGTTAAATTGTTGCCAAATAAACAAGCATCCACGAGTGTCAATAATTACTGTATTGATCGGTAAGTCGTTACTAATTTTCTGAAAACCTGTAACAAAGACATTTGTTCAGGCATTTTAATACATGTAACTGAAATGTTAATGTTCAGCTGTAACATTTAAACCGTGCCAGTTTCTCACAAACGAATTCCCCCGTAGCAGCAGAGTTGTTAGAGGCAAATCATTATTATAATGTCTACGGTAGAAGTGACGTCCGCGTTATTTGACCATTTCCACCAATACGAGGTTCTGTGAGAGTTTCTGGTAACACAATAAATGCAAATGTTCAGATAATTCCTAAGCCAAATAGACTGCCACGATTCATCACTATGTGAAAGACAATCTGAAAATGTAGCTATCGTTTGATACGTATCAAGAACGAGTCAATGAACAATTTATATTGACGTTAATGAGCAAGATACCGCACGACGGGTATTAATATTTCCTCCGGGGTATCGTCGGATATTACTTGGGGTGACAGACGCCAAATATCAACAATCATATTACGGAAGATATATGGGAATGTTTGATAGACCATTGTGTTCTTGTAACTCGATGCTGTCCGTTTTGTTCCTAGAGATTTCTCACTAAAAACGGGTGAATCGCAATAAATCTGAACCTTGGTGAGGGTTTATGTTCGTGAATATAAAAATGTCCAGTAAGTCAGTACAGATATTATGACTGTCTATATATTCTTGATCAGCGGTCACTTATTTTTTTCATTTGGGTTTATTGTCGCACCAACAGCCAGGGTAATTTGGCGACTTTCCAGCTTTAACAGTGGAGGGAGACCCAAAGTATACACGTGGGTAGAATCACTGACCTTCCGTAAGCTAGCTGGGAAGTTTCCTAACATGTGAAATTTTGGTCCTGGGTGGGATTCGAACTCACAGTGGTGAGGAGGGTGGTCACTTTAAATTAATGGTCATAAAATCTAATTAAAATGATGCAGTTGGCTCTTTCAGAAGATTTACGTTAATAAAATAATATATTGTTCGCACGATATGTTATCAAAGAGATGGGTGATATTTCAACAACCCAACAATTTATTTGCTTTTTGCAACAGCTTTTCTCTCAATTAACGTGTCAACTGTTGACGTTGAATGGTTTAACTTAGTCTTTATTGACACACAATGAACGAGCAAATAAAACATGATTTCACTGGTGACACATGTATGTCATCCGAGTAGTGTAGTATCCGAACAATTCTTCACTTTCACTACAACGCTAATTGTTGCAATATATTTGTAGAGAATAAGTTTAATCCGACCTTCAACAGCTGAGATAACATTTTCATTGAATGAATTATCCTGGCATATACTTTACTACCTTTTGCATCAATTTTCAATTATTGAAGACGACTAACTTATATTTTGGCAAGCTACGTGTGAAATGTTTGTCTCTCGATATAGAACGTTGCCACATTCGGGTGCAATCCGGGTCAGATGCACATCCAAAAACATTTATAATGAACTTTTAGCTTCAAATCAATATCCACGTGCATATGAAAATCGGTGAAACACAGAAACTGTATTTTAGACACATGTTGTTGTACGTGAATTATTAATTTTGTCGCTGGCGACAATAGTGCTAAGCAAAGTTAATTTCGGATTTAAATGTTATCGAAATGGTATTCCGGATAGGCGAATGTAACCATTGGATTCGAATAGTTAGAAAATGTATGAAATAATATCAGCAAGATAAATTTGATATTAATTTGGTATTAATAATTAATCATACAGTGCAACCTCTCCAGAGCGGCACTCTCTCGAGCAACAACTTCCCTTTAACAACGGCATAATTTTCCCCCATTGCACGATTTAACTATTAATTTAACCTCCCTAGAGTAACAACTTCTCAAAAGCAACATAATTTTACTTCGCCTAATGGGTGTTGGTTTGGAGTGGATCCACTGTACTTCAAGCTCTATTTACTTAATTGTATATTAAATTGTCACATGGGGGCCTCCGTAGTTATAGCCTCTGACCAATAATCACCAGCCCCATACCGCTGTGAGTTAGAAACCCATTTGGAGCGGCCAAATTTCACATGTGAGGACGCTGTCCAGCTAGCTTATGGAAGGTCGATGGTTCAACCAAGGAGTAGCCTGGGATTTTCTTCCATCGTTAAAGCTTGAAAAGTTCCCAAATGACCCTAGTTGTCGGTGTGATGTGAAACCCAGTGAAAAATAAATCCCATCACTGTTAAAACTGTTTTTTTTTTCAAATAAACCTTTAAACGTGTAATATGCTTTAGTTCAGTTTAGTATGAAGATGTCACGTCCTAAATTTTCAATTAAAAGTTGTCGTTGCGTAGTGTAATTTACCTGAGAAGCCATCGTATGTCCACCACCATTCCGTCCACACAGATTCAGACCCTGTAACAACAAAACGTTATTTTGTAAATGAAATCTTTAAGAGGGAACAATACATCAATAAAATATAAAGCATTTACAGCTTATTATTACGTTGTATATATTATATGCTTTTGTTTTATAGTATATATCAGTGGTCGTGTGAACAGGTTAAATCACCTGGTCATCAACAATCTCATGGCCTTAAATGATGAGCCTTAAATGTAAACTCCTGAATTGGTTTTAGGGTAGGCTCCAATAGAAGTTTCTAAATGTCAATTGATACTCTATAGAACAAAAATTACCAGTTTCCATTAAAAACTATTTAAGTGTATTACCGCTAATGAAAGTCAAACCTTTTATTCAAAATGTAAAACAATAAAATATCATGAGGTAATGGTTGTCATGGTTATTTTTTGCATTTATTGTTGATAATTGGTATTTACTGGGCAGTGCATGCATGATTCTTTTGTATGTTCTTTTATTTGCCGAACACTTCTCAACTGAGTTCAAGCGTGTGCCACGTGATGAAATATACACCGATTATAATTGAATTGTCTGTGACTCATGTTTAAAATTAGACACTAGGTTACTGTTGCACAATTTGTAAAAAAACTGCAACTAATTGAAAAATAATTGAAGCATAATGTTTACTGGCACACCTAATGTATTGAATCATCCTACAGTTTCAGGGAAGGATAAACGCCCGTCTGTCCCGGTCTCTCTCATTTAGAGTGATGTTAAATAAATCTAATTGAACGCTTAATTAATTGGCATAATGTGATTGTGAACGATAACTGAAGATTGTAATAGATTAATGGATGAATTTCATAGTTGCGTGATAAATGCTAGGTTCTGTTTTACCAACAAGCTTTCAGATAGAAAACATTTTGCTTTAATTTTGTTCTCAAGAGCGTCCACTTTGATGTTTGAAAGATCAAAGAATATTGACTGAGAAACACAGTACACGGAGCGTTTACTTAAACACGGCATTCATTCACAAATATACGTGCATCAGACATGCCCGAGTCTGCTTCCAAAACGTCTTCACGTACATCGAAGGGTGAGTGAACTTTTTAAAGTCACTTAAACGCCGTAAGCAGTTTACATGTCTACAAAACAGACAATAAAATTAGAAAATTGTGTAGTTTTAAATACTTTTTCGAATAGGTCCCTAGCTAACACAATATGGCGCAGCATAATCTAGAAGCAGCCACAAAAAGATTGCTGTTTGTTCCATGAAAATTGAATAAATATATCCTCGCTCAACTTTCATAGTAATGTTTAGTGCTTCTCCGACTTTTTAATTCATCTTTTGTTCAGTTTAAATAGAAATTACGTGAATTGTATAGTTGTATGAATCCAGACATTGGATAATTCTAATTCTCAAGCGTACTGAGAGCAGACACTCCTTCATGGTTAAGATTTTCTCTTTCATGCCGAAAGCACATTACGCATAAAAATTAGTGAAAACGTTTTCATTCGCCAAGATTTTGATTACTTCTATTCAGAAAATGGAATTAGGTCAACGAACTCCGAGTATACTAGTTATATGGTATGCTGTAATTAGAAAATGATTGTCAATGACATACATTCCGTATTTGGTTATGTTTTTTTTTCAAATAAATGAATAACAGTTTACAAACTAAAACAATGTCTACTTATGAACAAGAATGTTTTAATCGTTCATATACATGGGGTTTAATATCTTACGGCCGCGACCGTGGTCCAGTGGTAAGTGTGCTAGACTTCTAACCCGGTGATCCTGGTTCAAATCCCTGTCGCGGCAGGTCATACCCAAGAAAATTGGTTACGTGAACCGGTCGCCGTATATAACTGACAAAAAATTGTTAAAAACACTGTATATTTTAGGTCATCCTTAACAAAATATTGGTTTGCGGCTCAAACTTGAGTAGGTAGGCAGGCCTATCTTTTTATGGTAACATTATGCTGAAAACAAAAGGCTGGACTAAGGAATGGAAAGAAATTTGTCAAAACGCTAAATAAGTTGCTCGCATAAGTGCAAACCAACATTTTTAAGTATGTCCACATCAACATTTTTTACACTAAATCAATATGGGAAAGGACATTCTTAGGCAACCACTTGTGGTTTTAGTAATTGACATCAGATTACAATAACTTAGCTTTTTGCTCATTCGTTAATAAACTTTTCTTCAGTTATTATATATACATGTAAAACACGGTCATTTGTCGCAGCTTCTAGAGGCCAATGTCAGGACTTATCCACATGAGAATTGCAAACAAATAAATGTTCTATAACACTAGAACTGAAATGAAATTTTGCTTTCAGCTAGCGAAAACAATAGCAATGGTCGTTTTCATATTTACTTGATCAGCTGATTTAAATCTGACAAGTATAATACTGATGATAAACCGCATGGATCCGTCTTATCTCTCCAAGAACCGTATTTGAATTGAAACAAACCTACTTACGTAGTCAAACAGCGAACTCGCCGATCACCGAGTGACTTTTCTTTCGATCTTAGATTTAATTGTATTAAATATCACCTAACATGTGTCGTCTGATATTAGTGAATGATTCGTTTCTCTGGGATATCAACGTTTTTTATAATCAAGCTGAGATTATGGAAGAAGTCATTTAGACTTTAATGCGTTTGTCGTAGGATAGAATTGAATGAAAAAAGTCATAGAGAAGCTTAGTAAAACAAGGATGTAGAATAATCGTAGAAAAAAAAGTGTGTGTTGTACTTTGAATGTACCAGCAAAATGTTCCTCCTGGCTTTATTGACTATCATATCATCATAAAATCTTCATTTTGATCCATAAGTTTAATTGATACCAAGACAAATTGGTGTTAATCTCAATATTGCATGGAGCGGATCACTATTGTTAAATCACTTTATTTCTTCCGTCAAACGAAGGAGCATTAATTTTTCGTCGATATTTTCCGAGATATGTTGCCCGCATTTGTTTGAATTTTGTCGAACATTAATGCGCGATAGTAGATCAAGATTTACTACAGTATGAACGAAAACTGTGGTTGTAAATACAAGTAAAATATGATAGTTATATTGAATATTCAATAACTCTAAGAAAGGGTCATTTGCCAAATATTAACATTGATTTAGTCGCGTGAGTAATATTATCACAGTTAAGAGATCTGGATTCTAGAACTTCCGAGCGACCATCATCGTCATATCTGTAAATAAATCCCGGAGAAACGGTCCCTTCTATCAAACAAATATCTTCAGATGAAACGATAGATATTGAGTCAAATTAAGTTATTTCTCAACAAAACATGTTTAACGAGGGACGCAGGCCTCCTGGGACGTATAATAAAACATTTTACGGTATTAAATCCGGGAAGATGGAGACTCAAACGTTTATCGAAACATTCAATGTCTCGGGTCTTGAAAATGGAATATATCATAGAATGAGAATTTTGATTTTATCGATGATTATAAATGCCAATCATTGTAGGTATTTTACTGTATCTAGCATACAATCACGACAATATCTCCGGGGAAACCCCGAGTAACATTAACATAATTGCTTCCAAATAGTTTACCGTAATAGCAGCAACAAATTTGTCCTGAGAAACATTTAAAGGCATTTTCACATGCATAGACGGTCTATTACGTTTGAGCACATATACAATTACATTCTCAGTGAGTAAATAGATTGCCATGAGGGTATGGTTTTGTTTTTATGATTCTTGGTAGATAAAGAACATGACGCGGCCAGACAAACAGCTTGACGTAGCAATGCGTCATGTGGAAAATAAACGCGAGGTTGAAGTAGCTTAAAACTTACTCGTGGTATTAGTAAATCTTCAAGTCGCAGTTTCGAATGTCATGTCCAAATGTATTGTGTCAGAATGCATCATGTCAGTATGCATCATGTCAGTATGCATCATGTCCAAATGTGTCATGTCCGAATGTGTCATGTCAGTATAATTATGTCATGTCCGAATTATCTTATTTGAAATATCATGTCAGAATGTATCATGACAGAATGTGTCATGTCAATGTATCATGTCAAAATGTATCATGTCAATGTATCATATCAGAATGTATCATGTCAGAATGTATCATATCCGAATGTATCATGTCTGAATGTGTCATGTCTGAATTATCTTGTCCGAATGTGTCATGTCCGAATTATCATATTCGAAATATCATGTCAGAATATGTCATGTCAGAATGTATCATGTTCGACTGCAGGCTGTTTCCTCTTGGTCATATTTATCACCTAGTCGTTTACAAATGAAACAAAACATGCTGACTGATGTACACGACCTTCCACTGAATAGCATTGAAGTATACACATTAGTAGCTACCGAAAGATGTTACTTGCATAAAAAGTTTGAATCAATGATAAGAACACTCAGTTATAGAACAGACCTGCTTCTTGCATACCGTACGCCGATATATACGATAGTAGAAAAACTGGTAACGATTTAAACAAAAGTCACTGAAAAGGGAATAGTCAGGATTTTATTTGTACCATACTAATCAATAAATTTTGGCACTAGTCCCGTGTGTTATGTTTCTCGGTTTAAAACCTAAAAATTGTCCCCTTACTGTCATATACAATTTTCCAGCTTCTTGAAAGTTGAAGTTATATGTATTTTGTAAGACTAAAAGTAAAAAGTCATAGTCGGACAGACGGAATGAAATTTCCCATTGAAATATTATACAGAAATGTTAGAGTACAGTGCAACCTCTCCAAAGCAACGCCCTTTGGGAGAAGAAAAATATGTTGTTGTTGAGAGGTTGTTGCTCTAGAGAGGTTAAATTAATATGAAACAGCCTCTCCAAAGTAACACACTTTAGGAGAAGCAAAATTATGTTGTTATTGAGAGTTTGTTGCTCTAAAGAGGTTAAATTAATAGTTAAATCGTACAGTGGGAAAGAATCATACCATTGTTGAGGTGAGGTTATTGCTCAAGTGAGTACTGCTCTGTCTTTTCAGTCAATTAAATAATTCGTTTATAACACTTATAATCGAATTAACGAGCGTTATTCTTATTGTTCTTCCTAAATAAAAGATTCAATTTAATTAATTTTACGGTCTTACACGAGGAATGGATAATATCTAAATTGTGCGTTCAAAAGTTCATTTCCAACACTTTTATAGTAGCTTTTCAAAGCGTATGATCTTTTACGAGGAAAATAAAAAGGAACTTGAAAAGTAACACTTTAAGGCAAAAACAAATTAATTAGTAAAACTTGATCATTTTTGATGTAATGCAGAAAGTATAACCACAGGCTCTTGAACGCAAGTACATCCATATTTATTTAAGAGATATAACATATGAACGCAAGTACATCCATATTTATTTAAGAGATATTTTACTTTCAAACAGACCAAAACGCTTGATCAAGTTTTAAAAAAATGTTTTCGCCATGTAGTAGCTCTGTTCCCATTGGCCTCCTCCCCTTTCGACAGGGACCCTTCTGGGCCCATGAGGCACTGGGCTCTTCGTCCGTACGTGGACCAACACTTATCAGTCCTTCCTTATGCCACTGCTGACTCAGGTTATACGATAGGTAAGGGCCGGGCTGGCAAGCAGCAAACATGTTTATATTAGTACTTTGTTACTGACAATCCCCAAGATACGAAGAGTTTCTCATCGTATAGTGTTGGGTGTAATGCTGATTGTTATTATTTTTTCTCCATTTTAGATTTATTGCTTTATTGCATGTCTTTCTCGCGAAGTGATTCTATATCTTGAGGTTAGATGAGAAGTGGTTCTGATTTGAAAAATGCGAACTTATATATGCTACCATTTCTATTAGATTATCACCCCTTTTTCAGACGAAATTCCTTATGAATTAAAATCATTTGTCTTGACCATGAGCGTTAAAGATGCTCTTCATAGCATCTGGTTTCTGGGACACTTCCATTTTAGGAAACGGGGGGTGAAAATGTCGCGTACCGCAGAAGCGTGATAAGTATACACAGTCATGACATCAGACATTCTCTGATTTTATATGTTCATTGTGATGTCACTATTCTTGTCCCCCAGTTCGGTATTATTCTAGGCCAGGTCCAACTCTACTTCGCATCCATTGGATGAGTATGAGAATGGCATATTGTAGTATAGCTTTTCTTTCAGTATAGAACACTGTAGTATCATTTTCATTCGCGTATGACGAATTCTCGCGAATTTCGCGCAAAAATCTATGCATGCATTCATGACGCCGCTAATAATCTTGCGATTTTTAAGATGTTTGTTTTAACTCAAATTGAAAATGTACGAAATTAAGACCGCGCAAAAATATCCCCTTAAGCGTTTTGACTAAAGTTCGTGCCAGAGAAATTAAATGATAACATAGCATCATATCTACTGATGCTTATATGAGCCGAACGATATTTAGAAAGTCGGCTTTGGTGAGCAAGTAGATAGTCCGACTTCTATTTTAAATGGTGTGAAAAGACAATTGCTGTTATATGTTAATAGTAGACGAAACACACAAACTACTGTAGTATGCTCCGGTGATTTGTCTCCCGAGTGTTTAGTAATATTGACGTTTTAAGTTAATACAAATTTACTTGCATTTCATAGCGAAATAGGAATACACGAATACATGTAATCTTTTTGAGAGAATGAGATCAATCTCTCAGAGATCAATTTTAAACAAACTAGGGTGTCATCATTTTATATTTCATTTTAGTAATTTAATTGCCTGCCACTTTTACAGCCATAGTTAAATTATTGTGGTTTATTATGCGTAGTGCCTGATTACAAAATATTTGAAATTGTTACACTCAACAAAATTATTACGCTCAATTATTTTTCTTAACAACATTACGCATTATGGAGAGCACTATTTTTATTTAGATAAGTAGTACTGAAAGGTCAAAATCAGATCGAGTGACTTTAGGCCAGAAAAAAAAACATTTCGTTTACAGTTACCAGACCAACCAAATTTTGGCATGTATCCTAAAATTTCTAATCCGAAGTACAAAACTATTAGGAAGCAAACCCTTACTCGTGTTTCCTAAACGGTGTTAAGGGGAAAAATGGAAAAGAAAAGTTATCCGATCCACCTACCCTATTTTCTTATCTCTTAACCCTACGCTTGACTATTTTTATAGCCTTAGTTCAATCATAAAGCGTTAAATTCCGTTTAAAAATGATTTTGTAACTATGTTTATAGTTTATAGTTTTATTATTCAGAAAAAAAACATTAGGTCGATTGACCCATTAGTTTACATAGTAGATTACAAAAGCACAAAAATATACAGACAGACAGACAGACAGACTGACAGGCGCACACACGCACACACACACACACACACACATACATACATACGTATGTGTAGGCATACATACATAAATAAATTACAAAAGCACACAAATTCTACGTTATGTACATGTATTAGAACACTTACCATTGATGACTGTAATCATGCTGACATGTATCCAGATTGTAAGTACCGTTAGATAAATCCTCACTTCAACCATTTTAGAAGTTGCTTTCCTAAAAATAAACGAAGAAAACACCATTCACTAAAATCATCATGAACTGTGGAATGAAAAAGTGAACATTTTTTATTTACGCCAACAATGTGTGTTTTGGAATTTCAAAATTAAATACACGAGTTCATGACAAGATTCACTAGATAAAACGTTAGCTTCCCGCATGCGTCTGAATGCATGGCCATTCCAGACGCATTCATAAGAGAAGAAAGACAAGACAAACAAATCTAAGGCGTAATGTCACGAGAAGCATGGTACCAGAGTTAGTGTCAGTGACATCACCAAACATATGGAATAAAACGATGCAAAACTGAACTGTGAGATCCCACCTCAAAACTGCCACAACAGTTTATGTTCGAACTGTCTGAACAAAGGAAAGACGCAGGGTAAATTCTGTCTCTTTATACACCAAGACTTAACACGTAGCTTTTCTTTATTCCGCCTTGAACCTATACAGAAGGAAACACCAGACATATTTAAGCACAATCGTGATTGATGGTCGGTACTAAATGCTAGCAGTTCCGTTACTTACTCGTATTTGGAGTTAAATGATCAATGGTACAGCTTCATTAGTTTTCATCACTTTTTCTTTGCTGTGATTTGATACATGAAGTCGGTTAATAGTGCGTTTATTTCTATTGATACTTGGTGATACACCGAGAACAAAACGCCACACATGGAAGGCGGGAAAGATGCGAAGTTATTCCTAGACGAATACATTATTGTATACGTGCCAATTGACCCCATAAGTAGACAACTATTGTTTGTTTTACAATTAAATAACGCATTTACACGTGGTTTATTGCTATATGCAGGAATGTGTGCAATAAGTTTGCTATGTTTAAGTGACAAAAAATATCTGCATCAAATCTAGATATTAATACCATCTTTGGGACCTGAAAATGGTCTTAATGTAGTATTGGTCGCATTATTAAGTTGAAATAGAGAAGAAATATTTAAAACGGTCGGAAAATGAGTGGTCGTTGAAATAAGGTGATCGTATTGCTGAGATAGTCACTTCGTGAGGTTTAACTGTACTTTTAGAATGGTTATTACGGATTTTTGTTATCTATAATACTTATTCATATTCATGAGAAGTACTAAAACGCTGGCTGAAATCAACAATTTCCATAATGAGCTATGACCTCTTTAAACTGAACGCTAGTGGTTCATTCACTACATTTACATGTATTAGTTTTGACAAAACAAAGAGTCAAGTGTGAAAATATGGGACAGATATGGTATGAGAGGTATAAGAATTTGTCTCTCTACGAAATAATTACACTAATGAATTAGTGAACCTACGAAGATTTATATTAATGAAACACTTTGAAACGTTCCCTGATTTATATTAATGAAACACTTTGAAACGTTCCCTGATGGTTACAATGTAACAATTTATTTGTATCGTTATTTAATCCACAAAAATATGTTCATTGTCTATTTTTATTCCATTTGATATTTGGAATAAAATGTGTTAAATGAAAATATTGTAATGTATTTAAAGTATACATATATTTCAATAATAACTTCCATATAAATATTGATCAAATTGTCATGGTGTACGATTGTCAGAAAGGCGTCAATACAGTTGCAGACATTGCAACTGACTGAACTTGCGCAAAATAACTTTAATTACAACATGGCATAATTCCATTTAATTCTATGTGGTAATTGGTGAGAAAACTCATGAGAAAGTGCTATTTGAAGCATATATTGGGTTATTTTCGTGCTGTTGGGTTAAACGTAGAACCAACAGCGGGAGCATGGGTCATGCGGCGACCTTTGCAGTTTTTAACAATAGTGGAAGAGCCACCGACCTTCCGTAAGCTAGATGAACAGTTTCTATGCATGTGAATCTTACCAGTCCCAGTTGAAATTAGAACTAACACCGGTTAGGGGCTAGAGATTACTGGTTGACCAAGTTTTTCCCTTTTTATGTTAACCTTATCCATGTGTCTGCAACACAGAACAAAGAGCTGTCATAAATCACATACATGTGCAGTTTTTAACAAATGAAATGATTAAACTAATTTGTTCATTGGTGTTTTATGGCGCATTGACATCTATTGATCATGTAGCGCGCATCAAGATGAAATGCATAACAATGGCAAGTCATTTAATGAGAAAAATTTAAACTTGAGATGTAAATGTAAAAATGAGAATGAAGGAGATTAAAATTAAACTAAAAATGTATCACACTCGAAAAAGCAAACGGAATCTAAGGTGTAAGGCAGGACACACACGATTAGATTTTGCGAGTGAAGATAACCAACGTCAGTAAACATTGAATAACGAGATGAATCTCTTGTATGGTTACCGTCAACGCATACAAACAACAGAGAGACAGAGTCATCCTGACCGTGTACGATTAAATAGTCAGTAAACATCCCATCAATTTACACACCACACAATATAACAAGACGAGCACAAACAAATATCTGTATTTGATGTTTAAGTACTGTTAAGTTACTAAGAGTTATAGAAGAGACAAATAAACGGTTTGTTGTATGAATAAACATGGAAATCACAGCAATGTCAATGTTTGCACCGAAAGGTGACACTTAGTATTAGTGCCTTATGTTCGTAAATGATGGGAAAGGAATGGATGAGAACAAGGAAATATCGTCATGAGTCGAGTTCGTTGTATCTTAGTATAACAAAATTCCAAACAAACAAAAAATACATATTTTAGTTTCTTTTAGTTTGATCTTGGTTTCTGATAGAAAAATTCAAAACAACACCTATATTTTTACTTTATACGGAATAACTGAAGAGATAAATTAACATTTCAGTAATTAGGCTCCTGCACCCCGTTGTGTAAACATTGGTAAAGCATTTAACCACTGGGTTAAAGTTGAAGTTAGGGTAATTTTGGGGTTGAAGTTTGGTAAAGTGATTGTATCAAACTCTGGTCAAATTTAAAGTTTCCTGTGGGGTCTAAACAAAGTGAAATCGTCAAGGTCTATTGATAATCTGATTACTCATCTGTCGAGGTCATCCTTTAACTGGTAAACAAGATGACATTTTGTTTCTAGTTAACTTTTGGCAAACATCTTTACCTCATCTAGAATTCAACCCGGTGGTTAAACCTTACCAATATTCATACCATTGTGTGCTGGTCGAATGTTGAGAAATAAATCATTCACGCGGGTCCTCATTTTTTTCGCGAAGGTAGATATCCTGTACATCGACACGTATGTTGTTCCTTTTGTTCTTCATTAATTAAATAGTGTCGTTAACTGATTCAATTTGCTACGGAATAATATTTCAATGCAAAAGTTGTTTTGTGATAACTATAATGTAAGAGCATTGCGCATTATCTTGGAGCGGTACTAGTCTGTCCAGCTCATGTTCTTAATGTTTCGGAGTCGCTTGAAACCATTTATTGGAAAGTTTAGAATTATACCTATATAAGAATTATTTAAGTTTTTTTTCATTTTAAGGTGTAATGAATGCTATAAACAAGAAAAGGCTAATACAGTAAAGCATTTTTAGTTCTATCCACTTTTAATAACCCACGTGACTAACTCCATCTTCTCTCATTCATACGTATTATTATTATTATTAATATAGAAAATAAAACGTCAAAAAATGTTAATCCAAGAATGTATGACTTATGTTTTTTAATGTTATCTTGACATTATGTGAACATATGTAGGTGTAAGAATGTAGATGCACGAATGAGAATTTGTCTAGCATGTGTGCGAGAGTATATGTAATTTTGTGTAAGTAAAAATGTGTTAAACTATTCAGCCATGGTTTAAGTAAAAAGACTTATTTGTATTATATATAACCTCGTGTCATATATTTATACATAAGCTGAGAATTTGAATACAATTTGTCACACGGTACGCTCTCCCTAAGATAATGCATAACTTACCATGAACCCCGGATTAGGCTGTACATAATTTTTGTTCGTACATAATGAGGAAAGTTTACCGAAATTTTATACATTTAAGTATTGTTGCAAAACTAGATCTACGTAAAATATCTTAGCAGTATTAAATCGTAAGTACGCATAACTTAAGTGTGCTCCATGTTGATTAGTTCAAATACCCGTTACCCGGCGATCAGGGTTCAAATCCCGATCGCGGCAGGTCATACCTTTCTATGAAAATTTGACAAAAATTTCGATTTTCCTAGATATGTGGAGAAGTTGCCGTCTCCTTGTGGAAAGGTAAGTTAGTACTGGTTTGTATACAGTCCACGAAAACTGGTTAAGTGAACCGCCGCCATATATTTTTGAAAAATTGTTGAAAACGGCGTTAAACCCAGTGTAAAAATGGCCGATTCTGAGAGCGTTCTACGATAACGGAAGGAATATTATCTGCATTTAATTCTAAGCCAAATTTTTTAAAATTTGACATGTCTGATAATTGTTGAAAATCTGAACCCTGAACACGTTGCTTCTGGTGGCAAATGGTTATTGTTAATCTAATATTCATTTACTAATGACAACAAATCCATAAAAAGTTTAATGCTTTAATGTATTGCCTGCTTGGAGAGCATTAATATTAGATGTTCCAAATATGGTCATTGTGCCGAACATTCGGAATGGTTTCGGTGTCTGATTGTTGGTAACTTGAGGTAAACAAGTCATGCACTGTGGCTATTACAAAATACCATTTCAATATACGTATTTATTTAATAGTTCCAGACTAGAGATACCCATAATGAAATCATCTGTTTCGTTTTATCTTAAGTTTAATCACAATTTATTTCATTAGCGAAATTAGTATTTATCTCAGAAGACACGGATTAACTAACAGTGAATACTGACGATATTTTAAACATACACGCTGTAACTGATTTACGGAAGTAACGATTTTTACCATGTTAAATAACGGCGTGTGATTCAACGAGGCCATTAGCGAAGAAATACAACTGCCATAAAAATCTTCTCAAATTAAACAATTTTAATTCTCTTAATGGGTTATAATGCGGCTTTGGTTCTCTTCCTCCATTCTTGTCCTGCTGTTTGCTTTGGACCAATCATTAATATCAATATTAATTATTATCAATTATTACGCACCAGTCCGCTAGTAAAACTTCACGAATTATAAGAATGTATAACGATGGATACGAATTTAAGTCCTACGCTATGTTACATTGTCTTCAAGTTGTTTTGTAATGTTAAATGTTACATTTCCTTTTAACTTGTAACTTAATGTAAAATATTACTCGTAAAGTTGTAAAGTTGATATGTTATCATATGATATATTAAATGCAACAATGCCTGTATTGTAAAATAAAATAAACGAAAAATAAAAGGAAAAAAGTGCTACGTTTGGTACGACAATGGCTTGTCATCGTTTACCCTTTTGGTAAAAAATATATTTAGTACGACAATGGTTTGTCCTCATTTACCTTTTTGGTAAAAAAATCTATTTAGTACGACAATGGTTTGTCCTCATTTACACCTTTGGTAAAAAAATCCTTTTAGTGCGACAATGGTTTGTCCTCATTTACCTTTTTGGAAAAAAATATATTTAGTACGACAATGGTTTGTCCTCATTTACCTTTTTGGTAAAAAAATCTATTTAGTACGACAATGGTTTGTCCTCATTTACACTTTTGGTAAAAAAATCCTTTTAGTGCGACAATGGTTTGTCCTCATTTACCTTTTTGGAAAAAAATATATTTAGTACGACAATGGTTTGTCCTCATCTACACCTTTGGTAAAACAATCTTTTTAGTACGACTAGGTTTTTCCTCTTTTACCCTTTTGGTAAAAAAATCTATTTAGTTCGACAATGGCTTGTTCACATTTACCCTTTCGGTGATTTATTCCATGATGTAACGCTTCTCAAAGTGGTAACATCAATAAAACATAAAGCAGAACAAAATAACAGATAACTTCTCTTTCTTTCAGCAAATATTTATTCAGATAAGTTTGTTTACATTATCCAATCCCTGTCATTACTAAACATGTTGATGTGCTCTACATTTTTTCCGTGTCTGAAAACACATCGCCAATCAATTTTGATACGAAATTCCCCCTTGCTGTTAAGAAAGATTTCATTGTTTTATTTGTAACAATTAGTACCAACATTAAAGTAATTGAATTTAATTAGTTATTAAGAAGTCTTCGCAATTTCAATAAATGTTTAATTGATAAGTTACAGAAAAGAAAATGATTCCTAGAGAAAACATTCACAAAAAAAATCCCACGTTTGTGACGATATTTATACATCAACATTGCGTTACAAAAAAGACCCCAGTCGTACATACGTGCAACTTTTTATCATTTGTATCACGTACCACTGAATAAACGTAATACGCTGGTCTCTGAAATACATATCTACATTAAAACATGATGCATATCTTAATCCTTTGCCTGATAAGCATATTTTGGATTCTTCCAAATTCAAGGCAAATATATAAAACATAAATTTATTTAAGAAATTTGGGTTCTTTCTCACAGACAGAGTGGGTAACACTGTGGCAAAAGAAGCCATTACTCATTACAAGCAATGGCTTCTTTTGTCACAATTATTTCAAAAGTCGTCTGATGTAGATGCGGTTTTATGAGGCAAATGGTTAAATAGAGGACGTATATTTAAACCCACATTAAAATACACCAATACAAATTTCTAAACGCCCATTACGTACTAAAGAGCCGGAAAAGTCGTCTGATGTAGATGCGGTTTTATGAGGCAAATGGTTAAATAGAGGACGTATATTTAAACCCACATTAAAATACACCAATACAAATTTCTAAACGCCCATTACGTACTAAAGAGCCGGAAGAAAATCATTGAACACATTCAATGATAACCAAGTGGACTTGTAATATATTCAGTCCAACATTGATTTTTAATGCTCGATTTCTTGTGTAGTTCTATATTAAGTATTGTAAAACACAAGAATTAATTTGCTTATTTGGGTTCTCCTAAAATTCGAGTTGTACAAAGTGTAAGTTCAGGAATTTGACTCCGTGTACATCATACATGGTGATTATTTTTCTGAAAGTCACAATTTTATCCATTACGCTTACGTTTGCAATATGCACAAGGTTGTTAAATAACACGGGTTTTATCTGAATAAAAAAAAATCCCACTTTACTGTGTCTGCTGAAATCAATGGTAAATGATTAAAGTGTTATCCGTAACGATTTCAAATGCAATTACAATATAGGTTTTATTTTCTTCCATCGATGTGTTTGTCCCGGTTATGGGTGATTAGGGAATTTTAATCTCTGATTCACTGGTTATTTTCTGTATTAGAACTATTGAGCGATGTAGCATTCAGAATTCATCCCCAAACTTTGATTTTCGTTCGTTTGTTAAGTGGAAGATTCGCCAACTGGCGAAAAATTATCAAGAATGAAGACTATAAACTTTAATAGAAAGGTCAAACAGTGCAGTTTTATACGCGGCTCTTTTTTATAAGTGTCACGTTGTAAAAGTCTTTGAAATTTCGTTCTGTCTGAAACTCTGCGATTTTGTCAAGAAAGCTATATTCAAAGCTGGTATAAGTCTAGCCACTCTTCAACAAGTTTTTCTCATGACTTCTCGGTATATTTAACCATGTCATAGTATACGAAACTTCAAAATTAGAACAGAAACTTTGGATGCTTGGGGCTAGCATCCGGGTGTCAAGTTTTAGATGTTAGTTTACAAATATACACAATAAGTTCACATTACGTGACTCGAAGCGAACTTAACTTTTAGAGATAGAAAGCTTCCTAAGGCAAGCGTGAGCTTCATTAATCAAATTTCATTCCTTTGTTGCCGTTTTCTCTTGTCTAACATTGTTAAAGTCGTTCCAATGCAACAGCTCGCAGCATTTCAAGTGTAAAACTGTACAAATGGATGACCCTAGGGACCTAGGGCGAAGCCCATGAGTTATGGTGTGGGCCTTTCATGGAAATTTCTTAGTGAAAATCAACTTCTAGATGTAGGAAGTCAACTTGTTTACGAATCACGTCACTAATAAGTATCATAGAAACTAAGGCTTTCGATTTGGGAATTTCAAAATTTGACTGGAAGCCTTTAAACGAAAATTTGTACTTCCATTCGGTATTTCAATAATGTTCACCACCTTATACATGTTCATTAAAAAGACGGAGGAGCTGTCTTGTTAAGCGCATGCAAGCCTCAAGTTTTACTGCTGTTGTGTTTCTAATAATAGAATCTAATGATATGCACGCGCATGTTTCTTACACGTTCTGCAAATTTCGTCTATAGTGTTGTTTCCGTTGAGAGGAACCTCATTTATTAAATTTACTTCTAAATGTTTTAACCATAGTTATGGTCTGTTGTCCGTTCTATTTAAACGAAATGCCAGATAAGACTGAAACGACGAAATAGTATGTGACTGTAACGAAACGATACGTGAATGTAACGGAACGGTATGTGTCTGTAACGGAACGGTATGTGACTGTAACAGAACAATACGTGATTGTAACGGAACGGTATGTGACTGCAACGAAACGATACGTGAATGTAACGGAACGGCATGTGTCTGTAACGGAACGGTATGTGACTGTAACAGAACAGTACGTGGCTGTAACGGAACGATACGTAAATGTGACGGAACGGTATGTGTCTAACGAAACGGTATGTGACTGTAACGGAATGGTATGTGACTGTAACGGAACGGTATTTGACTGTAACAGGGATGAAAGACAGGGTGAATTAATTTAATTCAGGGACATTTTTTTCTAATCATTCCTTGTTATACCTTGGACGTAAAAATTAACACTTGTGTATTTTACAATAACATTTGTATAGATTTTTTATCAAGAACTCTCTTGACAATTTTAATTCGGATTTGTTCTCGTCCAAAATTAGATAAAAAAATGTACCCATCTTCCCTAGAGACGTTTGGTAATTGGCGAGAAGTTCAAAAAAAATTAAGTAAACTATTCCACTTGTAAGTCATAAACATTAATTTGACATATTTAGTTGTAATCGTTAAATGCAGTTCACAGTAACAACAATTTTGGAAGCAACCATTTCTCGATAAGTAAATACTTTAAAAGCGATTCTGCCTTTTTTGTTAACTAAAACTATCAAAATACTTCATACTGCTACTCAAGGAACGGGATGATTTATAAAACAGTTAATGGCTCATTTCCCTTGAAAGTATAAGGACTTATTGGAAAACTCAAAGTTCAAGCAAAACGTTATCTGAGCTTAATGTTTGCACAAACTAACGAACTGCGTTGTCGGCTGACATATGTCAATTCTTGGTACGTACAGATTAATTAGCCAGATACAAGCGTACCTACGATGTTGTTGCGAGTTACAGAGGATTGTAACGAGACTAAAAAGAGAAGTCAATGTTTTAACATTTGAAATAAATTAAAACAAATGCTTATTGAGGAAACTTCAGGCGTAATTACAATAAATCTATTCTGTGATGACACGTTCATACTGCGCTTTCTTAAGAAAGTATAGACGGTAGTACAGCTTTTGTCATTAAGGATAGGCCGAAAATGCTTCATTAACGAAGCACTGTACGATATGTACGTATTTGAGACATTGTCTTTATAGTCTGACGTGCTGATGTTACCATGTGGAAGAGGGTAATAATTATACGTACTGAAGGCAGCTCTTGTCTGTATGAATAAAACATGTTTGTGTTTACACTTTTATCAAAAGTAATCGCCACAGTATACTTTTTTGCTTTGTTTGTTTTTATGTTACATTGTCAGTGGGGGTTTAATGCATTTTTCCAACATTTTTTTCAGTTATATACGGCGACCAGTTCACCTAACCAATTTTCGTGGACTGTATACTAACCAGCACTAACTTACCCTTCCACAAGGAGCCGGCAACTTCTCCTATGGTGGAAAATCGACATTTTTTGTCAAATTTTCATAGCAGGGTAAGACCTGTCACGACCGGGATTTGAACCCGGACCTCCGGGTTACAAATCCAGCGCGCTAGCCACTGGACCACGGGCGCGGCCGTTACGTATACTTGTACGTAAGGATAAAATGTAATGTAGTGTAACAGGATGACATGTCTCAACAATGCATCTTGTACAGTACAAACATGTCACAGAAACTCGTAATGAGACAACAGCTATCTAATATTCAAGGACACGGCTCGAGTGGTTATACAAAGTATAACTCCTGAAAACCGGACTCCATGCAAACTGGAATTCTCTAATAATCGGACGATTCATCAAGTCCTATTTTTATCTATTCTATAATCAATAGTGTTCCGAAAAACTTGAATTCTAAGAAAACCGGACTTTTGGCCACTCCGGAAGGTATCCAGTTTTCAGGGGTTATTCTGTATTTATTAATCCGCGCATAAACACCGACCATTTAAATCGTTAAACATTTCGATGCATCTAAATAGGAACAATGAAGATGATGAAAAATGCATTCCGGATCAACACGAGTCTCATACAATCAATATTTTTATTTGAAATACAAATCAAAAACCACATTAAAATTGTCGAGCGCTTAAAATTATTGTTTACATACACGGTAGTGAATTGATCATTCTTATTGCAAAAATACGATACAATGGAAACCCTCTAAACCGGTTCCTCTATAAACCGGTTTCCCCTCTAAATCGGCCTAAATGTTCTGGTCCCGACTTCATTACTATATAATTCAAAAATCTCCTCTAAATTGGCTAAATGACTTTGTCCCGGACTCGGCCGGTCGTGACGGGTTCCACTATATTCCTGCTGAGATTAACACAAACTGAAATCAAGACAAAAGAATACTCTGTGCATACTCCATTATTCATATGAGCACACGGTGACTTTTTTGTCCTTAGTCATTCCATACCAAATGACAATGACACGAAAAATTATTTCTAAAACAATTGTAACTAACAAAAAAAAAACAATGAGAAGTGAATATTATATTGATGTAAACGTTTCGTTTTGTCTAGTGCCCTAATTTTTAATTGATTGGCAAGTGCTATTTCATAACAATTTAAACTGGAATCAGATAATACCGATTTTAGTCTCAATTATCAATGGTTTTATCTCCGTGGCGTGGAATATATATATATACAGTAAAACCTCGTTATCTCGAGCAGTCATCGGAACAGTCTGAATAATCGAGATAAACATGGTGCTCGTAATAACGAGGTATTTGTTTGTTCGTTGAAAATTATACATAGTTAATAACAAAAAATCGACGAGACTTTAAAAGCTCCTCGAGATAAGCCGGATGCTCGTGATATCGATGCTCGTAATAACGAAGTTTTACTGTATGTTTAATGTACACACCTGTTTCTAACATTAAATCATCTCAGTAGCTTTTTCCAATATGCATGTTTACATTTAAACATTAGACAAACAATGGGGTGAGTTTTAAATACTGTAGATATTATAACACACCGCTCCTAGGCCTAAACAAAAAAAGGTTTGTTTCCAGTTACATGTCCAAACAATTATAGGTCGGTAGGTAGGATTTTTTTCTTTTACATTTTTTTTACATATATCGGCAACACTGTTGTAAAAATTTCAATATAGCTCTAAGATTTGGATGCCGTAAAAACTCTTGAGTCGGCTGGTAAAAGATGAGTCGGTCGGGTAACCGGAAACAAACATATTTTAGACCCTATTGAAATTTAGCATTCGTTTATAAATAAAACAAAAAATACTTGTACGGACATCGTAAAAATAAAGAGTGATTATAATGATGACATTGGGATTCGTTTGGTGAAATTCTTAAATCACCGGATCCATGTTACGTCAGTTTAGTCAAGTCCTCTTAAAACAGCATTTAAACAAAAGAGCTTGTAACATGTTCATTGCAAATCCTTTGACATTTCATGGTTTGTATCTCTGGTAATACAGACCAATTTGTTAATTGTTTTATGACAATCTGTGAGATGCTTTAGGGACTATTAAGGTCAGTCTAGCCAGACAGATAATAAAATGTTTCTCTATAAAATACTAAACAAAATACAATATTACGGTAGTTAATGTATTCAGCACGGATACCGGACAGGGATTTGATTGTTTTGTCTATCGTGGTGGTTAGTATTATCACTTTACCGGACACGTGTGTTTTTTACAAAGGATTTGCATTTCGAAATATTTGGTAAAATGAACTTTACTTCAATTCTGATAATATTACAAGTAATTTAAAAGGAAAAGGGATAATCAGATTGCTCCAAACAGGTTCAATGTAGTTGTAAACTACAAATAATTGATTAGACCAAATATTTCAAAATGTTAGAATTTTGTCTACATTATGCATAAATATAAATACATGCTCATCAAACATTTGAACCGTAAATGAGTTAGGAAGCGTATTTTCTGGTTTATATCATTTCTTTTGTTTAATTTGTACAACGTTTTGTTACCTTTTCTTATATTCATATATAAAACTGGCATCCCATTTTTTATCTTGTTTTTACATTTATATTCATATTAGCTTGGTTCGAATTGGTATTATAGATAATTTTATTGTATTTATATACTATATCTCATAATTATAGAGGTAAAATGTCTATATAGAAATTATGTTTTTTAAAATAATATCACTACTGTAAGGTTCCATGGGTATGGCCTCGACTCCATACCACCTATGACGAGGCTAATAAATGAGGTTTACCAAAAACAGGTTTATATCCATGAATGTTTAGACAACTATAATACTAAATAAATTAGGAGCATCCGTGTTTTTGTATGACAGTATACAAACGTACAAAGTTAGTGATTACCAGCGTCCATATTTAGTATGACAGTATACAAACGTACAAAGTTAGTGATTACCAGCGTCCATGTTTTTTGTATTACTAAGACGACAGTATACAAAGATAATAATCACATTACGATTATGATTTGATGTACATCCGTAGGCCTTCACTACAGAAGGATAACTACATTGATTTATTTATATTTATACTGTATGCGTTCCAGACATGACGCTAATGGACAACTTTGAACATTCTCCAAATACTTGTTGTTAGCTCATGGCCAATCGGAAATTACATTTTGGCTTCCAAAATAATTTTGTTTGTAAAGTATGAATTGCAGAAATGAATGCAAATATGAGCTCAAAGCGGCTTTGATTTGGAGCCCAAAAGTATAACCAACATTCATGAAAGGGATGGCGTCAAAATTGACAGCAATCCTCACAGCCATACATCATGGAAACTAGGAGTTATTACCCCCCCCCAAAAAAAAAAAAAACGTTTTGTCGGATTTTGTGCCTACTTGAAATTTTCATTTTAAGAGAGTTATCACTTATTTGTATACTGATTTGTACTTTAACAAGACTGCTGTAGGTAATGTTAAACACGTTCATGAAATACTTAACAGACTCATGGTATCAATTTTAGTCTTAATATACAGAACTATTCGTGATTTATAATTTACCAAACTGAAACGACGCATTATATAAAATACGGCTCTTGCAGCTCTTAGAATATCGTGGATTAAAATCGATGCAGTAGACTGTTTAAAAGAAATGACTGATGCATAGTGTTCTTAAAAAACATAATGTAATTAGCATTGCCACATTTTAACCTGCTTTAGACACAGAGTTACATTATATCGACATTTGCAATGAAGTTTTACGGCCTAAACACGACTTTCGGGAATAAATCTGTGTTAATTAACTTGTCGTCATATTTCAAGATTAATGTTTACAGTGTTGCTTCTGTACAATTAGCTTCAGGCAGTGAAAACGTAGAAAGATTCAGACTTCCTCACGATCATTTTATAATACAGTGGAACCCCTCTAAACCGGCCGAGCCCGGGACCAGGTCATTATGCCGGTATAGAGGGGATGCCATTTTAGAGGTGATTTATAAATTATATAGAAATGAAGTTGGGACCAGAACATTTTGCCGATTTAGGGGGAAACCGGTTTATAGAGGAACTGGTTTAGAGGGTTTCTACTGTACCCAAATATTTAGCTGTTTTATTTAGTTCTTAGTTCAACAGTTTACTCGCCAGAATTATCAAAGACTCGTAATAAGTCATTTATGTTAGAGAACATAATATATCTTCAACAATACGTGCATTTCCATAATGTAGAAACAAGAATTCGAGGATTTCAAAAGTGTTGCTTAATCTTACCTCACTTATCATACACCCAAGTTTAATGAATGTTTAAATAGCGCGTGCGTGATTAATCCTTCCACTTCAGTCATTAAGTTATTCTCGATATATATCACATAATAAAAAGTTAAGTATTAACAAAACAGCTTCAATATATTCAAGTTCAAACAGCTAGCGTCCATGACGTTCATAAAAATCAACCTGAGCATTAGCGCAATCTAAAAGTCAATTTTATTATGAGATCCGAATTTCCTGAATTCTGAATAATAAAAACCGATTTCAATTATCCAATTTATACATTCGCGGTAAGCACAATAAAGTTACTGCATAAGCTCAGTGTCAATACTTAGTAAACATATATTTATACGTCACATCTGTCATAATTATTCAAATAATCTAAAGTTCATTGTCTATTAAAGGATTAGAACACCCTCTCCTTTGAGACTGGTAAGTGCTCCAAGCTTTTGATCGGACCTCAGACTCTTGATCAGACTTCAAGCTCCTGATCGGAACTGATCCCACACTCGCATCAGAAAACAGTTTCCTCCGCCGCCTCATACGATATAACATATTACGTTTATTACCATATATCCGTTCGACCTATAATTCAATTGGAAAACAAATAAAGAACCTCAGCTTTTGTGTAAAACATCAATTTATATTTACCAACGTTGTCCGCTAATTGTACAGTTTTCTGCCGCGAGCTTTTGAAAATTCAACAGTGTCCCGGTAGCAAACATGGCTGATTTAAAATAATCAGACAACATTCATTTGTTTAGTGATTTTAAGGCAAACATTGAATGCGTGGAAAATTACACTACTTGTATCCATAACGTTTATTAATTATGCAATTTCATATTGTTCTCTCCCTTATCTGTGAAGTATATACACGGTGTAATTTAATCCATATTTCGTGAAATATTCATTAATTTTAAACAGATAAAATCAATCGTAATGGCATCTCGTTATTTATTTCACAAGAATTTGATCGGGGAATTTTAAATAAATGTATGCACGCTACACACATTATTCATTCTTGTTTCAACTGGAATGTTTTTGTAATTTATACTTTTAAATGAACCCACGTTTCTCTACCATATTTCTTTTCATATTCAAAATACCCAGAGGCCGTGACCGCGGTCCAGTTGATTAGTGCGCTGGACTTGTAAGCTGGAGATCTGGGTTCAAATCCCGGTCAAGGCAGGTCACACCCTTCTATCAAAGTTTGACAAAAATGTCGATTTTCCTCCATTTGTGGAGAAGCTGCCGGTTCCTTGTGGAAGGGTAAGTTAGTACTGGTTAGTATACAGTCCAGGAAAGTTGGTTGGGAGAATCGGTCGCCGTATATAACTGAAAAATTGTTGAAAAACGGCATTAAACTCCAGTGACAATGTCAAAATACCCAAGTAGACGCTTAAAGTATTCGTATTTTTCAAATGTGATAATACACGTCAATAGAAAAAAGGACAATTGTAGGAAGAAAATTACCGAATAAAAAAATGACAAGGAGTGTGAAAGAACACTAGAGCGAGTTCCATTTTTCCGAAATGAGCCAAATGCGGACGGGAAGCCTTACCAGACATTAAAACGGCTGCGGTGACATTGACTTTTTTTGTCATTTCTGACGCTGTCAATGTTCTAACTTGTCAACGACATATTTTTTATCTCCAGTTCTGCGACTAAACAGCAACATTCCGTCAATGTTTCAACATCCGCCATGTTAATACTTGTGTGCGCGAGTAATTAGACTGTATGTCATCATGTGTTGTTCTTACAAATAATATATGATGGTTACGGAAGTTTTATTACATTTTGCAATTTGTAATGTTGTAGTTTCTGTAATTGACATAACAGCGAGTCACGTGACTTAGAAATAATTTTGCGCAGAATTATGTATTGTACAAGTTTAACATTCATTAACAGAAATAATTAACTAATATATCAATTATTCATTTCCTGCGTGCTAATTACAATATATGCACGTTTTGTAACATGAATAACTGAATATAATTTGTGAAACAATTATATTAAATTAATCTAAAAATCACCTTTCTTATGTCGCAGCATTACAATAAAGTAAGGTTTTTTTATAGAATTCGTTCAAAAAAGAATTTGGTTCTCATCTCCTTCTCACGTTATACCCTAACTATAAGCAAATACCAGCATACTTTATACCCGAATTATAAGCACGCACAGACTAGCATATCATGCTAAGACAAAACAAATCACGTTTCAAAACATATCAAATTAAAACAACAAGAACCAGGCTAATTTTAACAAAAACTGTATTACGTAATCAGTCAGCTTTGTTGTCTTACTTTACGTATTGGTGCATTCGTGAGACGCTTTTTTGTCGAATTGTTATCTCAATTAACTATGAACCTTGCTAGTAACTCAACCCAAATCCAACAAACTTCAATACTTTTGCTGAAAGTTTTCATGAAATGAAATTATACTTATTACATTTCATTTGTTCTTTTATTAAATACTTTTGAAACATGTAAACCGTCGAACGTTATTTTCAATAAAAATCTCTCAAAACTGTCTCTATAATTATGTAATGTTACCCTACTCTGTCAGCTTGTCATAAAGTGGCTTACGATCGTAAAAAGTGAATTTAATTCGCTTCTAGATCATTATAAATTGTTTTAAAATTACATTTCATTTTAGATTGAAGTAATACAATGTCGGTATCTATCATCGTGTTGAAGTAAGACATATTAAACACAGAATTAAATAAGGAGCATTATGTATCTTATCAAATATGAATTGAAAGATGTAGTTGTAACATTCATGAATATTTAGAGAAAATCTTTTTTATAACTTAACGCATATCAAATAAAAGAATCGGACGAATCTAGCCTTCAAAGGTACACAAGTACGCCAGAGGTATTGCATATATCATGCATGCATTTTTGTCATGTTGTTTTTTCGCTATGTTGTTGTTTGGCTGTCAGTGTGAGCCGTGCTGGCCAATTGCTATGAAGTCTGTGTCGTTGTTAAGGGGTTGTGAATGTTTTGTTGTGAGTCGTGTTGGTGGCGCTGTGTAGTGGTGTTTCAGTCCGCCTTAGTCTTACTAATTTAATAACGAATTTCTCTTTTTCATGTATGCTTCCCCCCCCCCGCTTTTGTGAAATTAGAAACAATGAAGACATGTTCTTAAGTATTTTCACGTAATTTATTCCGATGTCATTGAAACTAAATTATTTTACGACATAAAACCCTGTGTTAAGAAGTGATGAGTAGCTCAATTTATCGTATAAAACATTCACTGCGTGGTTATTCTGAATGCAAGAACTTCCACTTACACGATTCTCTAACGCAAGAGAACCATTTGACATTTTACTCCAGGCATTTCCCAATACTGCACTTCACTAATTACTTTAATGTCAGCATACCTGATAACTTGGTCCAAATACTGATGAATGGCTTTTAACCTACTCCAATAGACGGGGTGACAATTCATTGGACAATATGCACAAAATGTTTCTAAACTGACATTGAATTGCTGTTAACGTTAACTAATTCAATTTAAATCCTACGATTTCGTCGAATTTTAAATTGAAAAACGACATTATGATTTCACCAGTACATCTTTGCAAATATTACATTTTTTTGGCATGGTGACTGTGTTCAGAACATTTGACGGTATCGCCATAATTAATTCAGAAGAAACAACTGGTGTTTGCGTTTACAGTCTTTCAACAATTCTTGGAATACTAACAATGCAAAATTAAATTTTCACGGACTAAATAGAGTGTTACAGTTGAGACAATTACTGACATATACACTGCACATCCTGGTCGTTCTACATTTCAAATGTAAGTCTAAGAAGCTGTTATGTGAAACGTGCTCGCCCGCGTGGTCTAGGAAGCTGTTATGTGAAACGTGCTCGCCCGCGTGGTCTAGGAAGCTGTTATGTGAAACGTGCTCGCTCGCGTGGTCTAGGAAGCTGTTATGTGAAACGTGCTCGCCCGCGTGGTCTAGGAAGCTGTTATGCGAAACGTGCTCGCCCTCGTGTGGCTTATTTCACTTCAGTATACAATGTACGTTCGCAAGCCAAAACAAAAAATATGCAGTCAAACCTGTGTTTGCGGTCACGTCCGAATAAAGACTACCATGTGAATAAAGGTTATTCTTTGAAAAACTACCACTGATTATTAAGAACAAACTGACCACCGGGTAAAGGTCATCTGTCAATAAAGGCCATATTTTGTCTTTCCCAAGGGCGGTCTTGGTTCACAGGTTTGACTGTATAACGTTGAATTCATTATATAGTTCATAATTGACTATGAAATACAATGAACGTATAGATGACAGATAGAAACTTAGAGACAGTTAAAAAAAATAACATTGATAGATTTTCAGAAGAACAAAATTTAATACGATAGTAAAACAATAAAACATCTGCTTATGCTTCCCCTAAATTCACCATGACATTACAATAATATCAGTCATTATCTGCATCAAAAATCATGTTTAATAAACATCAGAAAATTTAATACTGCGATTGACCGCCGATATTCTAAGCGGTTCGTATTTTATTGGATGTTTATAACCAGTAAAAATTAATAATGATTCAATAGTATGAGATTTTCGTGTTTAAAATATTAATATTCGTCATGGGAGACATTTTCCATCCAAAAAAAAATATTTTGCGACCGAAGTGATTTTCTCTTTATTCCATTCCGCTTCTGTTCCTCCCTCAAGCTATTTCTATTAAAAGATTAATTGCGAAGAAAGTCTGTTGATCCTGAGATACTTGATGATTTAGAATTTTGTCATATCTTATTTTAGGTAAAATTCTTCATAGTTTTAAGTTAGATACCAATCTAATTACCCGTGTTCGGTACATTACGAATAAACTTTCACTAATGTCTTAATACATTAAGATCACATGCTAGATTGACAATGTTTCTGTATTTATACTCCTTTTAATTGGAACTCATATCCATGTTCAAAATAAAACCAGTATCCGACATGACATGATCGTACTGATTTGTTCCTCGGAAGACAAAGTTCAGAAATATTACAGACATCGACTCATAGTGATTCTCTGTAAAAAATAACGATTAATAAATAATAAATGCGACATTGGTACTATAAAATATTTATAAAGCTATATTACGAGGTATAACACAAGGTTTCAGTACGTCAGTTGATCTAGCTCTAAAAGACAATGTCAGTCCATCTGACGCCGTAAAAGATGAACTGAATACATGTATACAAGACAAGAACCATGTGCGTGCTCGTCAGCCAATGGAAGTAATTAGTTTATAGTCTGTTTCAATTAATCAAGTTTTATAACAGTTGTATCTATTGATTTCTTCATTAGTCAAAACATAAACAACGGTATCATATGTTTATGTCTACTAATTTATACTCACATACCGCATTATGCATATTAACGACGATTGTGGAAATTGTCATAAGAATAACTGATGTTTGACATGCGATGCCGCTAGTTCGAAATCATACATCAAATATCAATGTTCGCAGGAATTCTAAGATATTGATAAACAGTCTTAGAATATGCATCATATTTACTTTTTTATTTATGAGTATTCATTATATTTCTGGAATTAAATGTTTTAATAGTGAAACAATTGAGTTTTATCCGCATCAATTTCTATCACATCAGGAGTACATGACATATTGCAACAATAAAATCTCTCTGCTAATGGCACTGGTGATAATTACAATGCTAGAACTAAGTTTATCATTTCACACCTTTCTGTTTGTTTTATTGGTTTTATTTTAGTCGTCACTATTGTACTTTTCCCTACTCCCCTTTTTAGGGTCTTCCTCTAATCTAAGATATTAAAGAGAAACTTTAATTGTTACGCAAGAGCAGAGCTCTAAAATCCACATTCAGTAGGTATGGCCTCGTTCACTGAGAACTAGAGAACGCTTTAGGCATTACTTGTACCGAGTTAAAGAATACATTTAGATGGTAAGACCTCCGCCAATATTTGGAAAAAAAGCTAAAGAACACATTCAGATGAGATGGTAAGACCCTCCGCCAATATTTGGGAAAAAAATATGGAAAAAATGAGATGGTAAGGCCCTCCGCCAATATTTGGGGAAAAAAGCTAAAGAACACATTCAGATGAGATGGTAAGACCCTCCGCCAATATTTGGGAAAAAAATATGGAACACATTCAGATGAGATGGTAAGACCTCCGCCAATATTTGGAAAAAAAGCTAAAGAACACATTCAGATGAGATGGTAAGACCCTCCGCCAATATTTGGAAAGAGCTTAAGAAAACATTCAGGTGGTAAGACCCTCGCCCAATATTTGGAAATAGCTAAAGAATACAATCAAATGGTAAGACCCTCGCTCAATATATGTAGCGATCTAAAGAACACATTCAAATGGTCAGACCCTCGTGCATTACTTGGAAAGAGCTAAAGAACACACACAGACAGTAAGACCCTCGCCCAATATTTATAAATAGATAGAAACCACATTCAAGTGGTGAGACCCTCGCCCATTATTAAATGATGGTCAACAATTATTTGGTTACTATCCAACAATTATGATGAAATGGTGAATTAAACGTTTTCATAAAATTTGTTGTCATGTTTAATATTCATCCTGTGTTTTTTTTTCAGAATGTCTAAAACATCTCCATTCTCTTACTGATTTCTGGCAGTGAACTCGTCTACAAACTCACTAGATTTGATGTCATGATGCAGTGACAATCAGCTTTTAGCGCTAATGAGAAGGTAAAACGTCTACATGTTGATTTCCTGTAGTAATTTGCTTTGTCTTTAGTAACATCACAATGGTTTCTTTGGGAATGAAAGAAAATAAAACAAGCTCCGTGATGTTCCTCCCGTACTTTGCGTGTCTTAAGAATCGTGGGGAAGAACTGGTCACTGTAATTCCACGATACTCATATTCTAATTGAACAGGAAATGCTCTCAAGGTACGCACGCGTCATCACGCATGCGCACACGATAAATTAAATGAAACGCACACTCAGCTTCAATAATTAAAGCAAAAATGTGTACAGTTAGGAGACTTTACTTACTTAGGGATATTTCGGGTAAACAAACGACCTTATGATATCAAGATGCAGTATTTTCTTCGATGAACTTGAAGTCCCCGTCTACTGTTTATAGGATTCGGTTATGCAATATCAAAGTTTTTGGGCTTTGTCCAATAAATGTCCAAATCGTTAAAGTAAGGAACAAATTGCAATAATTAGCGATTAGCTTTCAACCAATTATGATGTTGCTTCTTGAAGTTATGTACATGTAAGCCCAAATAGCACTATATGCCGTAGTAAGTCATTGCGCAATTTGTGTAACATTATTGAAATAGACATGTTGTTCCGACAGACTTTTAAACAAGCGAAAAACGGTTTTGCTTTTGCCGGTTATTGTACCAATACTAATTACATTGAATGGTTGGCATGTATGTCACTGTTAAATATTTACCAGCAAACACGTTTTTATCAAGTTCCTCCAAGTAATTAATTAAATTCCTGAAGTTTAGTTAGGTAGGAAGGATTGTTTTCAACAGGCAGCTCATGGTAATGACCTTGCTCTCATTGGCAAAATATTTCAAACTACAGACACTATAAAATAGGTCCATATGCTGACTAAATGAGATAACAGTAGCAGTTGGTGACAACTCGGGGTCGAATCTCATTAATTTCTGGATATCAGTACCCCTCCACTCCCCCCCCCCAAAAAAAATTTTTTTTTGTTAATATCGGCTGACTTCATTTTTAATGCAATGACTGTGTAAACACTTCGTACCATTTCACTGAATGACGAGAATAAACAAAATGTATATCCTACAGTGGCGTGCATCATTTTAATCCTTTATAAATATTGAGATAACAATTATACAAAAGTTAATTCTACAGAAGATCGTAAATAATAAATGAACCCGAGCAATTAATAGCCTCGTTATCAGAAATTCCAGTAAACCTATCGAACGTTCAAAGCATTAACTATAATTCCAGCGCAGTGAAAAATGGCGAAATAGGTCTATGTAAAAACTTTAAAACCACTCAGGTATCAAACAGAATTACATGCATATACGTGCTTTATGAATGCAATTAACCAGTAAAAAGAGGGGTGCCCTATCGAAGACAATGATAAATAAACTGTTCTGGCCGAGAAACCAGAACTAATCTTTGACTGTTTGTTGAAGTGTATTTCTTTGGTACATCTACGTGTGACCACTGTAATAATTGTCTGATTGGAACTGGGTTTTTTTATTTTCATTTTCAGCATAGTACGTCTCGTTATTAACAATGAATTATGTGTTGAAGCACTGAGTTTCTAATTCTCATATAATGATCAAGCTCCAGAGGAATTTCATTGCAAAGCAATTATTCTTGCCATGTCAAGTGATTTAATTTGATCACTACGTTGTTTGCTTACACAACGACGGGGACATTTTATCTTTTATCTAACGTATTAATACATTTTACCTGACAAACCGTCAGTGGACTAAACGAAAATGTTAGGTATCGTTCAAGGAATGTTACAATGTTACATTCCTAAAGATGTTGGGCAAGATTATGATTCAATTAATCTACTATTTGTATACAATGAATAATCAGCAATTGAGCTTTTAAATATTATAACATACATCGATATAACATCAATCCACGATTGAAGCAATTTATGGCTCCTCGCCACTGTGAGTTCGAATGCCATCCGGGACAAGACAAACTTCTGATGGGAGGAATGAATTTCTACGTCCAGCTAGCTTACGGAAGGTCGGCGGTTCTACCCGGGTGAACGCCTGTGGTGTCCCCCACCGTTAAAGCCTGAAAAGTCGCCAAATGACCCAGGCAGTTGATACGACGTTAAATCATTGAGGAAGAAACAGCAGAGAAGCAAAGAAGGATTTGACTTATCAGACAAATACTGTTGCTCTTAAAAAACAATCCAAGGTTAATAATAAATAAATTACATATGCATAAAATGTTATAAATAAATTTTCTCTTAAATCTTCAAATCCAGTACACGTTTCAGACCTTGGTTAAGCAAATAAACGCCTCCTTGTGTGGAAAAAAACAGTAAACCAAGAATACGCACAGACAAGTGAACATAGTCACGTTTGAAGGCTGAAGGGAATGAAAATTACAAGTTTTCCTCAAACCTTTCTGTTCATTTAAAGTTTTATACACTTTACCAGACTTGGCAGGAAACAATCCATGATCAAGTAAACGCATAACATTACTACAGACACAATAACATAAAGTACACGTTGCAGACATAAAAATAATTTTACAACAAATTCTTCTGAAAGTAAATTTTCAGTTCAGAAATATGAGCTAGTTTGCAAGAAAATTTCTCTGAATGAGTATTTGATAAAATTATTTTAAAGCCAATGGCGAAATTGTATAATACAAAAGAAAATTCAGATATACATCCGCACTAAATTGATTCCCATAGCAGTATAGTTACTTACGTATGGTTTAATTCCTATTTAGAAGTAAATTAACTTAATTAAGTTCCTAGTGAAAATCGTCTTACTCTTGATTTCGTATAAATATTTCATGTCATCAGAAATTAAAATGTCTCTTGCGAACTGTAGTTATATAAAATAAACAAATAATTTGTAGTATTTACCACTAGTCTTAACTCCAGCTAGTCCGTAGAAAAATTCCAATTTTTTCTTCACGTCTGAATTTCCGTTTACAATAAAAAATAAGTACTAAATTATAAACTGGATAATTAAAAGATTATTTATACGTTTGTTCCCGTAAACTGACTCAATAAATGATTCTTGTGTCGTTAGAACGTTTAACTTCATCATATATGTAGTCTTACCTTGTTAAATAAATCAGTTAGCTCGCGGGCAGCATCTATTCCCACATGTATAGCTTTCCATCCACTTACCGAACTAGTGATGGCAACAGTCAATCTGTTAATTATCAGATAGCTCTAAGCTTTACTCACAGGCACATCGCCACAGTCTACTATGAAGGCCTAACCAATATCGCAGTGAAAAGAAAACGCTTGTCTTTATAGTATCCGCTCTGTCAAGTAGGCATTGTTTATTTTGAGAACGATCGTGTATGTATTCCGTGCAATTTTCGCTGTATCAATGTACATGGCATGGCTGAGGTCTTGTCCGTTCTGGAACGTTATTTGTTGAGAACGAATGGCATTTACACGTCCATTCATCTCTTACATACATGCTATTGCGGTATCTCCGCCTTTCTAGTACCATTGAAATAAATAGAATAAGACCAAAATTTATTATTTTGTTTGACAATTTTTGAAAACATATTAGGTTCGTAAATAATATTTGCTAGTACTGAAGTTGATACAGCAATAGATATCGAGCCGATGCATTCATAGTTTTTTGCATTAATTTCCAAAATTTGCATGAATGTCCCTAATTTAAAACATATGTTTCTATGAAAAGTTAAAAAGCCTTAACATCTTACCAAAGGTTGCTGTAAAAATCTAGTTTATAGTTAAGTCTGAATACGATATCAAATACATATATGTTCATCGGGCCATCCTTTAATGAATGTTGGATTGCGGTTACAAGACCCAAATTTTGAGTACGGTGACTAGGTAAGCGGTTTAGGGGTGTTTTTACGAACTTGTTCTGAAACCGAAAAGCTGGTATAAAGAACAAAAAAGCCGGGTCGGGGATTTTTCAATGAGTCAGACGCGTAACAGCCGACCAACAGTTTTTAAGGATGACATTGCAAATCTGATAAGGAAATCTATGGTACCTGATTTAATTATATACTGGGCGTCATAAGCAAGTAACCATCATAAAAATTCTCCTATTTTGGCCTTATATACTGACCTTGAAATTTTAATTGTGTACAGCAATTTTATGGTCAATAATGGATAAAAATAAACCGTATCATGAAATGTTTCAGCTATTTTCAGAATTAAATTCATCTCGATTACTTACGCTTTGTCTATTTTATACCAACATCACTTTCTGGTTATTTTCTTATGAGGGCCTGTATATATAAAATCCTGCCTGTGTCTCAATGTTGCCCCATACTTGTTGATTAAGGATGTTTCCAGTCGTCTCGAATCTTCAGACGGATCATATACACCAGCAATATATCTTATTGCATGTATGTTCTACACTCTACAGTATTGTAGATGTAAAAATACATGTTCTACACTCTACAATATTGTGAATGAAAGAATAGCATGCGTTGTGAGACACTTAATCACTAAAACATGTAAACTTCCCATTTGTGTAATGAAATAGAAAAGAAAAAATAATAGCAATATTTTGAAGGTACAAACATGGTATTTGTCTGTGGTAGTGTTTTATGCATGAATGTTTGATTGTTTTATGGGACTTATTGTCACTGGGGTTAAATGCCGTTTTTTTCAACAATTTTTCAGTTATATACGGTGACCGGTACACCTAACCAGTTTCCCTGGACTGTATACTAATCAGTACTAACTTACCCTTCTACAAGTAGTCGGCAACTTCTCCTCATACGGAGGAAAATCGACATTTTTGTCAAATATAAGTCAATGCAATGCATTTTGGACACGTGGATACGATTAAGTTGCGACTATATTCTAACTGATAGTTCGGAATTCAGAATTGCCCATACTCAAATTTCTTCTTTTGGTCAGAAATGATTTAAATTTTTGGAATGTGATGTCAAATATTGATTGCTGTTATTTATCATCTATCAACTTTTCACCATGTGTTTTCGTCAGGGAAATGAAAATTACATATAATTGATCAAACTAATGGATAGGGCGGTTTCTATACTAATGCATCTAATAAGTATTCGGTTGGACAATATTTGTGCATTTTGAAAGTGCATGCAATTAATCAATAGTTAATTAATGATACCTGTATGTTGAAGACAGTTAATTGTTTGTTGGGGAACCTGTCAGTGTAAAGAGGAGAATCAGGAAAATTAAAGACGATAAGTCTGGAGCATTTTAAGCACATTTATCGTAGTATTTAACTATATATAGGCATAGTATAAAGTGGATAAATACATTTAAAACAAAACCATTTAATTCATTAGTGTTGTGGGTTAGTGTCGTGTTTTTGTTGGGAGTTTTCAAGTGTTAGATATAAATAGGTCGACTAAACATTATGTGATGGTTGTATAACTTACGATCGTAGTTTCACGCGTCTTTGTCTAAGGAACTTGGGAACAAAACCAGACCGTATCTACATAATTAATACCAGGAACATCACGAGTTGTGGCTGAACGTTCCTACATCACACCCAATGATTAAGTTCTCGGGTGAAAACACATCATTTATTACCGCACTTACAAACTGATTTTGTCAGACAAGTTAGTCCAGTCTGAATTCTGATTTCGGACATAGAGTTCTTTGCAAGAATCTGTTGTATTTGCCACTATAGCAGCCAAATGGAACTTAACTACACTGCTTGTTTGCTTATTAATTCTTCTTGCTTATAAACACAACTCGCTTTCATTCAATATCTGATTATCAAAATTAGGATTCCGTAACGCGATGAATGCTTGGTAGAAAGCGAACCATTAACATAATTTCGCACAAACAAACATCTAAATGTATATGCTTTATAATATGCTTTCTACAACTACTAGCTTTTGTAGTTGTAGTTGTATAATATGCTTTCTAGGGTTAGAAAGATCTTGTCAAAAAGTTTTACCGCTTGCGTCTCGTTCAGATGAAGTGGCTGCGTGTAAATCACCAGGGACAAACCGTTGTAACAAAACTACCACACGCATAGGTGAAAATAATTTTTCCGATTGATAAATATTCGATTGAATAGATTTATACACATAATAACATTTAAATCCCTGCAATTTAGTTTTTGATCCCGCTGTTATTTTAGTGTTTTCTATTGGTTCTCTTTTCTCTGCCTTTCTCTGGTTCTTTTTGGATGTTGTTACTCCCTACTCCTAATGTTGGCTGCTATTTTATCGTTTACAAGTTCTAGAGATGAGAATGGTGTTGCTAAAAAAATATTGTACATGTCTCAACAGCCTATATACATGTTTACGCGTATATCTGGAAGAATGGGAGTGAGTTGTACATTTGGCGGATATATCACCACGTACACGGAGGTTCTTGATCTTAAAATTACACAATCTGGAACGTAAATAGATACATGTCTGTACAAACGAAGAAAGCGGCACAAAAACTAGCAAATGCTGAACATTTTGACAGACGTTAAAAGTTCACAAGTTTGTCTATAATTAAAACCTATATCGTCGAGGTCTGGGACAGAATTTAACAAAAAAACAAACAACTGGAGTAACACTTCAATGTACGTGTGTGCATAATGAACGATAGTGGTTTGTAACTTTTAATTAAGTCTCAAATATCGTTTTCAATGTACTTGTACGTAACAGTTCGCGCTGTTATAAATAAAAAAAGAACATCACGAATTAAAGGGTGTGATGTAAAGGTATTGGATGCAACAGATTCTACGATACAGTCAAACCTGTGTTTGCGACCACCTCCGAATAAAGACCACCCTGAGAATAAAGGCCATTCTTTAAAAAAGATCGTCACTGATTATTTAGAACAAACTGATCTCCGAATAAAGGCCACCAGCCAATAAAGGCCATATTTTGTCTTCCCCAAGGGTGTCCTTTGTTGACAGGTTTGACAGTGCTTGTGTTGCTTTATTGAAATGCGGCAAAAACAAAAAGCAGCGAACTCTGCAAGCACGGTCAGACAGATATAAAATTTTGATTTCATGTCTTCGTATGATGAGTTTTGTCTATGTTCACAGCAGATCGGTGTAGATTTTGTATTAGACAGTACTGTCAATTCACAGTAAATATATGACGATATGATATTAAATTCGTGAAATATAATCAGAATTTACCATCCACTCAGTTTCTATAACACCACCAGACTGGCACCTCATTCGGTAGCTATTACATTGTCGACACATAATCATAGACTGGTTTTTATACCACTCTGACCTCTGACAACCTCCCCGATGCTTTGTCAATGATACACAATCTAATAGCCAAATACGAAAACCGTAGATAAAAGCTTTTCACGTTCCACTCATTTCAAGGAAAACGATATACTCTAGTCTTTAATTATGTCAGAATAGATCATAAACGAGAAAATAAACGAGAAAATCCGAGATTTATCGTGAAGTTTGTGGCTGACATAAAACTATGATTGATTGGTCTAAGACATCGACTCTCGCGATTTTATGCTTTAGATTTGTTGGATAAACGATGGATAATTCGTCTTACAACAATATTGCAAATTGCCGATCGCTATTTTGTGACGTTTTGAAGAGCGGGAATGGTTCTGTAATCAACTAAGTCATTGTTCATAAATGACACATCAGAAATGAGACTATTGTGATATGCACTGCTTTGTTTCGCTTGAGATTTTTGACGGACTTGAGCTATTTGACCGTTGCCACGAATTGTATTATCACAGACAGTTTGATATAATTTATTATTCAACTCTGATCTACTATGATACCCTTCTACGCTCAACACGCATCTAAAGTAGGCAATAAAATACGTTTAAAAATATATATATACAATGTATTTAAACGCATGTAGAATCCAACCTGTCAAGACCATGGTCCAGTTTCATGGACATATAAGCTACGAAAGCAGTATTGAACTTAAAATCTTGCTCATGGTACACATACGTTTAACAACTCACGATAAAGTCCCAAAACAATCGACTGGATAAAACACTAATTATTTACAAAGAAGGCTTGGCAAGATTTTGAAGTTCAAAACCTGCTACCTTAGCTGAGATATTTCTTTGAAATGGGGTTCTGTAGTTTATTTTTAATATAAATTTTTGCTGGATATTTAAGATTCTGAATAAAGATCACCATCAACTTGATAAAGACTTACTTTACAGACACGTTAGGTTGTTACTTAGATCATCTATTTTCGCGAGCCAATTACATGTATAGTATAACCCCTGAATATTGGACCCCTTCCTGACTGGGGAAAAAGTCCGGTTTTCTGAGAATTCCGTTTTTCTGAGAATATGTAGAAAAAAATAGGACTTGAAAAATCGTCCGATTTTCAGAGGATTCCGGTTTTACTGTACTTCTAAAACCGATAGACGCTTGAATCATCCACAGACTCTACAGTTTCTCTTCCCTCAAAATGTGCAACTACATTCTCTGCGGTGAATGAATGCACGTCGGATGTAATACGTGCTCGGTGCATCGTGAAATGAGGTGACTCCCTAGTGCCTTTAACACAATGACAGAACCAATGTTGTCCCTACAACATAATAACAATACTCTTTTCGTTCAATTCTTGTACTGTGTAAATAATGATGGTAGTTGTATTTTTCGAGCATAGGAACAACTTTTTAGCGTTTATGTGGCTTTTGGTGATTGCATTAATACTGAAAGTACTAGCAGCCAAACTGACCACTCGCCTGAATTCGGAATAATTAATTTGATAATGTCCAATAACTTTACAGTCCCGGAGTATTACTGATTCTATTAAATATCTTAAAACAATGGTCTTTATACGAGTCATATTATTTTGATACATTCAGTTTAACGCCCACTGAAGAATTGTTTGCTGCATAATTAATGAGTCATGGTTAAAGAAAAATTCTTTCTTTTTTATCTTACATTTAATGTGATAAATAAATGCACCCAGGATGATGGAAGTAGCCATTTTATTGTTCAAAACATTGCAATGAAAATGCTAAGACCTTGTGGTGCAGGGTTTTCACTAGATGTCAAAAGTTGAGGGTCAAAAATGACCCTTGGCTGATTAAAATTTGAAAAATAACAACAAAATTTCATTCTAATTTTATTGTAAATTTGACCCTTGGGTACAAATTCTCAAGAGTCAAAAGCTTTATTTTACTAATTCCAAGAGTCAAAATGTTGTTTTAAGGGTCAAATGAAAGCCCTAAATTGGTTTATCTTTCTTGCACTTTTTTTCATCACAGACTGCCAAGAACAGCAAAGACAGCACAGTCCACCACAGATAACACAGTCCATAGCTGTCACTATCTTCATTAAACAAAATACCAGTCAGTCAATAAAACAACGAAAACATGTCTTAACGTTTGGCGATAAGAACATTATAATTTATTTATTGTGTTAGATTTTAAAGTAAAGTATGTATAAAAATGAAAAATGACAGAGCATGTACCGTCAAAGTAGATATTATGGTGCGCAATGTTCTCAAGTGTTAAAATGACTGATATCATTGTCACGTTAATATAAATGATTTGTATAAGCCTCAAATTTCTGGTTTATCATATCTTTATTTATCATATTTTCTTCCGCGCTAGAGATTTTTGAATGGTTTTTAGGCTTCCCCCGTGGTTTTAGCGTAAAAATTATAGAGTTGCTATTTGTAGTTTGAAATGTCAGGTAACGCACGTATCAAATCAAATCACATTTCTAATGCAATAAGCTACCAGCGCCCAATTGTATAAACATTGGTTAACTTTAACCAAATGGTTAATTTAACCCAAGGTTAAATTTAACCATTTTGGTTTACTAATCATTAAAAATAAACATTTAAAAAGGGCTGCCATTATGGTACTGGTTACCGTTTTTGTTAAGATTTAACCAGCATCTTGAACTTGGGTTAGATTTATTTGAGTTTTAACAAGAACAAAATTTGGTTAAACTTAAACAAAATTTTCTACAACAGCTAACCGAACATTTAACCAAAATTTTAACCAAAACTCTGATTTAACCCAGTGGTTAAAGTTAACCAACGTTTATACAATTGGGCACAGAAAAGTTAACGTGATAAATCGAAGTCAAGTAAGAGATGCAATATTCACTTTTGAATGTGTTTGTCTACTTAACATCACAATCTGTGGTGGGGTAACGTGTGTATTGTCCACTTATATACAGCGTCGGAGACAAAGCTGATGTGGCCTTTTACGAAATACCAATGCACATACGGCAGTATCATATACTGTGTCTATATTTAGGATATTAATGCATTAATGCATAATGTACATGTATTTCTGGATAACGGATTTATTACAGGTTTGGCAACGTTTGGCGACATTTGTGACACATTCTTTCATGCACTATTAGCTTTTTTTAACTGAGTTTAACGCAATTATTCAACAAATTTTTCAGTTATATACGGCGGTAGGTTCACCGAACTAGTTTTCCTGGACTGTATACTAACCAGTACTAACTTACCCTTCCACTAGGAGCCGGCAATTTCACCACATGTGGACGAAAATCGACATTTTGTCAAATTTTCATAGAAGGGTATGACCTGCCGCGACATAGATTTGAACCCGTATCGCCGGGTTACAAGTCCAGCGCATTAACCACTGGACCATGGTCGCGGCAGTATAGGCTTAGGATTCATCTTTGTACACATACTGCGACAATTTGCGAATGTTGCTTTCCACAGATTTTTTTCACATAAGCATTCTAGTGTAAGAAAACCATGTCTGTTATGGCCATTCGGACTCATAATCAAATATTATTTAATTTTTAGATGGTGAGTGTAACGTATGTATTTTTTGCAATTTAAGTCTATGAAATGAAAGCTAGTTTGTTATAAAAGCTAATCTTATAACAAGTTTGCTGTGATTTGATGATATACTTATTATAAATGTCTTCTTTGAGCATGTCTAAATCATGTTGTACAATGTCCAGCTATATGATATTTGGTGTTGATAGAATGACATATAATTATGCACGCTCTTTAAATACCGTCATAAGAACTATAAGAATAAAGGACCACGAACTTCTGAGAAACTCTTTGTAAACACGGGCGACAACTCGATAAGATTCATAAATTGTGAGGACACAGTTATTGTCCTCAAGTTGACTTGTAAAATAATTCCGCTGGATTTTTGTACGATGTTTTTATCCAACAATGTTTTTAAAGTTAAATCTTAATGTTAGTTTCCCCGTATTTTGTACTGATTTAGTGTGTCCATCTAGCAGAAAGGTACTCTTGTGTATGTGGTCCCAATTTCTATGTAATAAATAAAACTTAAATAATATGCATGAAACAATCTTCGGGTCCAGAAATTGGTGATGCTGTATGATTCAAGCATGAGTTATAGATACGAGTTTACACAGCACAATTAAATAAATATGGTAAGGGCTATTATACATTTGTATTGGTGGGGGTTGAGTTGTTATGATCTCTGACTGCAAATCACTAGCTTCTGTGAGTTCGAATCCTACCCCAGACAAAATGTTACGTGTGAGGAAGTTAACTTACGGAAGGTCGGTGGGTCTACCAAGGTATTTGCCCGAGAACTTTGTCCACTGTTACAGCTGGAAAGTCGCCAAATGACCCTGACTGTTAGTGACACGTTAAACCCCAGTAAAGATATATTTGAACGACATAAATGTAGTTAGAATTGAGAGTTTTACGAGTATTTCACGACTAACTCCTGTAGGCATCTTGAACCTCTATGATACACTGCACAACATGTGGGAATATAAGTGGCTGAACATATATGTCACATGATGGTTTTTATGCATATTTCACATATGATTAATGCTCACAAAAATAGCGAAAATAACCTTTTTGCTATAATTTTCATTATTACGCAAAACCAATACAAGACAGTCTAATAGTTTTAAAACATGAAATGTGAAAAAAAGCAAAAACACATCTAGAATCATGTTTATAAACTGTACACTTATTTATAAATTCTTACAATTTTCTTACAAAACTAAAATTCAAAAACTGAACTTAAATTTTTATATTTATTCAACTAAATAATTACGTTAATCTTAAATCGCATGTGCGCGTATGAACTTCGCATTTCCTAGTCCGGATCTCATTTTTTTCCATTGCATCTCAAGTCCAGTATAGTACACCATAGTTTAATAAGTTTTGTCAACATGAAGCTGAGATCAAAGTTCAAGTATTTAAGATATTCATGTATAATTTGTCACAGGAAATAGTTTGTGTATTTTGAATAAATTTAGGATGTGTGCCGACATTTTTAGTAAATATCTTTTCATCATTGATGTCCAAATTTGATCGTTTTATCGATAAACATGTTAAGACCGTTGACCGAGAGACGACAACGCGAGACGCAGTCATTCGTACATACAGGAAAATCCAAGATGGCCGCGCCCAGTCAGGCTGTTGTGTCTCTGTGTTTATTTTTGAATATTTGTTGCTCTATTGTAATTGTTTTGATAAATAAATGGATATATACGCGTTATGGATTTCCAAATGTGACCTTGACATGTATCCACTTCATTGTGACTTCTGTAGGACTTGTCATATGCCAACAATTTAATTTATTCCAACCCAAACGTCTGCCGGTATTAAACATGTTACCACTGGCAATGACATTTTGTGGTTTCGTGGTGTTTACGAATTTGTCGTTGGAAACAAATACTGTTGGAACATATCAGATCATTAAAACAATGACCACACCGTGTATTATGCTGATTCAAACACGGTTTTATGACAAAAAGTTTTCAATACCAATAAAAATGACTGTGGTAAGTTAATCATTTAATATGTTCATTCTATATTGACTGAATGATTCTAGCTCTTGTTGCAATGATTGAATGAATATATTTATTTAAAATTGAAACAGTCTTGCTGTTGGATTAGCCCTTAAGCAACATGTTTCAGTGTCCACTTACAGTGCTAGTGGTCCTAGGTTCAATCCCCAGTTTAGACCAAAGTTTTTCACCCCAAATTTACTGCATGTATACATGCTATTACCTCACACCTTGTGGTTATGTCAATTCCATTGCATGTCTGAAAATGCACCATATGATGTCCGTGATTAATTTACATTTAAAGTATCCACTGTTGAATTGAAAACATGTTATTCTACAGAAGTTTTCTATTTAAAAATATCATAAATTTTACATTGCACTACATTATCAATTGTAACATTGATGTATATATAATATGTATTTTAAGTAGTTTGTATTCCCATCTGCCCAATTAGCTTAGTTGGTAAAGCAGCTGACTTGCAAGCAGGTCGCAGGTTCAAGACTTGCGTCAGAATTATTTTCTGCCTCCTATTACACAATTAACATAATTTCAGTAAAACTTCATTATTAACCTTTCATGTGTTTACTGTTCCAAAACAGAATTTAAGGCAACTTTATATTTTACATTATTTTATTTGACTAAATATTTTGCCTTGTTTTTTTTTTCATTCAAACTATTTGTGGTCACATTCTATATTGATTCATTTAACAGGAATCTATTCTCAGTAATTGCAAAAATATACATTTAGGCTAATAGCAGAGTAATTCTTCCTCACCCGTAAATTTGTTTTTAAATTTAACATATTTTGCTGACATAATGTTCTAAAGTAGAATTAAAACCTTTCTGTAAATGATTTTAATATTTTACTCGTGTAGAGAGCTCTAAAAGTAATTATGGACATGTCATGGAATGGATTATCACAGGTTGATCTGACCAACAATGTTGGCATATTGTTATTAACATGATGACTGCACATCTTGTTATATACAACAACTGTTTGTTTGATACAAGTTATAAACAATATTCACTACCAGAAGTTTGCATGATATTTATCTCACCCAGTTCCATAGTCTGCTTTTATATGACTCATCTCATTATTCAAAACATACTGATGAAAAAACATCAGTCTATTTGAAAACTATCCACAAGTCATGACTTTCAAAAGAAAGGATTTTTGATTTTACTGATTATCTGAATCTGCTTATTTAACACCTGTAATTACAGTGACACATTTTTCAGACTGTTAATAAAACTGTTCATTTTAAACTACAAAATGACTAACTACATTTTTAAATAAAGTGGCCCTCATTGTAAGCAGAATAATATTATAAAAAAAACATTCAAATGAATACATAAATACTAGTAAGTTGAAAAATTTATTTTACATTTTATTAAATACACCAGGGACTGGTTAAATAAGTTTTATCTTTTCATATAACAAACACAATCTACCAGAAAACATTAAGTAATGACAGTACATGTACAAATGGAACAGCTTATCTTAATGTATTATACTGAAGTTAAATGCACATTATGTCACAGATGTTTACTATAGCCATTTTATCATTTTCAATTATTTCCACTTGTAAAATACCACTGTGTTGTTATATCATTGACGTAAGTAAAATACATGCTTATGTGAGCCTTTATTTATGAAAGCTTTTTACTGTAAAAGTGATTTTCACGTATAAAATGATTCTCTCATTATTTTATATAGATGAGTTTTTACATGTATTCATGAATTACATATGTTATTAAACTTGTTCTCAAAACATACATGTATGCAGTTACTGACTAAATTATAACAATGTACATTACATATGGTCCCCTTAGGTGAAAGTTGTTGACATCTGACAGTCAAACTTGTTATATTCAACTTAAAACAATGTGGATAATACTAGTTGTACAGTTGGTTAGCCTATTCTGTGGGATTAAAACAAGATCATATATGTAACAGGGCTTTCATTTGACACTAAAAATGGCATTTTGACTCTTGGAATTAGCAAAATAAAGCTTCTGAGAATTTATGCCAAAGGGTCAAATCTACTGTTGAAATAGAAGGAAATTTTGTTGACTCTTCGAATTATATTGGTCATGGGTCATTTTTGACCTTTAACCTTTGATGTCAATGGAGCACCCTGATGTAACCAATATATGAAGAACGAAAAAAAACCCTGACAATGTAGTTTTCCTACTTGGTCTAACCTCTGTCATAGTTCTTCCATTGAAAATGAAACCCCCTCTTTTGGGACAATTTAAATAATCCAGTCATATTTTTAAAATTGTTGAATAAAGGTAATAACAGATTGACAAGCATTCAATTTTTCATTTTTTTTTCATTTTATACTATAGAAAAGGCCATTGAAATGAAATCCATAAAGTCAGATTTGTTGTCTTGTATTAAAAGGTAGAGAGGGGCTTTGTCCTAGTTGGAAAGTCTGACAGAGGAATTGTCCATTTTGGAAAAAGTGTGACAAATGATTTGTCCATTTTCGAAAATGTGTGACTGAGGATTTGTTCATTTTGATAAAAGTGTGACAGAGGATTTGTCCATTTTAGAAAAAGGACTTGTCCTTGTTGGAGAAAGTGTGACAGGGGTTTTGTACAGGTTGGAAGAAGTGTGACAGGTTTTTTTCTGAGTTGGAGAAAGTGTGACTGGGGATTTGTCCTTGCTGGAAAGACTGTGGTAGGGGTTTTGTCTGGGTTGGATAGAACCACAAACCAGGTTTTGCCCAGCAGTGGTTTTGTTCCAGACTCGTCTTTCAACTTACACATGTATATGTACAGTTTAATTTATTTACCATTTTCTGTTGTACTTTATTCTGTGTTCTGATAATTAGGGCATTATTTGTTTGGCCAAATGCAGGTGTTTTCATTATTTGTTTGGAACTGATCCTCCGGGGAATTTTATGTAAACATTTAAGTTCTGAAGAAAATCAAATTACAAAAAAATTGCATGTTGAGGGAGGAAATTCAGATGAATAGTTTTTGGCAGTTAGCAACAATTGATTTCGACAAAGTAAAGAGAAAGAACTAGATTATTTATCACATACGTACGTATACCAGTATGTAAGAATGCATTAATATGTGTAAGTTCTAGATTATGTTTATACCATTATGATGTATTGTTGTTTGGTTGATTACAGATACCTATAGCTGTTGGTGTGTTCCTTAATTCCTATTATGATGTGAAGTTCAACATAATTGGTATCATATATGCTAGTATCGGAGTTGTTGTGACCTCGCTCTATCAGGTGGTAAGTACTGATACCTTCTCCATCCATCACATCATGTATCATCAGCTTATAGCTTCATTATAGGCCCAATCAAATGATTAAGTATTCTATTGTCACATTACAGTCATCATGTACAGAGCCTTTTTCTTGTTTGTTAATTAGTCATGGTTTTTCCTTCTGTTTTTTTTTTTCACTGAGTTTAACACCATTTTGGAACAATTTTTCAGTTAATACGGCAACTAGTTTTCCTGGACTGTATACTAACCAGTTCTAATTTACCCTTCCACAAGGAGCCAGCAATTTCTTTATAAATGGAGGAGAATTGACATTCTTGTCAAATTTTCCCTTCTACATCAGGAGCTGTTTATAGGCATCTTCTCCTCAGGAAAAATCTTTCAAATCATGCATTTTCTCCTAAAATTTAGTTTACATCAAGTTTTTCCTTCTCCTTTTTGACAAAATTTCTGTGTTATTTTTCCCCAAATTTAAGAAAAAGGCCCCTTTAGTCTCCATCACAGGAAGTATTCCAACTGTAATTGTTTACTTGTCCTTCTTCTGTGGCAGTTGATACAAAAGACTAACGAACCACAGTCCTCAAGCAATATTTTTGCTAGAATCTGATCAAATCTAAGGAATTCCTGTCTTTCTGTCCGGTTTAATTCCTTTGATTTTTGAAGAAGGTATAGTGGACAAGTCAATGGTTGGAACTCTTGGCTTGGCATAATTATGTTATCCCTCTCGCTGTGGTAGAATTTTGATTCTTTCATCCGAAGTTTTCATTAAGCAAAAGACACGGCTACTTCATTTATATTTGTACAAGTCTGTCTTACATAAAACTGTTAAAAAAATTTTAAGGTTAAGATACCATATAACCTAGCTGTGAGAAGTTTTCTGTTGTCGTCAGGTGGCTAAAATGTTCAGTTAAAGTTTGACATTAATAACATGGTGTTCGTCAATATTCATACTAATTCATTAGTTGTCATCCTTTAAATGTTATGAACCACTTTCAATATTGCACGCACACTCTATGAAAATGGTTGATTTGGTATAAAAATAGTGGCGAAAAATAATTAGTACTAGTACCTTGTTCCTGAATTTCGGTTTAATAATCATTTTGTCTAAGTATAAATTACATACATATGTATTATTTTCATGATGATAAGATATGTACAAGATGATACACAAGTAAGATTGAATGGCTGCAATTATCTGCATTTTGATGTACAGAGTACATACTGAAGTACATTAAATGTACTACAGATTGTCTGTTTATCTTAATGTTTTTATGTTCATATCTTAAAGCATGCATGTATATATATGTACATGTACTTTGATATTTAAAGAGGCCCACAAGGAAGACTGTGTAACCTCTATAAATCAAACCTTTATTATTATTATTATCATCATCATACAGTAAAACCGCTGAAAACTGGACTCCCTGAAAACCGGAATTCTCTGAAAATCAGATGATTTTTTAAGGTCCATGTTTTCTCTTCTGTAATCAATAATTCTCTGAAAACTAGATTCTCAACATGCCGGACTTTTGGCCCAGTATGGAAAGTGTCCGTTTTTCAGGGGTTTTATTGTATTATTATTGCGTTACATTTCAGTGGGTTGGAGAAAAACAGCATGAGTTTCAAGTGAATTCCATGCAGTTGTTATTTTACCAAGCACCTCTATCAGCTGCGTTATTGCTGTTAGTGATTCCATTTATAGAACCAGTTGGTAACCTAGTGACGCTAATCAAAGTTTCCTCAGCTCAAACTATGGTACGTAGATTTTCAAGGTTGTTATATGATACGTGTATGCCTTCAGGTGGATTTTTAACACTGTCATGTCAGTGTGTCTGATCGTTTGATTCAATTATTACTGAACTGGAAAAATAAACTTCGTTTAAAGGTTAAAAGAATGTAAGCTTTGAATCAGAATTATGCTGCTGGCTTTGAAAGTAGCACCAATGGTAGCTAACGTAGCTATCAAGGGCTCGTTATTGCGTTCGTGTTATTTAGCTGTTATTTGTTTTGCTAAATTGAAGATATAATTGAACAAAAGATCAGCTCTGCCTGAGGGCTTTCATTATTGTAGAAGACCTTGACATGATGTTAATTTACAGTTCTTTCTCATAGAGAGATCGTGTTTAGAACTTGAATCACGTTACTAAAGGCATACTTTGTACGTCTCTCTAACTTAAATGTTAGCTTAGTCTATGCATAAAACAATTACTTATTCGAAGATCTTGAGCACCAGACCTGGACATGTTCAGTGTTGTCTGTTAAAATGTGCCAGATGAAAATGCACACTGATTTTCCACCTGCCTGTTATCTTACACATTTCCTATCTGCTTGCTAAAAGTACTGGCTGTAATCTGCAAAAGCAGGACTGGTCAAATGATTGAAGATATTTTCGTATGTATCGCAATTTTTCATATAAAATGTTCATTGCTAATGAATGTTGTATATATGTTATTATATTTTAATTTTTATTCAGTTAGAAAGTAATTAAATGTACATGTTGGATATTTTTACAGAATAATGAATCAATTATAATATTTTTCATTGGAGTTCAATGTTGCACTAACAGCAAGGGTCATTTGGTGGCCTTTCCAGCTTTAATATTAGAGGAAGACCCCAGGTATGCACGTTGGTAGAACCACCAACCTTCGTAAACTAGCTGGACAGCTTCCTCACTTGTGAAATTTGATCCCACAGGATTCAAACTCACAGGGGCTGGAGATTACTAGTCAGAGACGATAACACTTGACAATGCTATTATTAACCCTTTACCTCATAATACCACCTTTGCACACATCTGAAGCAGACAAATGTGAAAACATGGTGTCAAAGGAAGCCATTACTTGTAATGAGTGATGGCTTTTTTGCCACAATGTTTTCCAGTCTGTCACAAAGGCGTAACCCAGTTTTCTGAAATAAATTGATCATGTGTAGGTTTCTTTGTATTCCAAAGAGTCCAAAAAATATGTTTATGAGGCAAAGGGTTTATTTACTAAATCTACTTGTTTGATGTTTTCAGATTGCTGTGTTGATGTCCGGTGTTGTTGCATTTATGGTGAATCTATCTATATACTGGATTATAGGAAATACATCTCCAGTCACGTATCCTTCTACATAACATCATTAATACGTATAAAAATATGTTCAAATTGTCCAGTTTACAGTAAAAAATATCTTCACAATTACAAGAAAGACAAATACAATAAAGATGTGCTTGTCTTAACACCATAGATCTGTTGCTTATTGCATAAATCAGGGCATTCATTTGACCCTTAAAACAGCATTTTGACTCTTGAAATCAGTAAAATAAAGCTTCTGACTCTTGAGAATCTATACTTAAGGGCCAAATTTACAATAAAATTAGAAGGAAATTTAGTTGACTCTTCGAATTTTCATCAGTCAAGAAGAGTCAATTTTGACCCTCAACTTTTGACGTGTAGTGAAAACCCTGATAAATCTCATATTTGAAAAGCACCCAGGAGATTTTGATAGATATGTTTGTTAGCTATGTGACATTTTATCATTCATACTGCTTAAGATGGGCTGTAGGTGTTGTCAACTCAAGGAAGATGATGTCATATAAATATTGTTATTTTTTCAACAAGAGTTTAACGTTGCAACAACAGTCAGAGTAATTTGGTGACGTTCCAGTCTTAATGGTGGAGGAAGACCCCAGGCTTACACCTGGTTTGGCGGCCGTGGCCCAGTGGTTAGTGCGCTAGACTTGTAACCCGGAGATCCGGGTTCGAATCCCAGTTGCGGCAGGTTATACCCTTCTATGAAAATACGGCAAAAACATCGATTTTTCTCCATATGTGAAGAAGTTGGCGGCTCTTTGTGCAAGGGTAAGTTAGTACTGGTTAGTATACAGTCCAGGAAAACTGATTAGGTGAACCGGTCGCCATATATAACTGAAAAGTTGTTGAAAAACGGCGTTAAACCCCAGTTACAACAATACACCATTAGCTAGCTGGAAAGCTTCCATACATGTGAAATAAGGTCCCAGGTTGGATTTGAACTTTCTAGGCTAGTGATTACTAGTCAATGACCCTAACCACTTATCAACAGAGGCCCCAGCAACTATTGTTAACTATTTTTATTTACATGTAGGATGTCTTTCATTTCAAAGATCTGTGTCAAGTGCAGATTTAGAGGGGGCAGAGACGGCATGTTCCTCCTCTGAAAGCTGGCAAGCATAAGTAAAAAAAACGTTATGTGTTGACTGTGTCCATATTCTACATAAACATCTCGACTTTACACCCCCCCCAACCAAAAGTCCCGTGTCCGCCCCTGTTTGTTTTACATGATTTCTTATTTTACAAAGTACCTAAGATTTTTCCTTCACTCATGATCAGATATAACATGGTTGGACATTTAAAGTTCTGTCTAACATTACTAGGTGGATTTGTTTTATTTCATGATTCTCTCAACATTTTACAAATATGTGGTATCAGCACCACTCTAGCAGGTATGTATATCACCTGGTCATGTATCACGTGTTCTATTGTGCCTGCATGTACTTCACAAGTTCAGCCAGAAACATTCGTGTGGACAACCTGGCAGACTTTTTGATAGTTACTTTTAGACTAGTTGTTATGGCAGTACTTATGTTTTTTTTCCATTCGAAACCATCCTCATGGTACGAAATTATACATGGTTTACCCGGTAACTATGGCAATGCTTTTGTTTATTAGCACAAATACAGTAAAACTTCTTTTAACAACTATGTCAGTATTGAGACAATCTCATTATATAGACCACTTATTTTGAAACAATTCTCTCAGTATTTCTTCTGTATTTCAACTTGATAATTTGACTACCCCAATGTCAATACGATTTTAGCTTGTCTGTTTCATAGAAAAAGTCGAGCTATTATGATAGCTGGGTCGTAATTGGTGTCCTAATTATCGTGGTGCAAAAACTTTAATGTAGCCCATTACCGGTACTCAAACACATTTGAAGATATCAACACTACACTTGGAATACTTGATTACCATGACAAGATGTTGTTTCAAGACAAGGGGCATTTTTCTAAAAGTTATATTTTTGGAGTTATGCCCTTTTTAACTTAAAATTTTGGTCAAAGGTATACCTTTTCATGTTCAAACTCAAAATCTAAAATGTGGCCCCCATTTCTGACATGTAAAAGAGACGAGTGTTGGAGCTGCTCTGTGGAGCTCTAGTTTTTTTTGGTATCATAGTTGGTCTTAATATTATAGTTTTTTAATACATGATTTTGTGTGTAGTACCGGTGAGTGAATCAACTGATGATAGCTATGGATTCTGAGAGATAACATATTTATAAGACCATTGTTAATGTGGCATGCTTTAACTTATATGAAGCAAAGTTGTCAGTTGTGTGCCTACTATCTAGGAACTGATTGTAGGTTGCTTGTAGGTATCCCTGTATCCATGAGGTCACCCGACCATGCTGGCATTCATCAATACATGATGAACAATGCAGACTAAAATAAACAAGTAGCAGTACATGTTGTGTGTGTTTGCATTCTGTTCTTGTTCTTGAAGCATTTGTCTACCTTCCGATGTTTTCGATGGTCCACAGTTAATGGTGAATTAATATTTTAGTTTCATATCTTTATTTCCCCAATGGGAAGCATATTAGTCTAGAGGTAGAAAGTCTGACATGTAATGCAAAGGTCCTGAGTTTAAATCCTGGCTTCAACAGGTTTCGTTCACGAACTTCACATTTTTCAGAAGCAGTACTGGTGTAGTGTCCAGGAAGCTGACTTGAGTGTGGTTAATGTAAGCAAAATTCTTTGTTTCACAGTTAAGCTATAATAAGTTAGTATAAACTATTTCCCCAAAGTATTGTTGTCACAATCTGAAACACCAGTTACTGCCCCTGTTTGATGATACCTTGTTGATAAATTGATTACATTGTTCAGATAAAAGCAGGTACTGTAAAACCTCTCTTAATGATCACCTCAGTATAAAAGATCACGTCATCTTACACCTTTGCCTAATAAGCATATTTTGGACTCTTCCAAATTTAAAGCTAATGTACAAACATCAATTTATTGGGTAAAATTGGGTAATTTCTCTATGACAGAGTGGAAAACATTATGGTAAAAGAAGGCATAACTCATTACAAGCAAGTGCTTCTTTTGCCACAATGTTTTCAAAAGTCGTCTGCTTCAAATAGTGGAAAATGCAGTATTATGAGGCAAAGGGATAATGACCAGTTATATTCAGACCGATTTCCATTGTTTCCACTAGGCATTGATTTGATAATGATGCCACCTCAATGTTTAGACCACTTCAGTAGAGGGATCACTTAAATTTAGAATGGTTTCAATATTTCATCAACGTGGTAATGAGACTTTCTCAATATTAAGACTGATATTTTTGTTCCCAAAGGTGGCTTTGATATCAAGTTTTGCTGTATTGAGTATATCTGAATCTATTCCTCAACTAGTGATTAGAAATTATGATTAACATATGAATTAACATCTTTCCATATGTTGCACCATTTAGTATAATGGATTTCTTTTACTGGTGCATAATTTATTGTTATAAATGACTTGACATAATGTACCATGTGCTGTCATTGTATGAATGAATAGGTTAGTATGATTGATGACTGAGTGCTTATTGTTTTTTTTAACAAAATCATTAAATTACTTAATAACCTTGATTTGTTCTTAAAGTCATCGCCTTGGCAACCTACAACAAATTCCAGAAAAATATCCGTAGGTGACCTCATATAATGTTTTAATCCTTTGCCACATAACCACATTTTAGACTTTCAAATTCTAAACAAATATAGAAAACATCAATTTATTTAAGAAAATTGGGTTATTTCTCTCTGACAGAGCAGAAACATTGTGGCAAAAGAAGCCATTACTCATTACAAGCAATGACTTCTTTTGCCGCAATGTTTTCTAAAGTCGTCTGCTTGAGATGCGGGGGAAATGCAGCAAAGGGTTAAAAGTTTATAGGAAGTATAAAACACCATGGACAACTTCAAATGTACGTGAACTTTTTTGTCCCTACTGTTCAATGCGATTTCAAACTTGTTTATTTTTTACATGTAAAGAGTTTCAACCAAATGCTTTAAAGAGAAATTTCTTTTACTTGTGACTCATTTTCAAAATTGAATAGATATAATGCAATTGATTATGAAAAAAATAAATACAGTAACTGGATGTGAATAAATACAAATTCACCAGTGGTTGAGCCTGGTTCTCGTAGAAGTTCAATACATACTAGTCTGATCTTATGATTTTTAGTAAACACTTGGCTATGACATGGCGCACAGTATAAACAAGTGTTGTATATTACATTTTTTTGTTATTTTTTTGTTTGTTTTGATTTGATATAGTAAGGATCATAACATGATATGTGTGTAAAGTTTGCGTTAAATAAAATACACCTTTGCAGTTTATGTATGTTAATACCAAAATTAGTTTACATGTACTAATGGGCATGATATAAATTTACGTATCTACAATACAAGTTCCAACTTGTAACAGTGCTTTCGAGTGTTGCCATTGTAATGAACTTGTGTTTTAGACTTTTATATGAGGGGTGATCCAAAAGTCTGTGGACCCTACTAATAATAACATTAATAAAGTTTAAATTCTGTTCTTACTTTCTCTAAATATACGCATAATTGCATTGTTGTTCGTGCATGTATTTGTCTTTCTCTGATGATGACATTTTTAATTGCAGGTATTGAGATGCATAGTCCATACAATTATATGTTATATATTCCTACCTGTTAATGCAAAGGTCATCTTCTTCAAACAGATGACACGTAATTTATCAAGCTAACGTTACAACAGTTTTTCGACCATTTTGTTTTTCGTGACTTTGAATTATGACTGCCTACTTCCAAATACAAATTGTTTAACTACGTCAAAATTGCTACTGCACGGGGTATTGTAATATACATTATTACATTTATAAAATAGAATACATATTTAATACATACATTCAGATTAAAAAAATAAGAATAACCATACATGGTGTATAGATATATTGACATACAAAGTTTTGACTTTATTGCGCGTCATATTTCTTAGTTAAAGCGACCAGGCACTTCTGGATCACCCCTCAGCAAATTATAATAATTAATTTTCCTAATACATCGTTAACAAACAGTGTCTATATGATGCTGTATTTTATACACATTTGATGTTTTGATTTGTCTGTATCTGTTTTTAGGGAGCATCATCTCATTAGCTGTTATACTGTTCCCTAAACAGGAAAAGAGGGCCGTTGAATAGTATATGTAATACCACACGTAGAACACTTTTCATATTTTGATTTTTGTTTACATATCACCCAATAAGCTTACACTGGGGTTAGTTTGTTGTTATGGGGTTAATGTTTGGTCAGGAGATGTTAATGTACCGGTATTTGGTATCATGGTATGACTAAGGCCCTTCATTTTGTATTACATTAATAAACTTGTGCTAATTTTCTATATGATGGATTTCACAGTGCTTACTGTGAAATGTAATTGTGACTCAATTGATTACTTTAAAAGAACACCAGCCATCGTAATAGTAATTAATTAAGAATATTTGATAGTTATTGTAATTTTATTAATTATGTTATAATGTAATTGACTCCAGCCCTAGCCGAGGGTGTAGAGGATTGTAGGAAAAAGTGTAGGGACCAAGTTTACTGATTGATACCAGCATGTCAGAAGTGCCTTATGTAATAAAACATTATGTGCCGACCCTCCATATACTAGCTTGTGTTAATCCACATACTTGGGACAGTTTATATATACCCAGGAAAACTTACAAATTGGGAAGAATTGGAAGTATAAAGCTATAGCTGCTTATGGAATAGCATTAACTAACACTAAAACCTTAGATTACCATTGTTGGTCATTGTTCTCTTTTTTTGGAATAAAAAATTAATATATTCTTATAAAGTATTATGAATTTTCAGTTTTTTAGCTTGTCTGTTTCAAAGAATAAGTCCAGCTATTATGATTGCTGCGTTGTCGGCTTTGTCATCATTGTCGTGAAAAACTTTAATGTAGCCCATTACACTTTTAAAGGTATCAACACAGCACTTGGAATACTTAGTTATCATGACAGGGTGCAGTTGCGAGACAAGGGGCAATATTCTGAAAGCTATATTTTTAACTTAGAATTTTGGTCAAAATTATACCTCATGTTTATACTCAAAATCTCAAATGTGGCCCTTGGCTGACATGTAAAAAAGACGAGTGTTGGCAGCTCTGCAGTGCTCTTGTTTACATTATCTAGTTAAAATCAGTGGAAATTTTTATTAACTCTCATTTTTAGTTTACTATTGTTATGTAATATATAACATATACAGTATGCATTTAAAAGATGTTTCTTCAAGTTGTTCGTGCATTTGAAAGTTATTTTGCATGCAAGGTCGTTAAATGAGAACCTGCTGTCTATTTAGAACCATTAACATCCACTGAAATCTTTAGGTCCACCCATGTGCTCTTAACATTTATCTAAATTGTCAGGTAACATTTCCAAATTTTTGAAAAATATTTTTGAAAAAAATTGATACGCTCGATTGATTTGTTCAGATATTAATTGCACTAATCAAATATGGAAAGATTTCTACTTTCTGCGCATGTTTGTGTACGTTGTATGTTCATGTATATTGTGTATAATTATGTACATCGGTGTCTCTCTCTTTCTTCATTTAGTTTTTCACTTCCTGTTTTACAATGTGATTTTTTTAATGGTTCTGCTCCTAATCTGGTTTATTATGTAATCTTACGAGCAGAAAATGTTTTCTATTAAAGATTTTGTAATGTTGGGTTATCTGTGGGTTTATCAGTATATTCTACTCTGAGTTTCCATTACAGTACATTCTGTATACAAATTTATTTGTGCCTTTTTCTGTATTTTTGATGTTTTTTTCTATTTCGTGTTTGTTTATAGATCAACCTGGCTGTTAGTTTTATCTGTCTGCTAAATGTCCCTAACTTTTAAGTTGTATTAAATTTTATATGCCTTACATATTTTATTACACACAAATTGAACATCTTATAGACATTTGAATGTTATAAAAATCCTGCGTTAATTACTTTTTAAAAAAATTATGACATTAAGTATTGACAATTATACAGTGGGAATCACTTTCATGAAAAGCGCTTAATCATTTTTTTTTTGCCTGAAAATTTACATAAAGTTACCATACCAAATATCACTTAACTATGATTATTTAAAATTTGACTGAATGGCAATTTATAGAATTTTGATTTTGGGGGGGGATTTTTCTGGCATTGGAAGTATCTGACGATGAAATCTCTTAACGTTGAGTTGATTATCTAATTGATTGCTTCTTTTATTAATGATGGGCTCATTGTCCCATTTGCACCCACTTAGATTAAAGGTCATGCATGCTGCACATATATTTTACAAACCATGTTGTTTATGCTCATTTTTACATGCATAAGTTGTTTTTGTTTGTTATAAAACAGATACTTCAATCTTAATACATATCGAGAATTAAGAAAAGGAAATACAGTAAAACTTCGTTATTACGATCATCGATATCACGAGCATCAGACTTATCTCGAAGTCCTGTCAATTTTTGTTCTTTGATGGATATAATTTTCAACCAACAAGCAAATACCTCGTTATTACAAGCACTGGGTTTATCTCAAGCATTTAGTCTGTTCCGATGGCTCCTCGAGATAATGAGGTTTTATTGTACTTGCTCAAATTTATATTAAATACTATCATTTCAATCCTTCTTGTGCAGTGTTAGATACAGTCCACGGACAACCCCTGAAGCCACACCCCTTAGCACATAATGTAAGAATTATAATACCTATAAACTCAGTGTAGTTTTAATGATAATAGTCTGTACTATGTAATACTTACCATTATACAGTGATAGTTACCAATGATTTAAGAAATATTTAGCAATAATAATTTTCTAGTTTTGTAGAAATCATGTTTGAAGTTAGGGAGACAACTGCGGATGACTCATTCTGGTATATTTGTGTATTTCAGGAGTAATTGCTTACACACACTTCAAAATGCAGGAAAACAAAGCGCTTAAACTTCCACTGAGTGAGAAGAAATAAAGAACATTGTGGGACGGTCCCCTAGGGAACCTGTTTGATGTGAAGAAATCCATACTTTCCAGTACATGACACCTTGTCACATGATGTCTAGTCACATGACATGTGGTCACATGATTTCTTGTCACCTGTTGTCAAGTTTTCAGTATTTTTCAGTTGTTTATTTGTTTAAGGAGCTTCTGTAGTCAATATTACTGTCATATTACTTAAAATTTCTATTGCTTGGTTAAAAGTTTTCCGGAATTTTCCGGAACCTTTGGTTTTTCCCAGGTCCGAACCCTACTGGTTTTTATTGTTTCCATGGCACTGAGCTGAAGATTTCTGTTTTGGGGGGGCTTTTTTGAAAATTTTCAACTTGCACACATGCTATTGTTCATCATTGTGTTAGGAATACAGAAACTATACTATATCAGGCCTTATAATCCATTCTTGTATAAAGACGCATACTGTATCTTTTAAAGATTTGTAATCCAAAATGTACGGCTGTTATGATTTCTATTAAAATCTTGAAAACATTATATATCGAAAACAGTCCAGGATATATCAGTTGGAAGAAAGTTATAGCTTAGATACCATACTATATGTATTAATTATTTCACTCAAATGATCGACACCATCTGTAATCATGCTTATTCTTTGTTGTTATTGTTGCTGCTGCTGCTGTTTACTAATTTTTCTCTGGTTGATGGGTTACTTTGTAGCATAATTGAGTTTTTGTAGGTGTTTCATTTTTTCTAATTTTAATTAAAATTGGGATTTGAAAATCAGGTGTATACAATGAATTCTTGTTATTAGTCAGGCCTAGTTTGTTTCCGCTTACCCAACCAACCCATCTTTTACCTGCTGACTCAAAAGTTTTTATGGCATCCAAATCGTAGTGATACATTGTAATTTTCACCACAGGTTTGCCGATATATGTAAAAAAATGTAAACGAAAAAAATCCCTACCTACTGACCCATATATTTTTTTTGACATGTAACCGGAAACAAACCTTTTTTTGTTTAGGCCTCATTAATTGTAAATTTTATGTCATTTTTAAATCAAAATTAAACAAAGTAAGAAGATGAAGGGGTGTTTCCCAGTGTTTTATAGTTTATGAAGGTAGAGACTGAATAGATGAAACATTGTTTTACCTGACATAGGGTCAATTGCTTGAAAAAGTCAATAATTAAATGACTGGTTTCTTAGCTTTTTTAGTAACCTATTACTTCGTGATTACCATATAATTTTCAGGTAATTGTGATTACTACATAATTTACTAGTAATCATGGTTACTACATAATTTACTAGTAATCATGATTACCATATAAGTTAAACGTATTCATGATTAGCATATAATTTACAAGTAATCATTAATTATGATTACAAATTTGTTATTTTTTTATTGATTTCTTTTGATGAATATTGTTATTTCGATATCAAGTTATTTATTGTTTGCAAACACATGTTGCCATATTGTTTTTTTTATTTTTTCTAGTATCGTTTTTCTGGTTATTACTGGATATGCAAGTCTGTCTAGTCAACTTAAACTTGTATAGGTGTATCATTTTATCATAAAATCATGAAATGTACACGAGAATTTCAAGCTATTGTTCACAATTAATTGTTTATTGATGATACTAATTATCAATCATGGACTGTATCATTCTAATGTTTGATTTTTTCATGTATTGGTTAAATCAATGATTGTAAGACAGATAGAGTTTATCAATCACTAGATTTTATTGCTTAAAATAAAAGTTTATTTCATGTTTTCAGAAATATTTTTTTCACATTTTGATTGATTAAAAAAGGTTACAAGTCAGATATGTCCCAGTGAATCAAGTGTAAGATATCATTTATTTTATGCGTGGTTAAACTTGAAATTGTTTCCCAGGAATCTGTGTGTGTTTTTAGGATGCATGTGTATTTCATTGATTTGAAGCAGATTTGTTCTTTGAATCAGTTTAAGTTTGTACTGGTATTAAAGTTTGGCTACCAATGGAACACTAGCTGTAAAAAGTAATGTGTAGTTATCATGATATGAGGTTAGGCTAGAAAAAATAGTCATGTTTCTGATTACTGTAAATCACTTTATATTCACCAGATCTTTATTTTGCGAATTCCCGCTTCCTGAATTATTTCATTGATTTATGAATTTGTGGCAGCAGGGCCGTAAATTAAAATTCGCAAAGGTTATATATCTTATCCCTATATATACATCATACTTTGTGAACTGGCTGCTGGTATTAATTGGGAAACTGTATTTCGGACAAAACTTTTCTAATTTATCGTCTAATCATATCTTTTGTACTTAAGAGATACAATTTTTCCCCAATACTTTGTACTTTGGCTTTGGCTGCTAGAAACTTTGGGTTGGTCAGGTGATTGTGAACATGACTTTTTTTCTGGCTTTACTATGTTATCTGATTATCGAGTTATCACATTATCAAGTTATCATGCTATCAGATTATTGAGTTATCACATTATCAAGTTATCATGCTATCAGATTATTGAGTTATCACATTATCAAGTTATCATGCCATCAGATTATTGAGTTATCACATTATCAAGTTATCATGCTATCAGATTATTGAGTTATCACATTATCAAGTTATCCTGTTATCAGAATATCAACTTATCACATTATCAAGTTATCATGTTATAAGATTATCAAGTTATCATGTTATCACATTATCATGTTATCAGATTGCTATGTTCTCTGATTATCACATTATTGTGTTATCAGATTATCACAGTATCACAATTTCTTTTTATCAAATTATCATGTCTCTGAGACAGTGTATAATAATTGAGTAGTTGATTAAGTTACTATACAACTATAAGCTTTACAAGATTATCATGTAGTACCTTACATGTTCAGCAAGTTTTCTGTAGATTTACTGAGACAATTTAATTCAGCTGTTGTTTTAATTGTTCTTTTTTCTGTGTTTTTTTTGTTTGTTTTCAATGCACTTTAATGGCTAAGTAATTGTTTTTCACCTAGTTGAGTTATTATGCAATAGCTTTTGATTCTGTATAGATTATCTGGAGAATCATGTTAACTTGTATCTTGAAAATTTATATTCATTATAAAACTTGTGCAAAGATTTAATGACGTTTTCAGGCCTAATGTACCTAGTACAATCATCTTATGAATTATATGATTCCCTCAATCAGATTCTGATTCAAGCCATTTGAGAGAATTATGCTTTATTTCAAGTGCTTTTATAAGTATTATATGTAAATCTGATCAAATTCATGTGCAGTCAAACCTGTAAATAAAGGTCACCCTTGGGAAATTTATGTACAGTCAAACCTGTGGATAAAGATCACCTGTGGATAAAGGTCACCCGTGGATAAAGGGTACCCTTGGGAAATTTATGTACAGTCAAATCTGTGGATAAAGGTCACCCTTGGGAAATTTATGTGCAGTCAAACCTGTGAACAAAGGCCATTTTGGGAAAGACAAATGTGGCCTCTATTAACAGATGGCCTTTATTTGGAGATCCGTTTGTTCTTAATAAGTGACGGTTTCTCAAAGAATGACCTTTATCCACAGGGGGGTCTTTATTCAGAGGTGGCTGCAAACACAGGTTTTACTGTATGTATGTGTGTATTTTTTTCTCGGTGGTTTCATGTTGCACTAACAGGTCAGTTGGCAGCTTTTCAAGTTTAAACAATGGAAGAAGACCCAGGCATACACTTGTGTAAAACCACTGACCTTCTGTACACTAACTTGACTGCTTTCTCACATGCGTTACTTGTATGTGCGTAAGGTACACAGTTCAGAATCATGCAATATTATGTCTGGTACGTACAAATGGATTTCATCAACAGCTGGTATTTTTCTAATGAGTTTCATCGAATAAAAATTCACTCTAGTATGTTGTATTGTTGTTTTAATATTGTTTTATGTATTGTTCTAAGCTAATGTCCATTACATCCTTTTATGTATACATCCTCTAACTTCTGGATCACCCCTCGTATGTATGTATTGTCTTACATTACTACTTTTCTATAATGTGGTACTCATGGGCGGATATAGAGGAGTGGAGGGCTGGGCTGGGGGTGCACCCACCTCTAAAATCTTGCACGCAAAAAACGTCAGTTATGTGCTGATTGTGTCCATATTCTACACAAACATCTAGACTTTATATATCCAAACCCCTAACCAAAAATCCTGTATCCGCCCCTGGTTCTATTTGTCTCTTAAAGTTTTTATCTACGTTATATTTACTGGTAATTCTGATATAATGTCCTTGTTATTCTTGCCAGCTAGTATTGTTTTTGTAACTGCCATAGTAAGTTTCTTGTAGCCATCTTTTTTATTGATATGTTTTGGTGCTTCAATTTCATTATTTTTCACACTTTTTTTAATGGGACCATGATTATAATTATGACTATTACAAGCGGCAGTTTTTTAAAAATATTTTATGCTTACACTGAGCAGAATTTCTAAATGTCCATGTTGTATTTAATGGCACAGGGGAAAATCATTGAACACACTTGGTTGATTAACAGGTGGGCTTTAATATATTCAGTTTAACATTGACTTTGAATACTCAATATCTTTGGGTAGATTGATCATTGATTCTTAGTATTGTTAAACATAAGACTTAATTCACTTCTTTGGGTTCTTCCATGAATCGAGCTGCGGCCATGGTCCAGTGGTTAGTGTGCTGGACTTGTAACCCGGAGATCCGGGTTCGAATCCTGGTAGCGGCGGGTCATACCCTTCTATGAAAATTTGACAAAAATGTCGATTTTTCTCCATATGTGGAGAAGTTGCCAGCTCCTTGTGGAAAGGTAAGTTAGTACTGGTTAGTATACAGTCCAGGAAAATTGGTTAGGTGAACCGGTCACCGTATATAACTGAAAAATTGTTGAAAAACGGTGTTAAACCCCAGTGACAATATGTGACATAAAAACAAACAAAAAACATGAATTGAATCTTAAAAGATGGATGTTTAGAAATTTGACTTAGTGTATATAATGGTGATGTCATATTTTTATCAGGACACAACCCTGAATTCCATGTTTTTTTTGTTGTAAAGCGCAGTATTTTTTTTTTGATGAATACATGTATCATGCATGCATGAATGTGCAACCCTTGTTCTGTCATTTATAAATCATTTCTTCTCAAATTCTTTTTGGTTCAAACATTACATAATCACATGCAATTGATTCATATTGTTTATACGTAGAAATTATTCGCAAATTTAATTACAATTATTCAATGTAGATTTTACACCACTGGGTCCCATTTCATAGACATATCTTTATTAAGTTAGCAGTTTTTAAGTTTATCAATCTTTGTATACATTGAAAACATTTACCATCAACATCTGTCAATTTGGATGAAATGTGTTTCATTTACAAACAAGGAGTTTCAAGATTTTTAACCCTTTGCCTCATAAGCATATTTTGGACTCTTCCAAATTCAAAGCTAATGTACAATACATCAATTTATTCAAGAAAATTTGGTTATTTCTCTCTTGCTGTGTGAAAAACATGGTGGCTAATGAAGCCATTACTCATTACAAGCAATTTCTTCTTGTGCCACAATGTTTTCAAATGTCGTCTACTTCAGATGCAAGCGAAATGCAGTATTATGAGGCAAAGGGTTAAGTTTAAAAAACACTATCTTAGCTAAGGCATGTCTATAAAATGGGACTTTGGTTTATTTTTAATATTCTTTTGCATAATAAAACTTTGTAGTTTTTCTTAGGTACGTACAGTTATAAGAATATATTGTTTTAACCATTGGGTTGTCAGATGTGTGTTAAATATAATTATACTAGATATATTTCTAATTATTTCTAACAACATCTAAAAAAGATTGAACATCAAAACTACATCAATTGCCTTCATTAATAAATAATGTACCCAGTATATGTACGTTACAGTGTTGTATGTACTAAAAATATGTGTTATTTTTTCTTTTCTTGTTAATTTTTTTCTTGATATAATCCAGTTCTTTTTTTCTCTGGGGTTTAGCCCCGCACCCACTTCCGGGGTCATTTGGCGTTCTTTCCAGCTTCAATAATGGATGACTCCAGGTTTACTCCTGGGTTGAACCACCAACCTTCCATGAGCTAGCTGGACTGGTTTGTCACATATGAAATTTGGTCTTGGGTGAGATTCAAACTCACAGCTGTGAGGGGCTTGTGATTCGAGATACAATCTGTGAATCACTATAAATGTATTATAACCCATGATTGTTCACTATTTTGTATTCATTTTTAATTTGTTGGTTTTGTTGTTTATTAAATTTTATTTTTTAGTCTTTAATCTTGATTCTACTCTTGTATATTGTTATGTTTCTAGATTTACTTGTATATAATCACTAATTAGTACCATTATTTTTTTCTTAGTTAGGTTTATCAAGCAAACTTCTTTACTTAAAAAAAAGCAAAAAAAAGACTTATGTAAAAAGAGCCAGTTTTGTTGAACAAGAACTTTGAAATGATATAAAAAATTAAGATGGAATTTTTTTAGTTTTCGTATTTGTTGTTGTTAATTCTATGTTATTTTATTGGTAGCAACTCTTCAATTGTCAATGTTAGTTTATTGTTTACTTCAGATATGGGAATCAATTCTGCATGTTTGCTTATGAATGAATCGTTTTCAGAATATTTTTGTTTTATTAATCTGTATAGTGTTCTTATTATTTATTTACCTTAGTTTAGTATTACATATACTGGTATGTATTCTATTTTGTACACATATACATGTACATTGTGTATCTAATTTGTTTTACTACCAAGTATTATTCATAGCAAAATTTCTGTTGGTTTTTTTTCAAAGAAAAAGAGATAAAAAAGGCAATATTGTTGCTTATAGTGATTTTGTCAAATATATATATACAACATGATTGTGGAGAAATACACTCTTCCTTCATTTCTCAAGGGATTTTTTAGTCAAACTTTCCTGGAATTGTCATCAAGTGACCCAGTACATATGTCAGGGTTTTGTGACTTTGTCATTTTTTTCTTTATTGCATGATTAACTTTTTACTCACAAAATTAAATTAATTTTTTACCAACTATAATATTTATCATACCTGACACTTGTGTAATATTTATAATAAGTGACTGTTCATGTTCATTAGATTGGTGTCATCTTCTACTGTGTTGTGTTTTTTTTTTTGTTATATAAATACATGTGCATTAGGTTCATATGTTTGGTGAATAAATATATTTGTCTTATGCTTCAACAAATAAATGCTATGAAGTAACATTTTATCTTTTGTTTTATTTGTACAATTTGAGGCTCCTTAGACTAAAATTCCTTATGTAACAAGTCTGTAATACATGATTGTTTAGTTTAAATGCTCGTCAGCCCGACTAGCTCAGTTGGTAGTACAGCTGACTTGCAAGCATGATGCGGATTCGAGCCTGGCATCAGGAACTTTATTTTCTGCCTCCCATTACATTGGCTAGCCATAGAATCCTAGCTAGGTTGAAGCAATGGCTGGGTTAGCTTAAAGAACCTGAGACTGTAGCTTAATTAATTAAAGGAAGGAGTGTAACTGGGCTGTATATACAAAATATATGTGTGTAGTTTGTAAGCCCATCAGCCCGATTAGCTCAGTTGGTAGAGCAGCTGACTTGCAAGCAGAAGGTCGTGGGTTTGAGCCCCGCATCAGGAACTTTATTTTCTGCCTCCTATTACACTTATATAACTTTACGCTACCATGCTGTTCAAAACACAATCTGTAAACACATCATATGTTAATTTTCAATTTTATTAACAAGTCAATTATCTATAGATTTATATATTAAAATAATTCTAAATAAAAACACAATGTCCAAACAATCAGAACATAATCAACACAAATACATTTTATGAGAATCTACAAAACATTGCCACAAAAAAAATTCTCCTTTGTTGATAATGTCCTACATATTGACCTAACTGTTGAACATAATGTAAGATTTTCCAGTCCCATGAAAATTCTTTTGTGAAAAAAGTAAACACAGAGAACAAAGGATGACCTAGAAAACTTTTTTCACCACTTTTGGTCACACAATTCTTATCTCCCTTATATAGTTTTGTTTTTTGAGTTTCCTCCCTTGTAAATGTATAACTAAACTGGTCCCTGTTCCATGTTGCAGTGCACCAAAGGAACAGGAATGGACTAAATCATCTGGCACTCTGATTGGTCAATGCGTTTGAGCCATGTGATTGGCTGTACCTTCGTGAAACATGGGGGATTTCTGTATATATGTTATATTCTGTTAAATATAAATGAAAATGTTACTGATGCTTGAATACTTTAGATACAATTTGCACCTTTTAATCAAAATAAAACATTTAATGCTAGATTTAGTGACTCTACTTAACATAACATTAAGTAGACACCCTGATGTTTTGATTTATTTTTAAATTACGTGCGAAATGTGCATCGAGTGAAAAAATGCCACATGTTCCGAATGCGAAAATGCAGATCCCATGGGCAGAATTCTGCCCAGATTTAGACCACAAATGACTTATCAGCGTCCAAGAAATTTTTGGGCCATACCAGTTGTCTCTGTACACCAGAGTCAACAGGTACCAGTTTATGTAGAAGTATGACCAGATAACTAAGGGAGGAAACTCAAAAAAAGAAAACTATATAAGGGAGATAAAAATTGTATGACCAAAAGTGGTGAAAAAAGTTTTCTAGGTCATCCTTTGTTCTCTTTGTTTACTTTTTTCACACAAGAATTTCATGGGACTGGAAAATTTCATCCTGGTGTTCAGCCAACATGTGGTTATACAGGACATGATAAATGAAGGGTGACCAGTGTATTATAATTGTGTATGTGTAAGACCAAGTCTACTATGAATTTATTGGGGATTTTAGAGATAAGTACAGGTTATATTTTTTTATTCTCTCTTGATTTTTTTTAATAAGAGTATTTCAGACATGCATTTTCATTTAGTCTGTGTTAATGAACTTGGGAAAATAATGAAATTATTTAATGAAAAAAGACATGGCTGACTTCATATTTTTATTGACAACTCTTCATTAAACAATTATATCATTCATGTAATAATCACTGAGATTTAAACAAAACACTAAGTGTCATTAAGCAATTACTCTAATAAAAAACTAATTGGTGTATCAACTGAAAATACAATTGTTGATGTTAAAACAAATGAATTAATGTTGATAAAAAATCTTACACATACAAATTACCGGTATGTCCTAATAAACTCTATCCAGAAGGGATGCTCCTAAACCAGCATAATTTCAAGTTACGAACCTGTAAACTTCATCCACCTCCCTACAACAACCACCTCTCTCTTCACATAACAGCTACTTGCAAATTTGTCAAAATTCAACGACAGAAGCCTGCATACCACAGCTTATTCCCAATAACAACCACCTCTTGTCTACAGTAACTGGAAAACACGGCCACCTTCCAACAACAACCACCTCTAAACCATGATAAGTTGCAAACATCAGCTACCTGTCATAATATTTATATTTCTTCTACAATAATGTGCAAACTAAGCCATTTTTTCAATTGTTGACAACTAGCAACGGTTTGCAAAATATTGATGTCTGTCATTTATTAGATCTATGTTGTTATCGATATTGTAATTTTTATTACACATTGTAAAAATGTATCTTTTTCAGAAAAACAAGTCAATTCATAAAAATTATTGATCAAATTGAATATTAGGTCTCTGATACATGTTGACAATATTTTGAAGTAATTTTTTTAATTAATTGACTTTAATAATTGTAGAATAATGTTTGAAAATAATATAGTTGTTTTATAGTTCACCAGTTTTCCTGGACTGTATTCTAATCAGTACCCACCTTTCCACTAGCAACCAGCAACTTCTCTACTTAAGAAAATTGACATTTTTGTAAATTTTTCATGGAAGGATAATACCTGTCATGACTGGGATTTGAACCCAATTGCCGGGTCCCATACATTTAAATGGTACAATATTTAATAAGATTATCTTTGTATCTGAGAAAGCTGGATAGTTGGATCTGTGTTTTAGTATTGGATATATGTATTTTGGTAATTCTTCATTGTTTGGGAACTTCAATTTTAACCAATCGATTGCTGTCTGCTTGATTCAATTCAATAATTTATAATACAGTCAAACTTGTGAACAAAGACCACCCTAGGGAAAGATAAAAATACAATCTTTATCGACAGGTGGTCTTTATTTAGAGGTTAGTTTGTTCTGAATAATCAATGATGATTTTTCAAAGAATGTCTTCATTCACAGGGTGGCCTTTATTCAGAGGTGGTGTCTAGAGCAGGTTTGACTGTAATTCTGGTCCAATTTTGGAATGCTTGCATAATAACTGCCACAGTACCAACATTTTGTTACCCAGTTGAACAGTTGCCTAATAGAATACCGGTAAGATTATTTCAATCTAACTGCATGTAAGGCCAGAAAAAAAAATAGTCTTGGTTCCTGCTACCCAACCAACCCTATTTATGGCGACAACCCTAGTTTCTTACGGCAAAGTCTAAAAATTGCAGCCAAATGTTGTATTACTAAAATACATGTATTTGGGGAATAATCATGCATAAATAGTCAGAAAAATAGTTAGAAAAAAAATTGGAAAAGAAATGTTTTATGACCTTGCTAGCCTATTTATTTGGTCAAGTAACCAGAAACACGTCCATTCTTTTTCTGGCCTAATATAGACTGGTTTTTTAGTTCACATACATGTGATACACCAAGTAGGATATTTATTTGTGGAAAAGCGATTATATCATACAATGCTTTGTTTATACCTGGACATTCGGTCTTTCTAAAATATTTCTAAAAATATACACACTTTATCATATAAGATAATTTATGAGTATTTAAAACTTATTTTGTAACTTCAATAGAATTTTTATTGCTAACAACGTTAAGTTCCCGGTAAATAAAAGCTTCAGTTGTATAAACACTATGTATATAGTTACAACTTATAGATTTTCCAGTAATATTGTAAGAATACATGTAGTGATCTACCTCACAATGCCTCGAGCTTTTTTGTGTGGAGCAGTTTCTCAAGATATTCTTGCCGGATATACTCGAGACAATAATATCACATTATGTTCTATTGTATATACTTTGTGCTATCATGTATGTTCCTGTAGAAACATATTTTACGTGAGATTACATTGTTTTACAGATGATGTTTAGCCATGCAATTCAGTAATGTACATTAGAGTGAGTTAAAACCAAACCTTTAACAATGGGTAGATAAGTAATTTTTGTTACATTATATACTTGTACTTGTTCCGACTACAAAAAGTTGAATTAAAGAACAAAAGAAAATTTTTCTTGTCAAAATTGGTCAAAATTTTGGAGTCAGGGGATTATTCAATGAATCTGTTGCATCACAGCAAACAATTTTTTATTCTGTTTCACTAGGTTTAACGCCATTATATATGGTGGCTGGTTCACCAAACCAGTTTTCCTGGACTGTATACTAACCAGTACTAACTTACCCTTCCACGAGGAGCTGTCAACTTCTCCACATACGGAGGAAAATCAACCAGTATTTGAACCCAGATCAGTGGGTTACAAGTCCAGCAAACTAATCCCTGGACCACGGTAGTGGCTTTTTTGTTTTTGTTATTTTTAAGAATGGCTACACATATATGAGATTATATTATAAATAAACCAGATGTGTTCTACACCCTGTTGAATGAGTCTGTTCGGCAATTAATGAAAATATGTAGAGATACAGGACAAAGACCAAGTGTTCAGATCAATACTTTAATACTGTATAAATAACTTAGTACAAATGAAACAGTACGTACCCTATAATAAGGTAATAAAACAATGCTACAATACTAATATCTGTATAAAACATGAAGGCAGGGTGATGAATACTTGATTGTACAGTGTATTATTCAATTCATCACTTCATAATACGTATACATCATTTATCCAACAGTTTAAGAAAAGAACATCTTGTTGCCATAGCAACACTCGACTTCGGCTAGATGTGTATAGGTCATATTATGAACATGAAATTCATAATAATATTAACACGGGTGAAAGCTTTCCTAGCATACGCTGGAATATCCATTGTTTCTGAGGACCAGACTGGACTGGGTTTGATTCACAGTACTGAGCAAAAGCTCTCCAGTTTTTCAAAATTTTCAACTTTCACCCGTGTATTAATTATTATGATCTTTATGAATGCTTTAGAACATAAGTCTTTAAGATAATTCACAGATTTTACAAACTCACAAACAAAAAATATAAAATAGTCTTTACAGTAGTTATAAGTGTAATGATGTCAAAACTCACAAAAATTTGCATAATAGTTAAGACGCCATGTAAAACAACCTATTAATATTATTGCTTTCAGATATGGATTAATCAGAACAAATTAATCAGTGATATTAAGGAAGACATTAAATAATGCTTGTATAACAGCAGGTGTTCGTAGCAAAATAATTCAGTTAACACATGAACATGTAGGCCATTCATCATCATACTATGATTGTCATTCTTATTTTACACAACAGTTAACTATTCAATAAGCAAGAGAAAAGTTTTGATTTTTAAACGAGTGAAAGTTCAGCATTAAAATTGTTAACAAGGGCACTGATGCAATTAGATAACATTTACAAAGTACTGGTAAAACATTTTTCTAGTATACCAGTGTTCATCTAGGAAGCCCTGTGTATAATTGTACAAACTGCATATTCTGGAAGACATTGGATCAATTACTTAACCCTTTGCCTCATAATACCGCATTCCCCACCTCTGAAGCAGACGACTTCTGAAAACATTGTAGCAAAAGAAGCCATTGCTTGTAATGAGTAATGGCATATTTTGCCACCATGTTTTCAACTCCGTCAGAGAGAAATAACCCAATTTTCTTAAATAAATTGATGTTTTGTATATTAGCTTCGAATTTGAAGATCAAAAGTTCAAAATATGCTTATGAAACAAAGGGTTAAGGTGGTTTTTCTTCACTGGTTACACAAACATCAAACAAACAGTTGAACATACTGAAAGTCAAAGTAATCACATTAAACAGATGTTTGGCTTCAAGTCTACATTTATAACAATCTGGTACAAAGTTAATAGCATTACAATTTAATTATAACATGATTGTAGTATTTTTACAAATAAACTCATTATAGACGTATCACACACAACTAGCACCCATATAATGATGGTGAGGTTATACAGATATGTAATTTAATGTTTTAATTACTTGTTAACAGGTGCTTGTAATATGAGTGTAAAACTATAATGAAATAATGCAGATACATGTAAGTCTTGGAGTTGTTTCAAAATTACACAGACTTTAATACAGTTTATGTGAAACAATAATATATGAATGATGTAACAAATAGGTGTACAATACTCATTAAAATACAACTAGCTGAAAATGACTTATGGTATATATCATAGGTGACAGATCTAACTGAGCAAGCTTACGTCATACAGGTCGCAATTATACTTAAACACAGTGCAACCTCTTCTAAATGGCCCTTTCTTGAGTAACAACCTCCCTTCAAACAACAGCATGATTTTCCCCCACCAGATGATTTGACTATTAATTTAACCTCTCTAGATCAACAACCTTTCAACAACAACATTATTTTGATTCTCCCAAAGGGTGTTGCTTTGGAGAGGTTGCACTGTATACACACAAAGTGAGTGAATCAATTTCATACTAAAATTTCAACTTCGACAAACATTGAGAGGTTAATATTCACAACAGCACATTGAGACAAGGGAGTTAATATGTATGAATAACGTATTTCAGTCAGAAAAAGTATCAATAATTACATCAAAATTCACATAAAGATTACCCTAAATGCCCCTAAAAGTCAGTATTACTTCAAATATTCTTTTATCTTATTAGTCAAAATTATCTAATTAGTTAATATTCTTAATCTAAATTGTTCAGTATGTTTAAATGTACATACAGTTTGTACCATCAGTACAGTGAACATAAACAATAATGATGAATGTTTCATTAGTGAACTATAATCTGAAATTACACTAACTTTGATGTACTTTCATTCATTACCAAATAAAATAACACAAGAATGCGACCATTTTTCCGTATCAATTGATGACTATAGTTAAGGCAAAATGAATGATCAAAAACTATTCACCATTTGTTTTGAACAGATTGGGAAAGAGAAGTAATAGACAGATGTAAAATGTAAGTATCAAAGCGCCAATTATTAACATACACTGAGCCTTAAATTACCTTTGTCTTATGTCACTACCAGCATTAGCTAACTATACAATATACATTATAAGACTTAAAAACACTAAAAATTTCCAGGGTATATTTCAATACCATCCAATTTCAGAATTCAGTAGATTACAGAGAAACCCTTAACAACAAATGTTTACAAATGAGTCAGACTCATAAATTACTGCTAACATCATATTACACCTGTTGTATTTCTTGAATCATGGCCGCTGTTCATAACTCACCATCTTTACCTACTTACATTTGAGAGCTTTTTAGAATGTTTATTTAATTGCAGATTTTCAAAATAGATAGGATTCTATACAGCCTAGTTTGATAAATATGTATAAGAAATATTACATCTCTTGTGCACGGAGCTTTACTGTACTAAATTTATCTATTCTCTCAAGTAATCTTGCATATAAATCAGTCATTAACCATTAGCTGTTAGCAGTGCACATAACAAACTGGCCCAACTTTGTTCTATAAGAGAGTCATGCTATGTAATCTTCAGACAGTTTCATATAAACTGTATAGTTAAGCAAGTCATGAACATTGTTTATTAAAGGGAATCCATCCGTACTGTAAAGACAGAATTAAGTAAATGGAATTATTATTTATGGTTGATAAAATTAATTTGTTTTGTATCTTATTAATCAATGGTACATTAACTTATACATGAACCAGGAAAACGAAATCATCTGCATATCTTAATATTATGATAGTTATAACTTAGACACAAGTAACTGATTGAGAGACGAAGAAAAACTTACACTCAAAACTATAAATCAAATCTCAGCACTGGAGATGAAAAAGTACCTTTTAAAGCTATTTAACACATGGTAAGAGAAAGATGGCATCATGAACACAGTATAATAATATCAATCTTTTCAATGACTATGGCTGCAAACAAAATTTTAAAGCCAACACTTTAAGTTTCAACAAATAACTTCCATTCAGAAATTGCATATATTACTTTGCATCACTTAAACCAATTAGTACACAGTATTTGAAAGTCACAAAAATCACTTCCACTGTTTAGAATATTCTAATTTTGATTAAATGATCTGTCGTTTATACAGAGAAACATATTTATTCACTTAATATTCTACTGGCTTCAAACAAAACAATGGCAATCCAAAACGAAAGATCACATTAAACAAAACTATATGCTGTATGTACATTAGGCACAGTTATAGTATAAATTAGGTCACTTTAACATATAACATGAATAAAAACACACTGAAAAATGTAACAAAAAAAAAACAACACTAGGATAATATGCAGTTTTTATCCTTTTTGCCTTTGTGCCGTCTTACCGGCCGACCTAATGTCGAACACTTGTTACTAGGGAAACCAAAACTATCAACGTAAGTTATCCTAGGTGCACCACCTTTACTTGGACTGTCGTAATAATAGTCAAAGTCATCCTCCGAATCACTAGAGCTTGAGCAGGTACTGCATGATGAACTATCTTCATACTGATCCACTCCTCTATCCATAGACATCGACAACTCCGATGTATGGGACATGTTATGGTTAGCATTCTTTAAGATTTTCTTACGTTCCAGCTCATGAGAATGACTGGTCTGACCAAGCATTGACGCCCTACCCTCGAAACTTCGACTGCGGGGGTATTTGCTACGATGATGATGCGACTTGCCCGAAGGCGGTCGAGTGATTGGATTCATTTTTTCCTCGTCTGGTAGAGGTAATTCATTAATATCTTCAGGAGAAGGCGAATGTCCACTACTCGCTTTATGTAATTCAGGTACAGACCTGTTAGCACTATTTCCCTGTCCGGGCATTGTTTTTGGTCTACCTCCATTATAAGGTTGTATAAAATTTGTTGGCACATCCGGATGATAAAAGTTCGCTTGTGCGTTACCACTGAATTTAACACCAAGATTCTTTTCCGAACCAGACCGACTTCGGCTTATACTCCGACTACGTGAACTTCCTCCACTACTGCTTTCCTTTTCTGAACCGGTCCGGTGCAAACGTTCTTTTGATAAGTCTGGCATGGACAACTGAGAAAGTCTTTTCTTTTTCGCGTCATGTAGAGGCAAAGCATCTACTAAGCCATCCATATTAATTTCATACCCAGTCATTTCTATACCAGCTTTTGTAGGAGGCTCATATATCCCAGGAGCATACACTTCACTATTACTACTCGTAGCATATCCTTGATCACGATCAGATGACATACAACTGTCTGGTATAGTGTATTGTTGTCTTAACACTTCCTGTAGAGCCATAACACTGCTCTCCTGCATTGCATGGCTGACAGGTGATCCGAGGCGAATATTTCCGATATCTTGCATATAATCCTCAGGTCGTCGAGGAGTTTGTGTCGTTACAGTTCCAGCGCGTGAACAGGCTGCTGAACAATAAATAACACCATGTTTAGGGAGAAAAGGTTGTCCGAGTAATGTTTTTTGGCAAGTGTGACATTTAAAACAGTTCGGTGTGGCGTGCCAGTGTTGACCTTCATGAGTCATCTGACCTTGATCAACTCCTATGTGTTCACCGCATGTATCACAGAATTCTGCAAACATCCGTTCGAAACAAACACAACAGAACGGACGACCTTCACGCATGATATACCTCTGACCTCCAAGTTGAGCATCACATTCGAAGCACGAGAAGTGCTTCATATGCCAACTACGTCCCTCAGCCTCTGTGCATTCATCAGCAAATATAATCTACAAGAGAATAAATAGGAACACTTAGAAATAAATTATGCACCACTTCTATAATATAACAGAATAGCACTGCAGAGAATGCAATATCAATAGGTAGATCTAAATACGTACAGAAATACTTAGTGAAGGAGAAAAGAGCCTCAGGCAACGCTGCAATTGAAATTTCACCAGGTTTTATTGTATAATGGTACAGGAGAAAATATGCATACCCTACATCAGTTAAGTGCAATATATACATATTTCAATGAAAATAAGATTATATCATATAATATACATAAAACGATAGAATTGTTGAAATGCACTGAAGAATTATGCGATAACATTGCTGCAAAATGTATGGAGAAGCTTTATAAATGTATCCAAAATCTCCATAGAAGCCAAAGACTTTAAAAGAAGTAAAATCTCTCAAATATTACAAAAGTGACAGGAATTGTAACAAAACCAGGTTTTCATTCTCCAGACGCTTACCCTATGTGCTGGGGTACTTGGTAAGAATAGCTCAGCAAAAGTTAGGTCGAAATCCTTTGAGTAATGTAGGAGAAGTTGCAAACAGAATATTACATGTATACAAAATAAACAAAGGGCCATAATTCCGCAAAAAATAATAGAATCACCAAACCCTGACAATATGTGCTAGGGTACTTGGTGACAATAGTTATGTGACAGTTTGGTTGAATTGTTCTTCTCTTCTCAGTCTTAATATCAAGATTTCAAGATAGTTATTTCTTCCGTATAGGAATAAAATGTAATTGTATCATTTCTATTACCTCATCACAAGCAGCACATCTCGGTTTGATAAGTTCCGCATGATGACGTCCACAGTATAACTGACCATCTCTGTAGAAATAGATGAGATCAACCAGTAACTCTTCGCAAGTGAAACAAACAAAGCAGGAAGGATGCCAGAATCTATCGGTACCGCATCTAGACGCAAACACTGCAATATCACCTCCAGATATCATCCCTTTACACTGAAATCATAATAATCGTAATAATGTAAAACACCATTCAACAAACATTACAAAATGGATTCCATCTTAAATGTTCATCAATTAATCTTCATCACCATAACAACCTGTTTGATGATGCGTTTGTTTTTTATCAAAATTCATGTTTATATTTCATCGACATATATCATAAAGCGCCAATTTAATGGAGACAATCACTTAATGTCCTTTGTTGTAGAAGAAAAACCAAGCTAGACATCATTACATATCGCCTCAAAGGATGTAACTACGCCATCAATCTTTTCTCCACTTTTATTGCTAAACATCACATTTAATGCTGTACTTGAATACATAAACCAGAAATTTACGTGATAATTGTCCTACAAATTAACTGACAGTGATTTATCAAGTTACCGTTAATATGAGTTAAATTATCCGCAGATTAATCAAAGATAGACAACTCCGAGGTATAAGGCTTAATTTTTTTTCTGAGTTACTTCCCTTAGATATATTATTTAGCATTATATACCTTGGAGCAGACGCCTCCTTGCATAGTGAGTGGCAAAGTTCGCACACTTCCACGACCGAGAGCTTCTCGTTTTCTCTGTGCGCTGAACATTCGCAGTTCGTGTTTCTCCTCCTCACTGAGGCTGTTGCAATATCGGACTTCATTGTCGTGTGGCGGGAGCTGCTGGAGTAACTGACGAACTCTATACTTCTCACCAATGCTGTTCAAATAGGGAACTTTTTCTTCTGGAAGCGCCCTAAAGTACTGATGAACCTGAAACATATGAATAATTAAACCATTACTACACGCATCAAGCTAATATCACGTATAAATATTAGACTGGTGGATAAAACCATGAGTCCAATTTTTGACACAGTCTCATCTTAAATGCCTTTTCAGTATGAAGGCTTATTTATTGAATTAGCAGATAATGCGCCCAAAAATCACTGCAAGTCAAAAGCATTTTAGAAATATCATCAGATTTCAATGCCAAACTCAGACAAATGAGTATCAAATAGGTTTGAAGATAAGACAGTATCTCAGCAATCACATTAATTCTAATATCTCAACTTGGAGGAAAGTTCCCCCTAGAAATCCCTACAGATAATTCATAAAGATTACTTTGAACAGAAAGTTTTCTATACTATACATATCAGGAATCTATAAAAAACAAGTGAATAAAAATTGGAATACATGGGTCTATTCACTAAGGACAGACGGATAATTGAATATGTCAAAACCATCCATTTCCATTTAACCATTCATAGGAAACTTTATAAAATCATCATACAGAATTTCTGTAGAAAAATTCAACGGCTAACTGATACTTTCCTTAACAAATTATTAAAATCTGACAGTAAGAAAAATTAGACTCATGATGAGACAATCGTTGGAAAGGAGCTGCTTCAAGTGTGCTAAATGCACTTGAGAACATTAACACTCATTGTATAGTGTGTCATGTTTCAACCAGATATTCTTCAGAAGAAAATGCACACCACAGCATAGCAATAACAGTTGTGAAAAAAAGATATAAAATTTCCTTGTATAGAAACTCACCAAGGCAAATAATTTGACATGATTTTATCTCCAATAATGAAATAACATCATTCAATGCAGAATGTAGCCGAGAATTCTAGTAAAAGCAAACATCAAACAAAGTGCAAGTGTAAAAGTAGATGAAACCAAACCATTACGTCAGGCCTGTATTTCAGCAATATCTTCCCTCACCAATGCATTCATGCACTTTCCATTTTTCTACATGCAAATTATGATCAAATTGACTGTCTACAGAATTACAGGGGTGTAGAAATGAACCAGAAGCCAGAAAAATCGACCGGTTATTTGAACATTCCTGCCAACCACTTTTTCCGAAACAACGGATACAATACTGCATTGAACTATCACACTCCTCTTCTACCTTTAGTAGCTTACCAGCCACATGAAAACATTTCTACACCCCTGGAATTATGAGCACTGCGGGTCAGAAATATGCCTAGTCACATATCTGCCTTATGAACGTCATTTGGTATTATTTTTCTAACTCCGAGCAGACGTCCATACAAGCAGAAGACAGGGATATCAGAATTTCCCAAATAAAGTTTTTAAAACACTTCAGCACACAGCACAATGAATAAATAAGAACGCTGTAATGCATCCATGCATTATTTACATCATATAAACCATTAGGGAAACTGGTCGCCATAAAAAAAATCTATCTACAAATCTCAAAATGTTTCTCTAACAGAAACCAAACTTTCAGCTTCCTTACGTTTACCATAGAACACAACAGATCCTCAGATAGCAAGAAGAGATATGCCAATTATTTCCTACAAATAACTGCCAGGTGTAATTTTCACAACTGCAATCATAGGTAACATTGTATCTCAGTATACCGACCAATTATTGTAATTACAACAATAAATTCACACTGGTTATGGCCCCTGCCAAATTATAAATTAGTCCCCCCTAACATCAATAAAATGTTAGCAATGCAATAAAAGAATGAGTTTAATGAAATTCTCAGTGAGAGTAATACCTAGTTTCCCCTGGAATAACAACTTTGTAAATTAACTCCGCATTATATACAACTTGTTAGGACTTTCTTTTCGATCAGCTGACTGTACAATTTGCAAAGGTAGAAGACTTCTCTACCTCTTCATGATCGGTCTTCATTCACATCAAATTATAATAGAAAGTAATGATTAATGGGACTTTAAACGCAGTAATAATGATTTCAGCATTATTCTTACATCTCTAAGCGTGAAATAAAGAAAATTACACTAAGAAAAAGGGGCTAGGGGAGGTCCCTTATGTTTTTATTACAGCAGATAATTTCTACCAGACAGAGATCAGACACATTTTGTGAACTTTGGGTGCCAACATTCTCATTAAAGTCACATTTATAATGCAAAGAGGCTGTGTTTAAATGAAACTGATTGTATAACAAAACAGTTGTTAATTTTAGTTGAATCTAAACAAACTTAAATCCGATACTCTCTTACATAAAACAAACTAACTGCATGTCAAGAAAGTTCACATACACAGTACCACAGGATGTTATGTACAGCAACCTTAAAGCTAGTTCTGTATTCAAGTTTCACATTAATGTTCTTATACTGGGAAGCCACAAAGTGAACACAGTGACCACAAGCTGGTGAGTCCCTTCAGAACATTTGCAAGTCCCTGCATGCAACAGATGATAAATTTACTTCATATGCAGACTAAGAATGTATTTAATTGATTCCACATTTATACATATAGCCTCCAGCTCTTTGATGTAGAGGCAAAGTTTTCTCAGACAAATATTTAATTACCAGAATCTGTTGAGCATTACAGAATGAAAAATCCAAAAAATAAAATTGTTTTACAAAAAGAAATATGGAAACTAACCATAATTTTGTAAGAAAAATTAACCACTGTGGTTGATAAATATGAAAATAAGAAATGATTTTGTAATATATTCAGACAGCTCTGTTCAATTTAAGTCCCACAAATTTCCCAGGATTGAAAGATACGACAGAAATGTTGAAATGTTGCATATCGAGATAAAAGATGTAGACATAACTTATAGCAAGTTACTTAAATTCTTTTTATTGTTTTTGCAACATTAAGTGAAAGCAATCTCCAACCAGATGCTTATTTATCGTATATTATTGCCAAGATTAATTTCTAACTTGATTTTAAACATCAGTGTTTTAAAAATAAGCTCAGATAATACCTGAAAGTATCTACAGACTTAATACCTCACAAGAAAATTAATCACATAATATATAATGTATAATTGACTAACTTGATGTACAAGTGAAATTGAATCATAGGAAAAGAATATCTATTCCGATAATTACGTAACCCATCTTTAATTGGTTAGCTCTATTGGCAAAGGTATGCAAGAATATGCCCATTAAAAAAATGACGAAAGGAAATAGTCAGGAGCCAACTGTAATAGTTTTAGGTCACATACTGCAGAGGTCAACTGAGAGGTATTGCAGGCTACTGTGACGCACAACGAAGATATATTAAACAATTCTGGCTGACTTTTCCGCAACCATTTTAGAGGGCTTTACGATAATCTTTGGCATAAAAAAAGAGATTGAAACAAGTCAATACACGGAGGGAGTACCCAGTAAAATAACATCCTGATAAAACCACATACATCACGAAAATAGATTATGTTGATTCTTCCTACTTTCATCAACAACCCCTGACTCTGGTATGAGGAAATTTTTATGCATGATTAAAACAAGTAATTCCATATCGTGCCCTTGTATTTAACCTTGGTTGGATTGCTCGATTGACAGTTCAAAGCTTAGAAACAATCAAACGCACATATTTCACCAGAAATAAAAGGATTAGATAATTCCTAACATTTACAAATCTGACAAATTTCTGACATATTCCACCATCTTATCTTACAGACAGGTTTTTCACTGACAATACACATGGTGCATTAGGCTCGATACATTCATCAAACAGTGATAACCTAACAATATTAGCATCAACAAACAAATCAGAAAGGAAGACACAGCCATACAGTATCTCTTACTCATCCTGCAACATCAGAAATCAAATTTACTACCAAGCAAATCCAGCCATACAAAAACATTCCTAACAAAGAGAGTTCAGCTAGAATACAAGTATTGTAGCGCAGGCTTTATTTAATTTGAACAAAAAAAAAAAACGCACTTGTTTGATACAGATACAAACAGCATCAGCTGTTCTAAAATACACTAAAATTTGCAAATCATGAAGTTAACATAGTGTGCAACATTATCAGCAAATCTAGAACCGTTGCATCAAACCCAAACAGTTCTATCAAATGCCAATATTCACTGATGCAAAGAAGTTCAAAGACTTTTCACAAATAACTTTACCCTATTACCCAACTGTTGCTCAAAGAACAAGCAGAATTCTATCTATTATCAAACTCATGAAACTTGTTCATTTAAATGGCAACCTCTTTGAGTATACCCCCCCCCCCCCAATAAAAAAATGCTTCATTTTTATTCCACAAAAACATCATTGTCAAAACCCAGTCAGATGCTGCATCAGTACAACCAAGCTCTCCTTAGCATGGAAACAAAAAATTAACATTTATGCAAATAGTGTGGAAACAGTGAAACATGGAGCTTTATCTTTTTCCATAGTCTAGCCCCCCCCCCCATCATTTCTGATAAAGGAGAACTGTGCTGCTGTTCAAACACACAAGTTTGTATCATGTCATAATCACAATTTGCAATTTGAATTTAGAAAATACAAACGGGAAACCAGGGGAACCTCAGGCAGAGTTGTCCCCAGCTGCAATGTATCATAAGAGGAGATAAAATTGATTGTATGCGTTTGAAAAGGGGCTTTAAATACTCCATACACACTATATTTCACGAGACTAAAATACAAAATTTCAGCACAGACAGCTGGATTGTAAAATCAACTAAACATTTAACAAAATGCACGTTTATCATCACGAAACTTCACACCTAATACTTCGCAATGATCTGAACAAAAATATTATTAATCTGATCAATTTTTCTGATAGCAATTTGTGATTCACAATTTGTTCAACATTAGCAGCAACAGTTCAAGCTGTTTAAATACCGGCAGACTGTCAGACAGATATTAAACTACCATGGTTCAAGCACAACTATTCATTACACATAAAAAAGCCATAAAGTATGAAGACAAAAATATAGACCAAGAATCAGTAGGTTCTTGCATAATAAAATTTTTTTATGTTCTACAACACAAGTTTATTTCAGACAACCTACCGGGTATGTCGGTTACCAGAGTGTATAATAATTACTCTTTTTCTTATATTTTTTTATTTTTGGTAATTACCGCTCCCTAACACATGAATAACGCAATCCTGTAGAAGTCATCCTGAACAGAAAACCTGTAATTATGTGTGCATTGTTCCATACATGTCACAATACCGAAGCAAAACATTGAATCAACCACCTGTCTTTAATCAATGAACAATTATCAGATAACGCAGAAAATGGTGATTGATACAAACCACAGAAAGTGACTCTGAACATTCAACAAGTACTAATGCCGTAACACATGTCAATACATTCCGACACATTTCATTGGCTCACAGATTTCATTGTTTATTGTTTAAATGCATTTCAGGGTGTCTTTGTATCACAGTTCATTTAATACTAACCGGATGAATGCAACAGAAATGTATGAAGCCAATCCAAAAACAATACATTTATACTTTAAAATTAAATACCGGTTATTTAACCTCGGGACAGAATTATACAAGTATATAATACATTATCACTCAAATAACCTATCCGAAACCACAGTTTTATGTAGGTATTGTTTCATATCCTTCTACTGTTACACGTAATAACCAAGTTATAAAGACAGATAAGTTATCAAGAATGCATGTTATTTCGTCTAAGATTTTATATCAGATATAAAATATGCACTAAGTACCGTCAAAGTATATACTCTAATAAATCGGTCGAAAATTTCACAAGCCATTCATAAAGTATGATTAACTATTTATGAACTTAACGAAGCAATGATATACGGGTATGTTGAGTTTTTGAACAATACAAATGAATATGTAAGACGTTTTTTTTAATGGTCAGTTATGTTTAATAGAAGCTGAAGTATTAGACAACTACAATTGTTAACTGAAGTGCAAACATGATATGACAATGTTTGACCATGGTCAATTATTGTGACTTATTTTGCTATGGTCAAGAGTCATGTAAATTTCTTTGGACAAAAGAACAGAGATAAAGTAAAAAAAACATATCTACAATGAGTAAGTTGTGATCTCTGTGTTATACAAGGTTCACAAAGCATTGGATAAACAGAGTCAGGTAAGTCTGGAGGAACTTCCCGATGTTATGGAAGATTTGGGGGGGGGGAACAAGAGCACATAAATCAGTGACTCAATGAACTAGAACAGATGTACACACAGATAGAGCCCAGATAAACCCAGGTACCACTAGAAACATAGAGCAAATGAGTTTGTGCTACATGCACTGATGATAAGCTAGGTTCGCGTGTATGACATTTATGAGCAAAATCCTTCACATCCACCTAGGTTACTAAGCAACAAAACTTAAGCATTTTCAAGTGCCCACAAAACCACAATTAACTCACCCAGGTAAATTCTGTTCCAACTTCTTTTTTAACCGAAATTATCCAGCAGATAACTATCAATATATAGACATTATTTGAACAAACTATTTTGAAAGGATTAGGAATCAAGCAGGTAACTTTTTGATTTATAATGTACTAAGTATTTCACAGCGAGAGTTACACAGCATTTTATTCAACCATCATACTGGGGGGTATAAAATGGTGGAAATATATCCTGATAGATGTCTACAATAAATCATTTGGACTCTCTAACATACTTTATCAATCAGCCAATGCCAGAACTTATGTTCAAAAGATAGTGGAAAAAATAAATAGCCTCGGATAAATAATGTACACAAGTAGTATAGATTAATTCACTGTCATGTAAAGCACAACTACATAATGATAATGTCTATAATTAAACACTTTGATGCTTTTTAAACTTCAAGTTGCTTCATTCATTAAAAAATGCATCACTGCAAATTATCCCATTACCTCATAAGCACATTTTGGACTCTTCCAAATTCAAAGCAAATATACAAAACATCAATTTATTAAAGAAAATTGGGTTATTTCTCCTGAAAGAGTGGAAAACATTGTGGCAAAAATAGCCATTACTCATTACAAGCAACAGCTTCTTTTGACACAACATTTTCATAAGTCGTCTGCTTCAGATGCAATGGGGGGATGCGGTATTATGAGGAAAAGAGTTGTACTAAAACTAGCTAAAATTCACTGCAAGATTACTGAAAACACTAATTTTTCATTTTTTCAAACAAATCATTGGTATTTCTTTGTCAATTGATTCCATACGAACTTGACAATACACATTTAATGATATTTTATATACATAATACACTCTTTGTAGTTATAAAAATATAGCTTAATAACAGAGCAGATTGATTAAGCACCTCAATCATAGCAATAAACAACAATCATTTGAACATGAAACTTAATTATAGTAAATCAAGCAAAAAACATTAAATCCGCTAAAAAACAGTACAAAAAAAAATAGAAAAAAATAGATTTTAAATAAAAAAAAAAACATCTAATTTTATTGTACAGGAAATATAACAAGATGATTCATAAAAATAATCTCAAAATATGTGATATATAAAAAATATGAAAAATAAATATTTCATAAACCTACTAGATATGTATGTGACATACAGAGCATTAATTGAGGGGATAATTAACTGTACAGACATTTTAATTACATACTACAAAGGTGTCCTTAAAATCCAAACTGTTAGAACTTCAGTTAATGCATTAACCATAGTCATAAAATAGTTTGAAAATTTGATATGGTATTTCAGAAGCTAATTATATGTGTCAATAGATAAATAGATCAAAGACTTAATGTATACAAGATGACAGGAGACCTGGACACGGAGACAGCATGTAAATTATTACCTGTCCACAGGTTGTAACACAGATCAACATTATTATCACTCTGTTGTTAAAACAACATGTTGTCCAGAATGCCCTTCAGGCTGTTTGTATGAAAGCAACATTCAAACACCACATGTCCATTATTATCACAACATAATTTATCATAAAATTACATACTGATCAAATAATATACATTAGTCAGAGAGAATTTTATCCAGATAAGAAATGTCACTAGTCTCATTGATAAATCAACGATTAAATAAATTATGAAATAAAATTTCAAAACCATGAAATTTCAATTTTCCAATCAGTGACATTTTATTGCTCAATCAAACAGAGAGAATATCCAACCGTGGAGTATTAACAATTAGTTGATAATTAGAATAGAGAGAATGTCAGAATGTCAGCAGTCTCACAGCAAGGGAAACTTATAATACATGACGAGGCTAATTAAAGGATAGAATTTTGTGTGGTTTAAATAATTAAGTGCCAAATAAAAGTAATAAGATTTTATCAATGCCATTACTACAGTGAATGCAAAATCATCGTTGAAAAGTGACGGGTAACTTAACAATTCGAGCACCCGATGCTAGACTAAATTACAAGGAACGGTTTGTATTGCGCTGTATTAATTTTCCCAAAGAAAGGTAAGTGCTGTGACTGACTGAAAGCTAGTTACCAACCAGGTTGGTCTTAATTTTGACAAGTGCTACCACAGCCATGAATAATACAGCCAGTCTGTACTGTGTAATTAAATGACTGTCTATCAATTACTTTAATCAACATGCCAGTATTGAAAATCTTAAAATCTATAATATAAACTTACAGTTTAAAGCACAAAAATTCAATATTCATTTATTATGTTTGTTAAATGCTATTTAACTTAAATACACACATCACAATTAACAATCAGTCAATGACAGACAAAATAAACTTTTAAATGAACAGTTAAAAATTGTCAACAATTAGTGCACTGAGACATTACAGGCAAATACAAATTAATGATATTGCATTTCTAACGAACAGACAGTACAGGGAACTCTTTATAAAATAATGAAAACCACAAGTTTCTGGGAGGGTGTGCGGGGGATTAGGTTATATATGATACTAAGGCAATAAATTGCTAATTCAGATCAGTTAACAGTTGATATAGAAGGACTTTTGTACAGGGAGGCAAGACTGGCACTTTTTTTTGGACAAAAAATAATTAAGCAACAAATATGAGAACTACCTCAGGTTAAGATTTTTAGCAATGATTCCCCACATGTTTAAAGTACTCTAAGTTCACAATCATAATATAAATTAGTTCAATCAATTCCCTGCGATATTACACTCAATTTACTTTCTATGACATTTGTACAATAAAATGTGATAATAGCCAATCCACACAAGCAAGGCTTACATGTCACCTATCATTTAATAGCTGACCGATATCCTTTCATATAAGTGTCAATATAGTCACAATATTTTGACAAAATGATCACAGGATTAACTACCCTTTCAAATGACCGATGGAAGATGTAACAGGTCATGGTAAATTCACCACCTGTCCTGTCTGGGTAAAGGATTAATAACTGACCAATTAAGGCAAAATATGAGCAACCTAATGATTGTATGAGAGTATTAGAAACTTTCTTCCACATCTGGGTAATTGATTATGAATTAGAGTTCTGTTAATGTGATAAAATACAAGCCAGTGGAATAAATGCCTGTATGATTTACAGGGTATGAGTTGTCCTCGTGCTGGGACAAGAAACATCATTTAACTATTAGAAAGATCCTAAATTTAAATGAATAGTTCAAACACAAAAATAGCAACTTTAATCATGATGATAAAGATAAGCTGACAAGTCAATGTCTGAGATGGTACAATGGCCCTCCGCCCCAATATGTGAGAATTAAATATCCAACCATGCATAACCTTACAAACAGAATGCTCAATTTGATAAATTATGACCTCAGATTTTGAGTACTTACAAAGTTCTCTTTTTCAGTCGTCTCAAATACTTAATGCACACGCAGCAAATCCCTCCATTTAAAAAGTATCTAAAATTAACTTGCTTCAAGACTGTAATTTATTGTGTTGACTTGAAATGAATGCAGTATTATAGATATAACAATAAATTCTACAATTTCAATGTAACAGCTCATAAATACTTCAAACACGGTTTTCTTCTTAAGTTAAAATTAAGATTGTTTATCTTTCTCTTCAAATTTGAACAACATTTTACGCCCTCTGATGTTCTCACATATTTGTATGATAAATAAAACAACATGAAAGCGAGACACATAACAAATTGTACCCACGACCGAGTTGAAAAATGAAAAACTACAAAGTAAATATTTGTTGAAAAAATTTTAAAGTATCATAGAATTTATTTAAATTATTAGCACAGTGTTTCTGGATTGTTTGTCTGATACATGTTAAAATTACCTGAGAATAAATATCCTCGTGGCTATTTGAGCAGTCCCCTTTCATTCTTGTTTCGGAGAATTGTAAATGCAAGAAATCATGCAGCACTGACCACTTAAAAATCTATTTCAGTCTTAAACTTACATATTAACTACACATAAAACGCAGTGTAAATGTCGTATTAACATTGCAGAAAATGTTGGGTACAGCAAATTAAAGAGGGCACATGTCAACCACATGTCTGAGATTAAGGGTCAATAAATTACGACAGGGACCTGTAATTACTGTCAATAAAGGACCACCTATAGGGTGTGCTCTATTGTCATGACAACAATATGACATAAGGAACATCTTACCATATAAGGTAAACCCTAGGTGTCCTGATATTTACTAAAGGAATGCAGTTTTAGTGACCCAACATGATGATCAGTTCTCTAATTTGACTTAAAATATTTCACACAAGGGACAAATTCATGAGTAAATTACATAATTATAATCAAAAACAGATTTATCGGACTAGCAAATTAAATATATTTTTTAAATCCATTACAGATAATTATTATGGTGCAAATTAAGATTATATTCAAGATAAAAATCAAACATTTTTGAATAAAATGCACCATTTTAATAGGCACATAAATTCTTACAAATATGAGAAAATACCAGCCACAGAAGCAACAGAACCACCATATTGATGATTATCTAAAAATGCTCCCACAAATTTTCAAGGATAGTTCACAGAGTTATTTTCATGAATTCAATGAATTATGGTAAAATGGCTAACATTTCTATCACAAAGCACCAGACCATTCACTCCTGGGACCACTTTACTGTAGCCGGCAAATTAGTACAAATAGAGTCTGATTTCTTCCTGAAAGCTCCATCACCGAATACACTCATATAGTTTGATTGACAATTGATGCAGTATGCTAATGTTCTGTCTTACTGGGGTATTTATCAATTCTAATGCATCATATCTTATGGAAAATCTGTTTTTTACCACTATCCTCAATGGGAATATCTTTTCATGACTTTTCCTTCGCATGATCATACGTACGTCAGTTGGAATGAGTCAGTTCAGCGTTCAGACATTCATCATAAATATAAGCATGCATTTTGCAATGTCTGGTCTGCAACAAGTTTATAGATTTTATGAGTGATAAATTTGGCAAATACCGAGTCTCGATTATTTATTATCAATTCTTCACATGTAAAAATGCTATTAATAGATACCACACTCCAATAAAGGTTTTCTTTCGTTATAAAACTGGCCAGAGCCAAAACTGGTGCCAAAATTGTAATATAAGGTACCTAGACCAGTCTTATATTGATAATGTGATAATCGATGGTGAGGTTAAATATCAGTTAGAACATTCATCTCATTGATATGACTGACAACGCAATGCTTCAGTCCCGAAATTATTACAAAATGCTTTTAAGGGCAATTTGACACAGTAGAATTAAAGGAACAATAAATAAGTAATTCTTTAACTTAAAACCTCAGATCTAGCAATAATGAAGACACAATACGTAAGCATTATGGGAAGGGATACAAACAATACATTTTTTCTCATACAGAATCAATGAATTCACAAAGAAAAGACACTATAAAGTCAGATTACAATAAATTTCTCATTCAGAGAGAAGATTTTATACAATAAAATGTATTTGTGATTGATTTTCATTGTCAGACAGCAAGACTGGATAAAATAATATGTCAGTATACAAAGTTACTTTCAAAAGACCGACTGTAACCAGTAGGATTAGCATCAAATGCAACAAAGACATGATTAAAGCCAAGCAATTATTGTCTTTTTTTTGGGGGGGGTAACATTGTGCCAACAGCCAGGGTCATCTAGCAAATTTTCCAGGTTTAATAATGGAGGAATTTGACCCCAGGCATACAAACCTGTGTAGAGCCACTGACCTGTATGCTGGTACCTGGACAGCTTTGGGATCCTCACATGAGAAATTTGATCCCAAGTGGGATTCAAACTCACACCCAGTGATAACTAGTCAGAGACCATAACCACTCTTGCACGGTTCCTCAATAATTATAATCTTGAGATCAGGTTAATAAATGATACATTTTTTTACAATGAAATTTTAAGCATCCAAATTACGGTTCAAAGACGTATTTTAGTACAAAACTCTATAACTATTAGAAAAAATTATGATAACTTAATAAATTGATAAGTGTCCAATATTAGAAATGAATAAATGAAAGAATGATCTATAAGTGGTTTGTATCTTGAACGAGTCTCTCAATCAACATTCATTGATTGCAGCTTCCGTAAGAACTTCTCCTAATTTCTTACAGTACTCTTCGCTAGATTAGTATTCCCTAGTTTGCCATGATAATGTATAGCAAAGAAATTGTATTTTCTACCAGAATGAAGACCATTCTTTGCAAGAGAATTGGTTTCTAATTTATAATATATGAGTTTCTCAGGAAAACTTTTCATGATTCTTGATGAGAAAGTATGGATACGGATTTGCATATTTTATAGTTTTAAAACATGAAACTTCCATATAAAGTACTTTTGCGAGTATAAATTCAACAGACAAGGTTGAATGAATAGTTTGTGCATAATATAAAATTCAAAATTGTAAAAATCAATACTAAAATGAATCAGACAAAAAAATGAAACAGGTCATTATTAGGCAGATGTTTTTGTACTGAAATTCAAGAAATTCAGTATTTTAATGTAGCAAAATTTTATGGTGAAATTATACAAACAAAAATACATTAACAATAAACAGGGACAGAAATTGTCAATGGGATACAATAATCTGCAAAATGAATCTGAGTCATAAAAATGCATTATTTTTTGTAGACTGGTTACTCAAATATTTTATAAAATCATACCAGTCTGAGATAACAATTGCTAAATGTCAAATGTAATATCTAAATTTTCTGACAGCGTTACAGCAACATGGAATCTTCAACAACCAACTCATTTGTATACTTACAAGTTATCATTAATAATTTACACATCAAGTTAGAAAATAATCAGGTTTCACCGCATGTCAGCTTCTAAGATTCAATTTTCCAAACAAGACATCGGGGGAAGCGCTATCAAAGAATCCTCAGCCTAAATAATTACATCAACGTTCAGGTTCCTCAATAATGAGTGTCGGCTCTCTTCCCCAGGCACATCCTTCATTCTTCATCAAACATTTCAATCAAGCTAGCTTTAATCGATCAATCACTACTTTTGAACACATGAAGCAAACATAGCAATTTCTAAGAAAACAGAGGGAGTTAAGCATTCAAAGAACAGTTTGTCCAAAAAAGTAAAGTAAGAAATATTCACTCAGGATTCCAGACTTGGAACTTAGTAAAACCCAGAATTATTTATATACAATTCCAAATATTATTAAATATTTAAAAAAACATATGACTAATATCTTGTTAAGGTCAACATATCCAGTAAAGACAAATCTAGGAGAATTTAAAGTACTAAGTTTTATAAGTATACATTAACAACACCAGATATTCCATATTATATTCAAAAAAAAAAAAAAAAATTAAAATTGTGAAACGAGAACCTCCTACTGAGTCCATTATGTGTTAAAGGGACATAATTATTAGATAAGGTTTCTTCATGATGAAACAACGCTGCAGGAAAAAACTATAACAATGCCTGATGGAAGATGCAGATAGCATTTCTCATAAAGCTCAGCACATAATTTTAGACTCAAGGAAAATGCTATGTTTTATTACCTTTTCTATAAGATGAAGAGAAAAAATATTCAAAATCAATTGTACGTTCTCTCCGATGGTCTCGTTTTCTACAATTTAGTACAAAAATTGCAGTCTTCATTATGACACTGTGCATATTTTTTCCATTATAATCTTGTATTACAATGTTAGCAAAGAGTCCATAAACCATGTGTGTCCCATTTATTACTAGTCACGAATTCGGAATCGTCTCTAATGGGCCGATATGATTCATACAAGTATATTGATTGACAAATTTCTCCGAACAAAATCTGAGATTTTTCATGAAGCAAGACATCGATTCATCAACAAAAATATAAAAAGATGGCTGTCCATCAATATCTAACGGCACCGACAAGGTCCATATCTCGTTGATGATGATTATCGCACTATCCCATACATGTCGAAATTACCAGTAATGTCTCTGATATGGAACGGAATAAACAAGATTTCTGGCACATGCCATGATAATTATTCAAGATAATTATTCTAAATAAGAGAAATAACATTACTGAAGCCTGACTGTCAAAGGGCAATTAATCCAGGATTCATGTACGGCTACAATAACAGATGAGATACGCAGAAAATTTAAATATATTTCCTTTTCTTACATAGAAACGCATTTATTTACTAAAACATAATGACTGCATTCTGGTCTCATTACGCATAAATTTCTAACAAAAATGCGAAAGAAGGTTGAACATCACACAGAGCACCAAGCAGCATCTCCCAATGGCACAAAACATGCAATAAGTGCATTTAATAATTACATACTGCCAAATCATTTCCCATTTAAATGCTCAGAAATGTTCAAAGCAATAATTGGGGGGAAAAATGTTAGTCATTTACATAATCTAAAATCTATAGTGAAAATAAAGGCAAGTTTAGTGAAACAAGAAAAGCCTCCACTATCTATCATACCCTTCTCTCCATATTTCGAAATACAACATCAGAAAACACAACAAATGCTACAGTGACATTCACGAAATTTAATTTAAGTTGTTCAAGTCAAAATAAAATGTACTTCATCACCATCATTATCACACTTGCAAAGATAACATATGCGAGTCAAAGATATGATCTTTCCCCGGTACACAAGCCGAAACAATACTATGGACAAGATAATACAACTGTTAAAGAAAACATGGTTGTGAACTGGAAGGAATTTGTTAGATCTAAGCAATGAAAGTCAACTATTATAAGCATTACATCAATTAAGAATCTTTCCACAAATTTCTCTCCGGAACATGAATCCAATCTGACAAATAGACAAGACATTAAACCTTCCTTATTTCTTCTCTTTACACACTATTACCCTGATTTTGTTTATTTTGGCACTGAGTAACGTTAATTGTTCACATGCAACTGAAAAAAAACCCTCTAAACTTTAGGGTTTTTTGCAATGAGTGAAAGTTAGGAAGCGTAATAAATTTTCTTCATTCATAAAGAATGGGAATTTTTTTTACCTGCAAGATTTGCTCAAGATTAAAGAGATTTCACAAACCTAGCCACAGACCATGCATGAAGTAAATGCTTCTGTTTCTAGAGAAATTCTGCATGATGGGAACATTTGATAACAAAAATAATGGAAAAAAGTAGGTCTCTAGGTATGTAAGGCGGAGTTTTCAAGCAATGCTGGAATGTATTATAAATAAGTAATGACTGCAATTTCGGACATTTTTTTCCAGATGCAGTTTCGATGTCATAAAGAAATTTCAGAGGTTGGCTTGTACGAGCAGAGGATTCATAGGATGATTTGAAGCAAGCTTATAAAACTAAATGATTAATGTAGAAAGGGCACTTGCAATTCAATTAATATTTGCCTTGAGGTGCCAATCTAAAAATATTTTGATTCATTTTTTTTTTGGACAAAAAAATCCTTAAGTTCCATTTTTTAGCGATGCAATTCAAGAGATAACTGATAAAAACATAACAAAACATAAAACACAACCAGATTTCACACACAGTAAGGAACCAACTAATTTGCTCATAAATTTCTTTTTATCATAAAGATTAACAGCTAATTTCTTAAATAGGCCTTTGTAACTCCTAACCACTGGTTTACCAATTTTCAGGTAAGAAAAGGTGGAACAAGGAATTACCTTAGATTAAAGCCTCATAACTTTATAGCATTTACTCTAACAGTTACAGTTAACCAGAACATCAAGAAAATGCCAAGGATTTGGTGTAGTTGAGGAAAACTTGGCACATAACATCCTTCATAATACGGTATTTTTGCGTTTTTTGATTGGTTTTCAAGTGCCGTCAGATGGAAGCAGTTACGATATGAGGCTTCTTCTTGTCTGTTCCAAGAGAGACGATGAGTTAAACAGCTGTCGAGAAATTTTACTGAAAAATTACCTTTACGGAGCACCTAGCATCTCTATCTAATACCCCACTCAAAACAGGACTAGAACTCTTCAACTTTCTCAGCAGCGGTTTTATCTAAGCCGATGTTATGAGATGTCATTTCTGTAGTCCCTGAATTTTCTGTTGTCAATCATTAATGTTGAAACAAATCAAAAACAACTAGAAACATAAAATGCCAACAAACGTCATTTTCTTAAAGCATACATTATCATCGAGAAAACTACAGGAGATCAATATATTTCAAAGAGATCTTATTCGGAATTTTAGTGAACGATCAGAAATTCTAGAGAAGTTTTGTTACCTCCCTTGTTCTTAATTAAATTTCATAAATTACCTCCCCTGGATTTTTAATCTGCATCAAATCTGATTTCTGAAGTGCACACAGTCTTTTTTATCAGAATCTGTAACGGGTAAATAATTGAGGTATTTCTACCATGTGAAACAATGCAGCATTTCATTCATCACTGAAATGTTTGACACAATACCTAAAATAGGTCGGGATATTTTTACAATTTAACGATCACCTCGTAACACCATATCCATAATGAATAGCCAAAAAAATTTAATGATTCACATGATAGCTTCATTTCTACACACCTTGTTTTATACCTTTGGTTTGCTCTTTTTTTATTTTTACTAATGTTCTTCATGTAATAATCATATATACTGGAGTGCTTTTATCTTAATATCACGGGGAGTTACATCAATGATATCAGAGGTACACGGTCCATCGTGTTTTCTACATTACCGAGAACAGTGCACTAGATGTTCTCAGGTAAACCCCCAATCATTTAAACGATCATCTATTTCATGAAGCATACTTCCTTAGGATCATTCTAGGATAAAATTTGAATCTAAAGTTAAAAAAAGTTTCCAGATAGCGAGCATTTTAACACGTACATCGCACATTAATTATCAGCTAGAAACAAAATTATCAAGTATGAAACCAAACATTTCTTACTAATGCCAAAACATTTGATTTCCCCACAAAAAAAATTCTCAGAAAAATACTTTCCCAATAAAAATCACTGAAATAATTTAACTCAGGGTGCACATATGAAACAGCTTCACCTATGGACCACACCTGACATTGCTTTACTAATAGTACCTTGTCTTCCAATTTAAACAACAAATCTTTATATTGTTTCTTCCCCATACCACACACAGTCACCTTAAATTAACATACTTTATCTATTTAAACAACCAACCCATACTTTCACCCAGCAATGATTACCGAACACATGTCTTCTATTGTTTTATTTTCATGAACTTTAAACATTGCCTCAGCTAACAAGAATGCTTGAATATCACAATAAAAGCATTAAAAAAAACTGTATATCAGTGAATAGAAAAGTACATCACTCTAAGACTATCACAGCCATCATTCAAAATTGTCTCAAAATAAGCTTATTATTTAATTGAAATAAATTGACTTAAGCAATGAAATGTTCATTACAGTGGCGTCAAGAATTTTATACAAATTGAATAATTTCAAACAGAAATGTACTGAAACCAGAAATGTTTGGTCGGACAGAAATGTCCATAAGGAAAAGTAAAAACCAGCAAAGTCAATTTAAAACTCATTACTGACGTAATTACAACTAGTAGGATGGTAGAATATATCATGAAAAAAAAAAGACAAAAATATCTTAAAAGAGAACCAGTTTCATTCAAGAAATCTTTGCCAAGGAATAACATAGGAACTTCTGGTAATGAAACAAAACAGACTAAGCAAGATCCAAGAATGGAAACTTCATGCCTTTTTATACCCTGAAGGTAAAGGCACATCATGTTACTCTAAACAATACAACAGATTTAAGTTATACATTCCCAATATCATAATGTTCTATATGGTTCCGTTCTGGTGCACAAACCAGGAACCAGTTCAGGTAAATTGCTGTAATGTGAACAGACAATCAAACAGTCATTTCATGTTTTGTTTCCTGGCTGAAACTTTCAGCAGCTAATCATATCAATGTCAAACAACCATGTCTGGAGGCTTCCAGCATACAGCTTTAATTGAACTGCCTACATCAAGACAAACTATCTGGATAGAAACAAAAAATCTGATATTCCGCAGAACTCAAAATTGCTGTATTTATTACATTTGAAATGCTTTCCTCTACATGTACTCAAGCTGCTGGACTACAACACGTTTGAATTATGTTCTGAAGAAATTCTTAATATCAAATATTATTCAACAATTTTGATACCTTTATATATCTAAGAAATAATATGGGAGAGAAATTCCAATTATTTACCAATTATTCAACTTGTTCCAGGGTTTTTTTTGTCACAGGTAGGGGAAGGGGCCTTTTTCTTAAATTTGGGGAAAAATAACCCGGCATTTTTTTAAAATGGGGAACAAAAAACTTGGTGCAAACTGAATTTTAGGAGGAAAGTGCATGATTTTAAAGATTTTTCCCTAAGGGAATATGCCTCTCATAAACGGCCCCTGCTATAGAAGGAAGAAAAACCTGTATTCTGATAGAGCTATATTGCCACTGTCCTCAAAGGAGGCAAACTCAGAAAGAAAAAAATTGGGATTATTACAGAATGAACAGAATTTGGCATCACTTTCTTCTCACTAAGCTGCAACAGAATGCTTTTTGACAACAAAGCAAAATATGCAACATACTGCCAAGAAAGAAAAAAAATCTGTTCTAATCACTGCTAAACCTTCCAGAAAGCCGTACAAAGGGTAACCAAAGGACCATCTTCATGGAAGTTTGTTCACCTTAATAACTGCATGTTAGACTTTCATACTTTGTTAGAGACTAGGGTTTTGGAAATTTATCCAGCCAGAAGATGATCAAAGAAAAAATTAGAGGAAGACGTTTAGTTATATTGGCATCCTCAGTTGCATAATGTAAACAACATGATACAAACAGGCCAGAGATATTAAATCCTCCGTTCAAAGTATTGATCATACAATTATAAGCCAACAATATGTGGGTATGATCATAGCAGACCTCCCTCAAGGAACAATGTACATAGTTTTGATTCATACAGATAAATAGCTTTCATCAGATAGATGCTGCAGGTAAAGTAAACATAATACAAGACTGCGGAGACATGCATGTGAGGGCAAACATATTCCTGGGTAATATAGATCCCTACATGATATTTTAGATCCTTATCAGGGAAAACTACTTAACAATATAATCATAGTAAGAAAATGAACAGCTTCTACAAACAAACACAGAATAAACCCATCCTGATATTTCTGTTCATTGTTTAGGAATGCAGCACAAATGCATCTGGTTCTGTAAAAGTGTAATATGTTTTATAATTGGCCAATTGAACATTTTTCAAGAGGCTGCAATCTTTCTACACAGGATTCTTGATCTGCACTTCCTTATCACAACGTAATACTCTCAAATGTGGAAATAAATTGTTGCATATCTGGGCAACAGAAATATTTCAAGCATAAACTATGATATTTTAGTATTTGTGTATAAAATTTTGTCATGTTCTTGAGATATTGAGAGATTTAATGGGGTGGATTGTTCATACAGTATACCTAAATTTAGACACTATAAAACATGAAGCACTTGAAAAGTATGCCCAAATAAGTTACGCCACCTGATTCATGCTTCTATAAAACAGAAGTCTGAATGACTGACAGAGCTGAATGACCGGAATTACACCCAAAAAAATGCCAATAGGTACAGCTAGAATCAGTCTGTGATTGAGATCTCCTGTTGTTAATTAATAAGCTATATTTATCATTTATATATGTAGCAACTGTTAGAGCCGATATGATCAGCCCATATCCTAATATTAAACCTGTAAGTACAATTCATGGATGTTTAACTAATTTTGAAATCCACGATAATTTTCATGAGGAGAATTGAACAGGTCATAAACATTGATAGTTCCACCTTTGATACATACATATTATCCAGATATCACACCTGGCACAATATTCTCACCTGATCAGGACTGAAATTTTCCAGACTGGTTTCAAGCAATGATTCAATCATCACTGAAGTCATTCTTACACTGATTGTACAGACCTACTGCCGGGACAAGTGGCCATTCCATACGTTACCTCACTGTAAAGGCACTTTTACACTACTAATTATTTCCGCAATACAAAACATTAACAGGTTATACTAAGAATTATCAGGAAATATTTACTTGAAGAGAAAAATCAGTATACTCAAACAAACAAAATGATTGCAAACTGATTATTTCAAAGCAACTCAGACAACTTCAAAAGTTGTTCTAAATCCTCAAAAGATAAAGAAAATCTTCATCAATGGCTGCTCCATTCAGCACATGACAGTCCAAACAATCTACACAATCAGATATAAATCAATTACACTGGTATTTATTCCATTTCGGATTCCACATTTCATCATTACATTCTTTGCAAATATTGAATAATAAAAGAGTTGGCACTATATTGTAAAAGGGGCTTGAAGTATTCCAAGAAGAAATCTTGACAAACAGGCAATCAAATAGATATCGTACATCAACATCTTATCATATCAACAAATGTTTCATAACATTTTTATCACATACCAGCGATCTCCAACACTGAAAATTTACATGAAAATACCACTTAGCTTGTTCACTAGAACCCACTGTAGTGCCCATAAAAATACTGAGGGTTCATAAAAATTTCATCAAAATAGTCTCGATTTAAGCGAGGTTCAGTTTTTTTCTAAACAAGTGCAGTACTCTTCCCTTGTTTTAAGTTCAACACTTAAACTTTTTAATTTCAATTACTTTGGAGATTATAATGACCTATATAAAGATTTTTTTTTAAGAATTTTTTATTCTCCAAATATATCATTGCACAGATCAAAATAAATTTGACACACAAAAGTCTTCAACAACTGATTTACTTTACTTTTTGATTTTATAGTAAAAATAAACGTTTCATCCCATGAGATTATAAAAAATAAATTTTAATTAAAATTTAATTGACTTCAACATTATATGTCAGACTGCTCCAGGGCTTTTTCTGTATTTCTTGATAAAATCTAAAGTCACAAGATTCCAATACTTACTCAGTAGGTTCTAAAATTAAACATAAAAATACAAAAATGGCGCATTAAATTTTATTTTAGGAGGAAAGCTAACATTATCAAAGATGCATTCTAAAAAAAAAAAATTCAATAAACAATTTAAACAGGAAATTCCTAAAGTATACTAAGCCAATAAAGATACAAAAGTTGTGTCAACAGAAACTAGGAAATATCAGCCATTCCTTAGAAATACTAAAAACATCACAGAGATAATTAAATACATGAAAATTGGCCCAATTAAAGTTCAATAAAACCAGCTATGAAAGACTCCATTACAGATAAGTATAAAAATTTGAATGATTATCTTGTCCAATGACTGCTTGAAACAGCGGAACAATGTGTTACTAGTTAATTATTCAAGAATTTCATAAACTACCCAAAACTTGTCTTCTAAGCTAGAATAAATCTATCCTTGCTTTGAATTATCCACAAGTTTTAAAGAATAACAGCTGTTCAGGTTAATTAGGGGATAATTATGCCAGGTGCTCTTGTATTTTACTAAAAGTCTGTTCAGTGTAGCATACTGTCTACATCTGATCTGTAGCAAATATATTAGCTCAAAATTAACGAAAAACATGCACCATGTATTGATGCTTATCAAATTTCATGCCAATCAGTGAAAATGTAATTTCAAATCAGTTTTATTAATTCTTATTCAGATATCTCTAGATTTATAGCTGTTACATTATCTTAAATGGTCCAGATAAAAAAGTTGGCACTCGGCAGTTCAAACAGATATTACATATGCCTTTATCTTGTATTTAAATATTTTTCTTGCAATATGTTCCATCTGAGCAGCCAACAAAAAAAACAAGCTAAATCATCAAGTGTGCATTTCTGTCAGCCTGCAAACATACTAAAATAATAATCTAGCAAAAAGTAGATTGAACAGAAACAAGATGCATAAATATTTATATTGACGATGAAGAAAAAAATCATGAAAACACAGAGTTTGGCTACAGCAATCAGTAATATTTCAGGGTTAGAATGTTACATTATGACATTAACCATTCACACATCATCTTATCTTACCTATTTACTTAATCATGTTTGAGAAGAACTTTTCAACTCTTAGACTTAAAAAATTTTGACCATGATTTAATTATTTTGCCATTAAGAAATGATATAACCCCAAACAACACAGGACTTTTTGAGTATAACAACTCCTCATTAAATGCAGGTGAAAAAAGAATATTATAGAGACTATATTATAGTACAGTGCAACCTCTCCAAAGCAACACCATTTGGGGGACGCAAAATTATGCCGTAGTTGAGAGGTTGCTGCTCTAGAGAGGTTAAATAAATAGTCAAAACGTACAGTGGAGGAAAAGCAAGCCGTTGTTGAAGGGAGGTTGTCGCTTAAGAGGGCCGCTCTGGAGAGGTTGCACTGTACACATCCTTGGTCATGTAACTCCATCTTTTCTCATACAGTCAATATTCATGAAGTCCGCAGAATCATCGGTGAAAGTTGAGAATTTTCAAAACCAAAAAAAACACAGAAATCTTAACCTCTGCATCGCAGAAACAATAAGAACTAGTAGGGTCTGGACCTTGGAAAAATCAGAGGTTCCGGAAAATTCCGGAAAACTTCCAACCATACAGAATAATACAGAAATCTTCAAGAGACAGGAAGTATAGCTATGACAGTGAAGTACCTTGACATGGCAAAAGTATTCAATTTACAGATTTAATGAATAAACCATGAAGTGCCCTTAATTTTTGGCCACTTTATAAAGGAAAACTTCAGTGCTTATTACAGGAAGTAAAAGATAAAAGGAGCAGGCTTCAATGACCAGAAAAAAGGAGCTTCAAAAACATTCAGAATTTCTTAGAAGCATTGAAGGAAAGTTTAAAAGCACAGGAGAATAGATACTGAAACAATGCAAGCTTTGTGTAGGAATGACTTTCAAGTCTCTTAACATGGAACACAATGCTACCATAGTCTGGAAGAGACAATCCCTTGGATATATCGAATAAGTCATAAAGGAAATGTCAGATTTCTCAAATTAGAATATTTAGCATGATGACCAGGGTTGCATCGCACTTGAATCACATTATAATGCTGTTCTGTAGTGTTTACATGGCTAATATTACCTCTTCATATCCATGTGACATTAGCAGATGCACAAACAAATATCAGGCAGTAAATGACAAATTAGATTTAATTGATAAATTGCGCAAACATTTGCGCAAAGCATGACAAACAAAAAAGACATTTATAGTTAGAAAACATTAGCTAGGCTTTTTGCTTTTCGAAACCAACAAGTTATGAGTGAAAAAGTTGAAACGCCCTTAGTAAACATTTTTTTGAAAGTAAATAAATTCTAAATAAAAGACATGTCATAATATATTTTCATGATAAAAATCAGGGAAAAAAACTTCTCCGTGAAACAATGAAAAACATTCTGACATTTCAGAGGGGAATGAATGTTCTACGGTTCCACTTCAAGAAATGTGAAACAAAAATTACACTGAAAAGTTTAGTGTTTATATTTCGAGTCTTAGAACAGATAGGTTTTTACCTAAATACAGGAAAGGCATATGTTGTAAAGATGCACGGTAACATGTTTAACTTCCCCCCATCTGGACAGGATTTAAAATCTACCAGTTCCTGTAGTTACCAAAAGAAATATTGATGAACCTAGCAACCATATGGAATTCCTCAGACTACACCAGAACCACAAGTGTTTACAACAGTCATCAGACAAGACACTTGCACAGGAAACAATACAAGAATAGTGGGGGGAAAGAAGAAACTTTATTACATAACATTTCGGAACCTATCAGGATGAACACAGTTAATGTCTAGGATCTAAGAGTAATGAATGTTTGGTACAAAAACATGTTCATGAATTTATGTAGAAATACAACAACATGAGGTTACAAAATAAGACAAAATGAACCTTAGCAGTTGAGGTTACAGTGTTTTCAGTGATGGTAACCTAAGTTGGATAAATGATCAACCTCAAAGATAATTTCCTGCTAACCTAACCTAGATTTGACCAGCACCACTTATTCTGTATAAGAATTATTGTAAGTAAATAACTTTAAATATCTAATTCACTTAATGCTAAATCAGAAATTGAAGCCAAAACTTGTGTTGCAAAAAATGATAATGCTTCAAGAACTCAAAGTGTGTAATGGGCCGAAATATACAAAATTAACAAAAAGGAGCATAAGGTGCATTCTTGTAAAAACAAAATTATAACAAAAAATAATTATTTTACCAACGTTTTTATGGTCAGCATTTTAATCTCACGGGCTATAAACAAAGACAATCTGATTTTATCTTCCAGTTTTGTGTGAGACTGCAAAAGACAAAATATGAAAACCAGACCAGAAAGCACCCAATCATGTCAATTGTGATCCCATTATTTCATGCCAGAATGCAGCCAGACTTCAGTGTACTTATAAACCCGTCCAAGCATGTAATAAAATAAGGGCTCGTTAATTTTTATTACATTAAAGCCTCATGCAAATAAAGAATTTCAAAAGAAACAATTCAACATAAGAATAGGAGAAAAAAGGAAGATCACTCATTTCCCATTACTCTCAAGAGTATTGTCAATAAATTCTAAACATTAAGATAACCAAAAATACTTTCATTTAATCCATCTGGGACAAAATCTATATTTCAATTACTGGTTCAATCAAGCACCGCTTCCAATTAGGCAGCATGATATGAAAACAACAATTTGCGAGCAAGAAGGAGTTTTACGGCAACATTTCGTGCAACAATTAAGTCTTGCTGATGCAGCTGCAGCCAGATATCATATTTGTCCCATCAATTATCTTCTAATTAACAGAATCATTCTCACATTACACAAATTAAACATTAATTTTATTTTTTTTGTCTATCAAATTCTTGAAACATGAAGTGAGCCAAATTTTGCCATGAGGAAATGATAACCACAATTTCGGTAATCGGTGTTTATGGATGCATTAGTTATCTGAGATGCAACATTACGCAAAAATTGGCTGCGCCTAGAAATTTTTACCATCATTGATACAGTCACAAGGCTGCAATATCTGAGCATGTACTACACTAAGCTATAGTGTAATCTGTACAGTTTCCAACAAATAGTCTTCGATCTTGATCTGAACGTATCATAACATTATTATATGATAATAGTTCTTAGGTAAACAAGAGTCTGTAATTGAAATATCATAAGTACATTATTACCTATCACATGGAGATAACAGAGCCATCAAGACCTGTGCATCAATTGTATACAACATTTTTGTGATACATAATTATTCTGTCCAGATAATTAAACAATAACACATGACCTAACAAGTGAACATCATAGCCTGGCCACAATGCTAGGATCCACATCAGTTGTAAACTATCTGATGATCTCTACAAGTCTCAGCACTCGACAAATCCACTCGTCCAATCATCATTACCAGTAGACATTGACTCAGGACGAGTTGAAATTGCTGTAGAACTAGTTAAAATTCTTAGCTAGTTATCCTCTGGGTTTTCCCACAGATTTTTCACCCGCGGGTCCCCGGGACTCCCATTTCCAACATTTCAGGGGTCCCTAGGGATTTTTGGGGGGTCCCACACAAAAAATGCCAAGAGCGAATTTAAATTCGGAAAAGATTCCGAGGATGCGGTGGTCACTCTCAATGTGAGTCCCTCGGCTGAATATCGCATCAGGGATGCAAGAAACCAACATTAGGGAAAACCCTGATCCTGCAGGACAAGTAGCCTGTAAAAAATGTCAAGCCCTGAGTCTGTCTATCCACTAAAGTTGTCAGTGGTCCAAATTACAATCCCTACAAAGAATACCCAACCAACCTTCCACTTTAATGTTTCTTCTTATATTGTCAAAACTTCTAGACCATTAGCACACTCTGAAGCCAGCATTGAGGTAATAAAAACATTGTCATACAGTAAGATACAGAAACATTAACCAATAACCATACTGTCCATAGAGACTAGAACAACCTGTTACCTGGAAACAATAACCGCATAATAATCATATATGATTGGTTCATTAATTAACAGCCCAGTCCAAACATAAGAATGAACTACAATGTAACCTGACTGTATGTTCAGGTTCACTAATACATGTGCTATCTGGAAATATATTACAGAACATTACAAACCCAAGATTTACACTGAAATTGCGTTATCTCCGACACCTAGGGAAACTATTTAAGACATTTCTAGTAATGAGATGTCACTAAGAATCAACGTAATTAAGTAAAATACAACAAAAATGTACATTGCAATTAGAGCTACAATCCTGCGTTCTGCTATCTAATCTAACAAATAGCAAACAAGAAGGAAACCCGTAATTCTTGGTTATTGTGAAAAAAATTGTCCCATAATGCCGAGCGAAGGATATTCATGCTCTCAGTAACTCAATTTTCTGGGAATACAATCTTTACTCATTGTAGTACATTAAAAGGTCCCAGGAAGATTCAGCTAACAACGGAACTATTATTTCCGTTAAGATTTCACAAAAAATGGCAATCAATGGTAGTTTTTGCATAACCCTGAAGCAATTTGATACGCTGTGGTAGGAGAGGCCGTATTTTTCATTCAACAGGCTCGATTCAGACATGCTACATTACTCGTAATGGAAATGTGATTAACTATTTTCAATGATGTTAGTTTAAGTTATTTGATGAGTTGAGTTGTCCACTTCCAGCAATATAAGATTAAGTTGAGGCCAGGAAATGTAATTACATCACACTTGGGACTCCGTGAAAATCGTCCTCTTTTCTATTTAATCAGGATGGATCAGGACAAAATGCACCATGAATGTAGTACAAATCAAACTTGTAGGTTGCAATATAAAAAAGAATGAAGACAATAAAGGTAAGTTTAATAATAATAAGTTTCAACATACAACATGTATGTAATTATTAATTATTAAATTGATAAAACACTAAGAAATTGACAATGGTTTAAATTGGGCAACACAAATGGCAACAGTGTGATAACCAGCATGCTTTTTCAACCAATTAATAATTTTATCTTACCTGCTCAGGCTTAAGTCCAGGTGGTACCCAGGAATACTCTTCTAGGGGACATCCACTGTCATCATCAGACGTTGAATTCCGTTTTACATCATGAATCAACTTATTTAACGTTCTTTCATCAGTCAGACTCGTGTTGGCCATATCGTGTATTTCAGGTGGACACTTACAATGACGGCATATTTTTCTGTAAAAATATAACAAAAATGTCATTAATAAACCAACCAAATACCCGTTCACCTGCTTAATCACGAAGACACGACCATGTACATTGATAACTCAACATCTGGACCCAGCTGTTGTCCGGATATCAACTAAACGTTTTATGAGTTTATCTTAAACTGATAATTAATTTCAACGTCACTTTTTGTATTTCCTCCAATTTCCGAGAGAGTCCCGAATCCTGCATTTAAATAAAATCATAATGATTATACACACTTAAAACAGGACCGGCCTAAAAGAAAACCAATATTTTATCAGCGTCAATAAAAGTAATGAAAAGCAAGCATTTAAAACACCTCCTCTATCTCATCATTTTATACATAATAAAATTCTCACAAAATAAAATGTATTTTCCAATTTTAACCGCCTTATCTGTGCAATTATAACATTCAATACCACAATAATAATTTTAGCGTTATTTTATGTTTAAAAAACACACCTTCTCCAATATGTGAATGACACCTTATAGTCTACCCCACAAATTTCTTCCAGCTAATGTAATCAAATTAACACCAGTAATAAGAATACAGAACTATTATATTGTGTCAAAAATGCAAATATCAAAGCATAAAAGGCGTAAAAATACTTCCACAACTGCATCACAATGCCTTGATCATAAACAATTGGTGTTCATTTTTCACACCACTGTCACACTTATATAATCATTATGCAAATCAAAGAACAACATCAAAGGACCTGATAAGTTAATTTATAGGTGTACATGTCAGTTATTTGAAATATGGTAAAATCATAGACAGATAACAGAGAACATGTGGTCAGTTTGAAGTGACCCAACTAACCCCAAGCAAGGACAATAAAGCCAAAGTGCACAAAACTCCATAAAACAATTTTATGTTCAAACCCAAGCTAATAAATAACAGCTTTTCATCCCAAAACAGATTGTGTTACCATTGCACTGACCAAATACCAGCAAATAAATATTGCAAGGTAGCTGAACACTGGCAGCCATAGCTTGTGGCGATCAATCAGCTTCATTATAGTATAAATTATGACTGCAGACTTAATGAACAGTAAACATTAATATTTACACTACAATCTAAATGGTGCACTTAATTCACCGATTTTAATCTTTTAATAATTCTATAAAGGGACAAATGAGAGATATTTTAAAATAATCGGCTGATATGGGGGGAATGTATTAATGATGAAGTGTCTACCTATACCACACTTCAAATGTCAGGTTTACAACAAAGTCAAGCACACTTTTTCAAACCCATAAATCATTCTATACTGTTACACTCACTGTCCTCATTCGTTGCATTTTAAGAGTAAAAATGCTATCTTGAACTTTTTTTAAAAAATACAGACAAAAGAAATCATACGTAAACAAACTCTTATTCACATATTTAATGTAAATGAAGAACATATGAATTAATTGTCAGCGCTTAAAGGACACTATAATGAATAATGCACTTTAAATAGAATAAAAATCAAAACATTTCCACAGCTCCATAAAAATCCACTCAAACGCTATTAAGTTCTTTTAATTGATCGCAATTCAATTTTGTTAAATGAAAACAGTACATTTTTGGTAACAATTTGAATGGAACATGAACACTTCAAAAATTGTAAAATTTCAATCCAACATAAAAACGTTAGATTTCAATGGAAACAAAGGAAGGTTGACCCAAACAGATTCAGGTGACAATAATGTCCAAATTGAAGTCCAATTCAACACCACGAAGTCAACAATTACAAATAAACAGAAATAGCCAAACAATCAGTTGCGTTATATACAATTAAAAAGCGAATCAAGAAGTCAGAATTCGCACAATCATGAAACATTTCTTATGTCCCCCAGGCTGCAGCCACTTTTATGCATAAACAATAAATCAAATCAATATTACATAATTTTACAGTACAAAGCAATTTTGTATCATAAAACAATAAAATCAGCACATGCTAACACTTTTGAATTAGCTAGGTTATGATATAAAAGTGTTAGTAACTGTATAATCCTAAAGTAATTAATTCAAGAGATACTAAAATTGATCAGTTGGTTAATAACTTAATATCATTCAGGGGACCTCTGTGGTTGAGTGAGGTTATGGTCTCTGACTTAGTAATCACTAACCCCTTGCTGCTGTGAGTTCGAATCCCACAAGGGACCAGAAAAAATTCACACATGAGGAAACTGTCCAGCAGCTAGCTTATGGAAGGCTGTTGGTTCTAACCAGATGTAAGCCTTGGGTCTTCCTCCATTATTAAAACCAGAAAAGTTGCCGAATAACCCTGACTGCAAATACAATTGACCATTTACAATGAAACACCAGTAGTCAAATAATTTATGACTACATGCTAGTATGGAACAAGAACAAGTAACTCTTACCGACAGTGATTCAATATTTGAGCTATGGTTGTTATGGATCATAGTGTGAATTATTCATTAATACTGTCTGTTATGACATACAATATTCCAAACTGTTCAACATTTATAACATGTACTTTTTTCAAAAGCGTCTTTAGATGGATAGACAATTGTTGTCCATGCTAAACTAAAGATACTTCATTCAGTTTTTTTAACTACTAAGGTCCAAAATCCATCTAACTTATATCATATCATATCATAATTATCATTCTAGGGCAGAAATAAATCATACCTCAACAACACATTATAACGAAACATTAATAAAGCATTTAATATCAAAAAGTCCTCCAGTAAATATCAACCATCACCATAAATTAAATACACAAATGATTAAAATGGACAGATTTTTCACATAGTCCCCAGGTGGCCACTATGAAGGGCCATTATCATTTTTGAATGAAACACACAAATTATAGCCAAAATCTTTCATCACAGTGGATGCAAATCGAAAGGGCTGAACTTACTAACACCCCCATTCCATTCCAATACACACGACTAGCTTTGATATGAGTGTTATTACTAATATTAGGAATATATCCAACTTTGTGAGATAACTATATATTGGTGCCCTATATATCTGTATGACAGGTCAGAAATCATAAGATGGGAATATGTATATAATAATTTCAAAGATTACATAACGTTATCAAACAAGACCAATTTTACACTCGTCTGAACCCTCGGAATTAAGAAACAGATTTTTGTTGACCACACACCAACGAATATTCAAATGAAGCGGAAAAAAAGAAATCTTAAAAAAAGACAACTGCACATTTTCAGAATAAGAACATCACAGAAATTACAGAAAATCTGAGAGTCGCTCAACTTCAAACGCACACTGTAAAATCCAATTACATGGTTATCATGCAAGAAGCCAGCAGAAAATGCATTTTCCAATCATAACTCAAAATATGATTTTTTTTTTCACAAAATTCTGAAGCACTTGTAAATCCAAATTTCCCATCAAAGGAAGATGTAACTTTGAAATCATAAAAATCTCAACCACAGATATTCATTGATTCCTTGACAAAAAAGAAAAACAATCCTTCATCAATGAAATGATAAGAGTCCACAAAAAATTGACAAACTTCAATAAAATCATTTTTTGCGAAACTGACAACGTTTCAACATTAATTCAGAAGACGGCTTAAACTAAAACATCAAACCTGTGTAGTTGTAAATTTTGCAATATTTAATATTGTCATGGTAACAAAACACAGTAACATCCTCATCAGTATCAAAGTGTAAACTCATCCACTGTAATATATACTGCCTAAAATTCTGACTATGTATAAACACTGTATACAGATGGTTTTCATTACTGAGTCAAGTTCTGGCTGGCCAACTTTCACTACACTGTCAAGTGGATCTGATTAATAGAAAAGTAGCCATTCAATGGTCCAGTGATTTTCACAGGGCCAGAGGCTGTTTCTATGGCAACCATGGTGTAACCACGCTGACCGAAAACCTTCAGCTCCCTTTTCATAGACCCTTATTCATGGTCAAAAGGTTCAGGAGAAATAAATTACAAAATGGAGTTGACAGTTAACAAAGGTAATTGCCTAAGTTTGACAAATGTGCCATTAAACACTTCAGAATCCTTTATATACAACTAGAGGACCCCGTAATTTGAGGCAATTTTTTACCACAAAATGATGGTCCTTTAGAAATGTTCAATTGATGGGAATAAATTTAAATGGACTTACTTCAGGGACAAAAATTGAACTTTGAAATGAAAAATATAAAACCATAGAAACGGACTAAACCTGACAGGACACCTTCATCAAGATACAGCCCATCAACAATGGAGTCTGTCAGTTGGGTTTAAATCCCGTTCACCTATCTAATCAAAACATAAGGTCAAACAGTACCATTGTAATCACAGGAAATAAAACAATCACACTTCAGCCTGTAATATTAACATACAGTAAATCTAAAATCTTACAATTCTCTAGTAAAGAAATACCATTCAGAAGAATTTTTTTAAAAAAAAGAAAACTTACCAGATATAATTCCAAAAAAGACACAAAGACAAAATAATCACCAAGAAACTAAATCTAATTTTAAACGTTTGGATGGCCTGAGACAGACTTGAAGTCATGAAAACATGAGAAGGTTTCTGTACAAATTAAATGTTTGCTATTGGACAGATAATTACTTAAAACAAGATAACAGAAAAGGAAGCCATCTTTTTTGTAACGACCAGCCCCTTTCTAATCAATTTAATAAGGCTGATAGTTATCAAGAAAAAGTAATATTTGATAACCCAGTGACAAGTGCAAAAGACTAAATGAAAGGCGGCCATGATTTTATCTCAAATCATGCCTTTTAGGCCAATTTTAATCAGTGCAATAATCACAACACACCATCTTTGATCTTATAATTACAATGACCATATATGGTAAATATGGTGTTGTTTTATGTTTACATCGCTCTCCAATCACAAGTTTTCATCTGGCCGTACAGCCTCCAGCACATCCTATCACAAAACAAGCCTGTCCTACTGAATGAGCAAATTTAACACATAAATACATCACTGACGTCTATTAAAGAAGTCACTAGATACATAATAGCTTAATTAGCAAAAAATGTCTAAATAAGTCAAGGATGAAATAGACTTCCTTTCCTTACCCTTATCTGATACAAGGATGTTTATAAATACTGAGATAAATTAAGAGGAGATACTTATAGATAAGTCTGTCAAAATTAACCAGGTTTCTAATCAAGGACTCGATTTCTCGGTTGACATAAATTGACTGATAATGTATGTTTGTATACAATATATATAATGTATTTGTTTCATAACAGCAAAACAGATTGTGAATGAAGTACTTGTCAGTTTAGTTGATGCCATAAAGTTGACAAGGATTTGTGCACTGTGGCTAAGATCTTGTAGTTAGCCAAACCAGTATAATGTTTTGGGGCTATGAAATTTCAATTTTGGAAAGATATGAACATGAATACATATGAATGAACGATCATGAGATAAAAGCCAACCTTTCTGTCTACATGAAGACCTTGAGAACAAAATAAAAAACGCTTTCACCACGGGTCATTATCTTTATATACATATAAAGTTCCAATTGTTCTCCTTACAATCATGGTTTTGTATGAATTCAACATTTTATATTCATCAATAAAATTCCTCCCTATGAATAAGTGAATAGTTTTATTATCTTAATTTAATGTATAATAGACATATTTTATGGTCTGTTAACCTTAGCCAATTATAATAACACAGTTTTCATTCACTCCCACTTTCTGGCTTTTTATCAAAGGGGGTTTAAAAAAAGTAATTTATTAATGATATGGGTCATGAACTCAGATTCTGCTTTCTGGTGACTTCTTAAGAAAAAACTATCAATTGATGATAGCTTCGATGTGTGGCTGATAAATTTTTATTTTGTCTTGATTTTATCCAGAAAGAGTTAAGATCCCTTGGCAACATTTTGTCTCTAAAAATTACACAGGAATATCTACATTCCTGGAGTTATTAACTGTAAAATAAATTTATTTCTACATTGACACTTGACTGACACCAACCTTAACAAATATGAAGTTTTTATACCTCATGAATATATTACAACAATAAAGATTAATAAGATTTGGCAAAAAGTAAACAAGAAACCCAACTAACAAAGGAGACTTGTAACATCAGTTATACCCCCCCCCCTCAGACTCTAGTCTTACGCATATAAAGGTGCACATGAACACTGTCCCCTAAACATGAGCTGCTGACCAGATTATGATTCGAGTCAATGAAAGAAAAAAATATTTAACTTGTGTCAATTTCAATTAATGAATGAGTTGACAGGGATTCCATAACAGTTGGTTGGTACTGTATAATGGCCAGATTCTCAGAGTAAAAAAAAACATTCCTCAAATGACACGGAAACAAATTAAAACCCAAGAGTTGAACATTTTGAATTAACCCATGCAAACATCAATTAACATGCATGTAAAATACACATTTGTCAAAAATAGTTTGAAATCAATAATTCATATCCATAGCAACAGTTGATGAAAAGTGAAGATAAATTTAAACTCATTTCAAACGAAAAACATAAATAGTCTTCTAAACTGTTTCCCAGCATCCGCTAATAAAGATTCTGCTTCTGAAATTACATCAATCATAACACAGTGTGCGATTCTACGGTGATCAGGTCACAGACACCTGTTATTTCAAAATACATAATTCAAGGTTTTAATTGATAAATAGTCATCTTATTTGTAAAGGTAAAGAAAGCAGAATATTAGATGGTAACTGATACATAGCTTGGGAAAACATTATACCCATTTCCAATCACACTTCATATTTTTCCTCTGACTAACATATATTAATGTACAGATGAATATTGTTCAAGACTGCATTAACTTTAAATGGTCTTCTTTCAGCATTATACAAATGGTTCAATTTTCAGCAAGATGTTCAGCATTTTTAGCCCGAGGTACTGCATAGAAAGGCCCAATGAACATAGTACAACAGTATAGCATGTATGAAGTAATGGCACAATCAAAGTCGTGATCAGCACAATTATCAGGTGAACCATGGACTACAGGTGTATATGAGAAAATGATGGTCCTATGAGTACACCATAGTTACCACTCAACAGCCAGGTGTTTCAATTAGAATATGATGGTCCTATGAGTACACCATAAATATCACTCAACAGCCAGGTATATATATTAGAGTATGATGGTCCTATGAGTACACCATAAATATCACTCAACAGCCAGGTACATATATATTAGAGTATGATGGTCCTATGAGTACACCATAAATATCACTCAACAGCCAGGTACATATATTAGAGTATGATGGTCCCATGAGTACACTATACAGTCAGGTGTATACAATGACACAACTTCATAACACAGAAATATTTCCAGAAAACAGAACATAAAATAGGTTTGAACTTTCAAGTTTTTATGTTGTAATGTTTAGCACTTTTATGTCCCTCTTCACATTAGACAATTTACTCAAGAAGAAATCTATCCAAACAGCATAGCATTATATAGGATAATTTTAAATCAAATACAGACAAGTACCAGCAAACCAAAACTTGGGTCATGTAAATTAATCTACCCATCCAACAATGTACATAATCTGTTTTTAACTTAAAGAAAACAATGGGGGTACCAAGAAGACTTCTTGTTCACAATTCATGCACAGAAAACTAAAAGTCAGCACATTTATTACATAAATAATCAAAAATTATCAAAAAGAATCAAGATTTTAACTCACTAAGCTTTCTGCAGTACAGAATTAAAACTATTCCCGAGAAATAGAACAATATCTACCATCCATCAAATGTGGAATTATCTAACACTGAGCTCTCCATCATTATCTATCACTCACTGGTACACAAATAGTGCATACACGACAATTTTAACAAGACCTTAAACAATGGCAGATTGAATCAAATGAGTCAAACAAAATACCAGACAAGATTAAACACTTGCTTTATCCATCATTTCTACATTTCTGTCTAGATTTTACCATTTCTCTTTTTACTATGTCAAATCCTACGCTTGCCTTTAATGATCGTGGATTCAGAGATCGTATTACACAACTGTACAAAACACTTGCTTCAGTGTTTGCTTAAAGTTTAAATCTATCCTTCATTAGTAATAAAAGGATGTTCACCTTATACGACCAATACATAAGATGAATGTTTAACTCCACATTAAGACAGTTTCAATGTTTTGAACCGAGATTATTTCACCAAAACTCAAGAGGTTAATTTTTTGCATTTCATGGTAATAACGTTTTATTTAGAGATGATATAGTGGTATATGACAGCTATAGTGTAATACATACATATTTTACGCATCATTATAGATACATTAAATATGTACCTGTAACAGATGTTTAAGTTGTAGACACATTTTATTAAGTATAAAATGGTACAGTCACATCAGTATCAAAGGATAAGATACAGTGATATCTGTATCAAAGGATATGGTTGAGTGACACCTGAGTATCAAAGGATTAGGCACAGAGACACCTGTGTATCAAAGGATTAGGTACAGGGACACCTGTGCATCAAAGGACATGGTACAGTGATACCTGAGTATCATGGATAAAGTACAGTGATACCTGAGTATCAAAGGAAAAGTTACAGTGATACCTGAGTATCAAAGGACAACTTACAGTGATACCTGAGTATCAAAGGACAAGGCATAGTGATACCTGAGTATCAAAGGACAAGGTACAGTGATACCTGAGTATCAAAGGACAAGGTACAGTGATACCTGAGTATCAAAGGACAAGGTACAGTGATACCTGAGTATCAAAGGACAAGGTACAGTGATACCTGAGTATCAAACGACATGGTAAAGTGATACCTGAGTATCAAAGGACAAGATACAATGACACCTGAGTATCAAATGTTTCTTGAACAATTTACCAGCACATAAGAATAAACTTTGAACTTCACATAAAAAGCTTCTGGCTACTGATGGAGGGTTATTTTGTATGGACAAACACTTAGTATCTTCTATCAAGCTTTTAAATCACAAGCTCCTATATAACCTGCTTTTACAAACCTGTTCCCCCATATTCTGCATGTGATATCATCCCTTCAGAACCATAGTCGAGACACTTCAATGACAATACAATACTTTCAGTAAAAGTGCTTTTCCAAAGTTTCAAACAATCATGCCTGACATTAAGAATAAGCTATGACTGGAGGAAGGTGCAATTAGTGCAAGAAGTATTGATGAATATAAGGGGCCTCCATGGTCATGTGGTCGTGGTCTCTGAATAGTAATCACTTGCCCCTCATCACTGTGAAGTGAACCAGACCAAATTCACATGTGAGGAGGCTATCCACATAGCAGAAGGTAGTTGGTTCAACCGAGGCACACTCCTGGGGTTTTCCTCTATTATTAAGTTGGAAAAATTGCCAAATGTCCCTAGCCATTGCAATGCTATGATCTATGATTCTGGCCAAACTTTCGACACAACAATTCTGATTCACCCTGCTTACAAGCAAACGCAAAACAAACAGGAAACTTCTCACTTACCATACATCCAGTAAAGACACCGATCACAGACAACCGCAACTATTTCAAAACTGGTAATTGCTGAGTAAATTTCAATCTGAATTTAATATAAAGTCCCTCAAAGCCAGCATGAAACCTCAGCATGCTTAAGAAGTTGCTGTAAGTTTAATTTCCCTCACAAAACCGAGGGAAAAATAGCTGACGCCACTGATCTCGCTCACATGAAACGATGATCCTCATTCAGTAACAGTGATAGTGGTATAACAAAACATCAATATAACATCCAAGCATTTATGCATATAGGTCCCACAGGTTTCTCTGATCCATAATGCAATGCATCTAAGTGGTTGGCCAACTCAGAACACGATATCCAAATAACTTCAGAAGTATAAATAGCGAGCATCAGGGCGAAAAAATAATGGCGAATATTATCAAAGTTATTTACTGAGCCTTTTACATCGAGAATGCATCGCCATTTGATAAACGGCTCGATAAACATTGAACGCTAAAATCATGATTATTCTGCAGAAACTGACTGCCAATCCAGGGAAGCAGTAGGACCATGACTGAAGGTCGACAGAATGTCTAGATTCATTATGCCAAACAACATGTAATGTCTCAAATCATTAAGCCATACAGCTATCTTTTCCATATCTGAAACGCAGTTAAGACTCTACTTTACATGCCAAATATGGGATGATACGGAGGCAGACAGTATATTTACTGTCTTGTTGTACAACGTAATAAAGATTGACATGAGACAAGTGTATGTCGTATGTGTCTATATAAGATAGAATCATAGAGACACAGTCCACCACAAATTATTAGTATGTCATACTGACTCAGGACATAAATGGTGTGAGGTCAGAATAAAACAATAACAACAATTATATACAAATTTATATCTTCTCAGAAATGGTTTCTAATGATAGTATGAAGTGAATTCAGTGCATCTAGAATTGAAACCTCAACTAGGATTTTAAACCATGGTGTCATATATTTGAATTTATGTAATTCTGTATATCATGAACAAAACTAGTTCTAATACGTCTGGCACTGGATTTTGTTTTAAAAAAAGACCATCAGCAACAAGTGACTATTACTTTAGTGATCATGTCATTATATAAGTCAAACATATACTGTTATGTGCGAAGTTTCCTGATGGTACAAATTCACTTTCAACACATTTACATACATCATACATTATGTAGGGTTTTAATTTGACCCTTAAAACAGAATTTTGAATCTTGAAATCAGTAAAATAAAGCTTTTTGACTCGTGAGAATTTCTACCAAAGGGTTAAATTTACAATAAAATCAGAAGGAAATTTTATTGACTCTTAAAATTATTATCAGCCCAAGGGTCATTTTTGACACTCAACTTCAGACGTCTAGTGAAATCCTTGTTGCATACATGAAATCCAAAATGAACAAAATGGTACATATTCACACAGTCACTTTGATATTTAGAACAATTCATACTCATTAAATATTCATTTTTCAAACAAATAAATTTAATCTTGTGTCACAAGAGAAAATCGTGGCTATGTACAAACAGTGACATTTAATAATCCCTACGGAGCAATAATCGTTCAAAATAAAATAACTTTCACATTTCATTCGTAAGGAGACAACAATTTTCCAGGAAGAGAGTAGAAAATCTGTATTCACTGTTCAGATTAGCTTATCTGTTATTTACACTGTGTGAACGTCAGCCTGGCTTTTATGAGAACCGATAGCTAATTGTTACATGTTGAGCTCTGGAAACAATCACGATGGACCACGAGACTCGATATTCACTTTTATTGCCTTATTTAGAATAATTCTGCATTATTTCTCTCTGATAATAGCGTAGCAACACAGGACAACTTGCAAACATGTCTTGGGATTCAATGCTCAATGTATCATCAATATTCAGTGAGTATAAACTCCCCTTAATAAAAAATCATGAGATGTCTATGGCATTTGCAGGGTTCCATGAACTAAGTCTGGCATTTATGTATCATTGTTAATATCATAATCAAAGTAAAACATTATTTCTTTGATGTGAACGAAAAAACATCCAAAATTCAAACACATTTAAATGTCAATAAGGACAACAAACAGACTCATTAGGGAAGTGTTTCTACGTTTTGGTCAATTAAAATATTAGACACAACATACAGGGCCCTGAAGATAAAACATCAGACATAAATTCATAGACAAATGATGTCACAATACGCTAATGACCAGTACTATTCATCACATTCTGAGTACATTGTTCGAATGAGGTCCCACTACGCTAGAAGACTCAGTGATCGGGTATACAGGGAATTAAGAAGATGATACAGAGGCTCACCATGACATTTATACAGTAAATGTGATCCATCAAGAGACATCCAATCTGGTGGATAACCCATTTAATCTGGTATACATGATACACCACATCATCATCCTAAATGCTTGCTACAAAGAAGTTACGGTAATACTAGAGGTGACAAAATGACTGCAATTACTCAGGCAGTTTTAGATGCTATGGTTTTCACAAGACATCAAAAGTCGAGGGTCAAAAATAACCCTTGGCTGATGATAATTTGAAGAGTCAACAAAATTTCCTTTTTATTTTAATGTGAAATTGACTTTTGGTACAAATTCTCAAAAGTCAAAAACTTTACTATACAGATTTATGGGTAAAAGTTGAACATTTTCAAAATAATGGAAGTCTTATCCTCAGAGCCGCGGAAACAATAAAAACCAGTAGGGTCTGGACCTGGGAAAAAAACGGAGGTTCCAGAAAATTCCAGGAAACTTTTAACCATGCAGATTTCAAGAGTCAAAATGCTGTTTTAAGGGTCAAATGAAAGCCCTGAACATACAAACAATACAAACCAAATACATTTCTAAATACCATCTGGTATAATAAGGTCCATTCTCATGGGCTCAAACCTCTAGGTCTCCAATACACTGAAACCCTGGGTTAAACCTGCAACCTCCCCGATGCTTATAGCAATCTGAAAGTGATTGACTATGGCTGTTACTGCACGAACAAGACTTGTATTAACGAAGCATTACAATAACACAAACCAATGAGAGTTGTGACCATGTGACATGAGTTAAATGACACAGTGACACAAGGTCATGCAGCGCCATGATTATTTGAACATAATCTGTTACTTTAGCACTTACTTTGTTAATCAGTCTTATACTTAATGTAATTATACAGATTAAAAGATTTGTAAGGCTTCAAATGAGCCAAACTTCAGGAAGTCTAGACTTAAATTACAGTAGAACTTCTAATCCAAACTTGTTCGGACAGACAAAATGTTCGTACTGGAGAGGTTTTTGGAATACAAAGGTTCTGGATTACAAACTTTTTTTAGCACTAACTACATAAAAACTTTGGACAGGCTGACATGTTCAGTTTAGAGAGCATTCAGTATAGGAAAGGTTCGGATCAGAGAGGTTCGACTGTACCAAGTCAACAACACACCAATCTGATTGTATCACAATATGAACAAGTTTCACAAAGAACATTTTCCCTTTCTTTGAGTAATCAGGACTCTAAGTTGTACATCATTTAAAGAAATCAATTTGCAGACAGACAGACAGATAAGGCCAAGCAGAAGGTAGTTATTTTCAAACTATCTTTGACAATGATCATACTAAAACATTTAATTGTTGCCAAGATTTTTCCAAACATAACTGCTAGCGTGTCTAAATCAAACTATTACCAACTTTTATTACAAAATATATCTGAAATTTATTACAAAAGATTAGAGAATACCAGATAAACACATCTCATAGCGTGCTCACCTTAAACTGAGACTATCACACACTTCATTAAGATATATTCGCTCTCTCCTCTAGGGTTTAATGCTGTACCAACTGTCAAGGTCATTCGCTTTTTCTCCAGCTTTAACATTGAAGGAAGACCCAAGGCATACACCAGCGTAGAACCACCGTTTCCGTAAGTTAGCCGACCGGACATCTTCCTCACATACTTTCTTTCCTTGTTATTTTTCTTTTTATGTGACTTATTGTCACTGGGGTTTAACGCCATTTTTCAACAATTTTTCAGTTTTATATGGTGACTGGTTCACCAAACCAGTTCCCCTGGACTGTATATTAACCAGTACTAACTTATCCTTCCACAAGGAGGCGGCAACTTCACATATGGAGGAAAATCAACATTTTGTCAAATTTTCATAGAAGGGTATGACCTGCCACGACCGTTTTACGAACCCTGATCTCCAGGTTACAAGTCCAGCTCGCTAACCACTGGACCACGGCTTTCCTCACATATAAAACTTGTCCGGCCGCGGGCAGAAATTTTGAACTCACAGCATTGAAAGGCAAGAGATTACTAATCAGTGACTAGAACCACATGACCAAAGAGGCCCTTCAATATAATTCTTACATTAACCTAAAGACAATTACCCAGAAAAAATAGTCTTAAAAAAGGCAAACAAATTGAACTTCTCTCAATTTCATACAGGGCTCTCTCTCTCTCTTGGGGGACTGGGGCCGGGGCCCTGGGAGGGGGGAATTTCATGTCATTTTCAGTTCAAGGGGAATTTCAGAAGCCTAATTAATATAATAGGTTGGGGAATTTTTACCAAAAATAGGGGAAAAATGTATATTCCAGAGGTGGGGGAATGGTCCTGAATTTTGGCCCCAAATTTGGGAGATCGAGAGCCCTGTGATAATAATTAGTATTTAATAATACAGTAAACCTGAGAAAATGTCACAAAACAGATATTTATTTGTTACTCCTTTGTTTTAATGTGCTGTTCACAGCCACAAAATTGATACATTACCATTTTTTTACATACATACATGGCCACTTTTAGAATATAATGAAATATTCATACATCATACTATGTCATCAGTGGTAATGGAAAATATGACATGTTCTAGTGTTGAATAATAAATATAGACATATAAAATCCACACATGATAATTTACTGCATGAAATATTCATACAGTACTTGTACAAAATGATAAAAGATGTTAGTTATTATGGAAAAAAAATAATAGTTTACAGTCAATTACCTTCAGCAAGACCATTCAATCAAAATTAACTTGAGCAGAATGTAAAATGGCATTTAATTATAACATAACAGATTTGCATGTACATAGATTATTTATTGAAGATGAAAAACCTGAAAACTTAAGCTCGGTGCCGTGGAAACAAAAACCAGTCCCACCCGGACCTGCGGATAAAGGACAGGGCAAAGTAAAAATGGAAAACTTTCACTTATGTTTAATACTAGATCAAGGTTGTAAAACATTTTAAAATCTCAGCTCTAATCTCAATCTCTTAAGCTCAGCAGAGATTCCCCTAAGAATGGGGTTATTAAAATTTTCTGAGTCCATTTTCTCCACTGAACTGGACTTCGTGGTACATTTTTTGACGCCGTGGTCCAGTGGTAACCGCGCTGGACTTGAAACCCGGAGATCCTGGTTCGAATCCCAGTCATGAAAGGCCATACCCTTCCATGAAAATTTGACAAAAGTGTTGATTTTTCTCTGTATGTGGCGAAGTTGCCAGTTCCTTGTGGAAGGGTAAGTTAGTACTAGTTAGTATGCAGTCCAAGAAAACTGGTTAGGTGAACTGGTTGCCATATATAACTGAAAAATTGTGGAAAAATAGCGTTAAACCCCAGTGACAATAAGTCACATAAAAGAAAAAATGAGGTACATTTATCCCCTCCCTCAAAATCTCAGCACAAGCTGAGCACAAACTCAGACTAAGAAGTGTGATAACCTCTTTTCTTGAGGTAAGTCTCAAACCGAGATTGGAGCTCATTTCTAAGCTGGGAGACTGAACTCCTTGGTCCGGAAACAAACCTTTTTTCTCTGAATTTGCTGATTCCCTGGTAGTCAGGGAAAGTTGTCAGTTAATGTTCCAGAACATTAAGAAATCATGGCATTGCATTTTCGTAATTGAAATTTGGTATATTAATTGCACAATGAACTTAAATTGCCATTTTATTTCCAAATGCTTTTCATTAAACTTCGTTAATTAGGACAGAATGAATTGCAATTAAAATCAGTCATCCAAATAATATGACCCAGATTTCTGAGGGTTTTATTTTCAGGATGAATCAAATTACTGTTACCTAATTCCAGCGCTATAAATTCGAAATCTCTAAAAGTCTCTGCACATTGTCGAAGTCAAAAAGGGAGCCAGTTTAAGATTAGGTAATGCATAGGTTGTCTCCCCTGGTAAATAGCATGCAAGCATAATGTATATTTTTAATCACACTGTGATGCTCAAGAAAAGCAATTGATATAAATTCATGTTTTTTGTACACTAAGGTAAGAGCTCCCAGAAAACAATCATGCAACTGTTTTTCTCGTTTATTATCCTCTAAGCAGTTGTTAAATGTTGTTACCTTTTCGTTACCATGGTAATGATATTTTTGCTTTCCTGTTCAAAAAGCTGCAACCCCGTTTTCTGAAGAAGTTGACTTCATGGTTGTTTGTCTTTAATCACTGGAAATCTCTTTTGCTATTTTAACAATTATTATCAGTATATTTGTTTTATTCGAGACTTGGCCAACGATTTGAACTATGCGTCTACAATGCAGGAATATAAAAATATGATTTTCCAAAAAAAGGTGAAAAGTTGGAGACATACTGATGCAGAAAAGTAGAAATTGATGTTTTATAGGCAATAAAAAGTTTGTTTGAGATGCAAAAATGCCTTAATCTCATAGCAGAACTGATCTCTATGAATGATTACAGCTATTTTTAACATTAAAAACATCAAAACCCCATAAAAACTCGTTAATAAATTTCATAATCCATTCATAAAATTGACCTTGTCACAGAAATTCATTCATTTCACATAAATGACAGGAAAACCCTGATATACTGCATAACAAAATGAAAACTTATCAAATTCATAAATTACTTAATTCACTGAGTGTTTACAATTTCTAAATTTCAATTTAGACCTAGACAAACAAACTTATTCTATGATTTGTATAGGTGAGAAATTATTGAGTTGCTAACCTTTGCTAGCACGACAGTAAATCACAATAAACATTAATGTATACAGAAATTGAAATATCATAGTAGACACTGATATGGGTATATGCAGAGATAGAACAAGGATTTCAAACACTTAAACAATGATATTTACAGTAGGATGGAATGCTTAGCATCTATCTAGTAACTTCTCAAATTACAGTGTAACCTGTCCAAAGCAACACCATTTGGGAGAAGCAAAATTATGTTGTTGTAAAAAGGTTGTTGGTCTAGAGAGGTTAAATTAACAGTTAAATCATACAGCGGGAAAAAATCATGTTGTAGTTGAAGGGAGGTTGTTGCTCAAGAGAGGGCCGCTCTGGAGAGCTTGCACTGTATTAGAACGATATCAATGCACTGTAGATTATGTTTATCATGTTTAACACCAACTACTTTTCAATTTATGAACAGCACACTGTCATGGGTGAAAGTTGAAAATTTTCAAAATAATTTTAACCTTGGTGCCACAGAAACAATAAAAACCAGTAGGGGCCAGACCTGGTAAAAAATGAAGTTTGGAAAATTCCGGAAAACTTTTAGCCATGCACTGCTGAGTTTATACAGTCCCTTAATTCAGTGCAAATTAAATGACCTTGACCTACTTGGCCCCAGCCCTTAAAACTCCTTAATTATCAGTTTTTACAAACACTGCTTATTCTACTTATTTTATGGCAACAAATTGAATCATTCATCTTTTCTGGGACGAGACCACAAACGTTCACTAGCTCACTCTAATTGTTTAAATTTAGCAAAGAAATTATTACCGCCATAAATCAGATAAAATACAAAAATAATATTTCAAAAGAATCATTTTCACAAGATTATGATTTGGTAAATGTACATTTCAATTATAAGGTTAACTATAATTCCACTTTAAGATCTATTTTCCATTGGCAAAATACTCCAGAAAATATCCAAACCATCGTCATGGTGATTATTACAATATTACAATAATTACCAAAATACCTGCAATCAAAATAATGTGCTTTCAGGGCTTGACAAATCCACTCATCCATTTGTTATTAATAAAGAGTAGGAACTGACTCACAACGAGTTGAAATTGCTGTTGAACTGGTTAAAATTCCTAGCTGGTTGTCCTGCAGGACAATTAGCCGGAAAGAAATTGTTGAGCCCTGGCTTTCATGTTCTGCAACATGAAGAAAGACTTTCACAAAAAAAATCATGAATAAAAGTATTTTAAACAATGATGTTATCTAATGAAGCACTTTGCTAGTTTACAGGCAATGTGAGAAAGTGCAGGGTATATTTTGCGGCTTGTGTAAAAGGCAATCATTAAAAAATTATTGGTTTACAGCTGTGTGACTAGCTCATTAAAAATCTCCTAAACAAAAATTGGTTTAGCTTTCGACTAATTTTTTTGTTCTTTATTCCAGCTCTTTGTTTTCACTACAAGCATATAATGTTAATAAAATAGTGCCTACTTAGCCACTGTTAAAAGTTTGAGCCCCATAATCCCACATCCACATATTTTTGAAGGATGGACTAACTTAGATAATTTCACTGGTGATTAATTTGCAGACATGCTGAGTGGGCTTAAACCACATGACAAGCCAAATGGTATTATTTCTACCATAATGAAGCATTTCCAGCCAGAAAATATTAAAACAACAAACTGCGTACAATTTCTCATACATTAATATTTAGCTGACATGTGCACACAGCATAATGCAAACAGGCACATTTTATACTCATTCATTGTAACATAACATGGTCCACAATGAGACATTGAAATATTCAAATTTCCACATGATCCTGAAAACCATGTAAAAGATGTCATTAAAATGGAAATCAAGAGGTATCAGATTATTGTCTTGTCAATAAAATATTCACAAACACAGGAAACCAGTCTCTGTGAAGAGATGAAACTTTACAACCTGTTGTTACACTCGTGTGAGGACATTTTACCACCTCATATTGTTTACAATGTGTTATAATCAATTTGCAACTTTTTTTAAAAATGGGGATAAATTGTTACATGCAGTTGTTAGAATACTCGCCTACACCAAATGTTCTACATGAAACTATCTTCTAAAATTTGCGAAATTTTCTTGCTTCATTAAAAACCCGAACCATTAAACGAACTCTTCAGGAAGATTTTAATGGTATTCACAGATCATTTTGCACCAAACTAACCTGCTGATTTTACTTTAGCCTTAAATCTTCCAATCACTGGACCAGGCATGCCTACTTGCCATAGATACAGCTTGGTTCAATAAAATTTCATTAAAAGTCCAGTGTTATAAGGCCAGATCAAATTACTGAGGTCACCGGGTAAAGGGTAAAAGGTTAAGTGAATATTCAACCAAACTTGACCATAGACTGAGTAGAAACAAACAAAAAATGGGGGAAATCATTTATGTTGCCCCAGGATACCAAAATTTTAAATTCAGAGACACAACACAATTCTTAAAACCTTTCATTGCCAAATTGTAACAAAGACTGTTATATGTAACCACATTTTTACATAAAACTATCATAAAAATGTATGCAAAAACAACCATAAGTGTACGACAGCGCAAAAAATTAATCCAAGGCACATTAAGTAAGCAAAAGCACATAAATTAAACCAAAGTTCAATTAGTGACCAAAAGTACTTCTTTGCATAAAATATTTCCAAAGTACAATAGTCATTTGCCTATTTCTTTTTTTATGGGGAAAACAGTTATTGCAGAGAATACAATATAAACCAATTAGCGAAAGTGAATTCTTGTAAACAAATATTTCTGATCAATTCCTATGGTCTAACAGGGACACAATTTTAATATTTAACTAGAGGCCTATATCCATTTATATCAACCGATAAAAAAATAAACAGCACTCTTTACAATTAACAAAATGCTCAATATCAAGTAACACAAACAAAGTCATCCGAACCTGCCTAGATGTATTAATATTACACAAAGTCACTGCTTCCAATAATCAATCAGTTAATGCCAAAATAATACTCCCATAAATTGACCAATTATTTCACAATCCGATCCAAAAAATGGAAAAATGAAACGCGCAAATTGCTGACGACATGGTGCTAACAGAGGGAAATAAATTAGTCCAATCAAAATTGTATACCTGCCAGGAATGACTGGCTGACAAAAATCAAACAAGAAATGATTAGCTAAGAAATGTTCATGAAAGAGAATTAAAAGCTACTTTAGTCCCAGATGACAAATTGAAAAACGAAGGAGACTTATTGAGAGCTAATTCAATAGATCTATCATTATTAGTCACAAACAATACATGGGCGGGGCAGTCAATTAAGTCAGTCCTGTTAAAAGAATTCAGACATTATGTAATAAAATTTCTACAAAAACTGCACTGAAGCACCCCAAAAAACGGTTCATCAAATGTAACACAGATAAAACAGTAATGGCCAATGTGACAAATAAGGCCAACAAAATTAATACCACACCTCCACAAACACAAAAAAATGTATGGACCATAGGTTGACAATTTTTTTTTCAAATATTTTCTTTTAAAGTTAAGTGATATAGTTAATATGAAAATATTAACAAAAAAAAATTAATCGAAAAGGGTCGGCAGAAAAAACAGGTTCGGTCAGGTTAGTGGAAACAAAGAACTTTTTATTTTATGCCTAAACTTAGAAATTGTATTGACTCAAGATTATGACAGCATCTATAACATCAATACACACTAATTGGAAGTTAATTAAGAGCAATACACAGTTATAACTAGAATCATCTCAATTGATTTCAAATTCTGTTTCCACTATCAGCTGTTCAATACCTTGCTCATTTATAATCAAGACTGGCTGAATAAAACCCCTAAAACCCGATACTATATAATTTTCCCATCGAAGTAACAATCCCACAATAATCGACTGTTGATTAGGATCAGATAAAACATGCTATATCTAGAGGGATAATCCTTAAAAACTTCAGGTACAAAGCAACGTCCCTAGCGTAATCCTCGCAAATCCCCGAGCCAAGTGGCGTCAAGTTTACACAACTTTGAGTAAAACAGCAGGTGCCAACAATGCTGATTTTCTTCTTTTTTAACCATGTTTTGTAAGAGGCAATGATAGAGAAAATGATACTCAAAGTCTTGAAAGCGCCGTGTAATCTGGCAGTGAATAATGAACAGAGCTTGCAAGGAATTGATAAACTCGAATGTTTTACATTTTGCTCATTAGCAAGTTAATTGTTTTATCAGTAGATTGCAAAGTTAACAACAGCTAATAAACATATATGTTTTAAGATAAAAAAATGTATTCAGGAGACAATATAGCATTCACTAATGATAACAATGCTTTAGTCGAGCATACATGATAAGAGCCATTATAATCCGGACTTTTCCAGGCTAAGTAGAGAGTTAAGAGAAAATAAGAACATCAAAATTTATCCGTATTTTCGTCAGCTATTGAAGAGATTGGATAAGAAAATAGAACAACTTTGATAGATAGGCAAAAACACATTGATAGCATACACAAAAAGCGGATACATATTTTCTAAACCTGCACAGTTTTTCTCTCACTTAGGTGAGCAAAAAAACCATCAATATCACAGACAGGCATTGCTATACCTCAGTATGAGCTAAACTTTAACCTGTTTTTTTTTTGTACACAGTAAGAGACTGAGAGTCAAAAAATCATTTTAACTGATAAACTGTCCAAAATACAAATATATCACATGGCTAGACCTTCTCAGAGTCAAAATACAATGAACAAACATGCACGTATTGTGTGACTTAACAACTTACAAGCAAAAGACGTAACAATACTGCAAACACTGGTCTACAATGATACAATATTCCCAAGTATAAATAATGAATCAGATGTTGAGAACACTTACAGTAAAATCGCATAAAACATTCAGACAAAAGTTGCTTTATTACTGCACAACTTAATGCATCACAGGGAATTTTTACCTTATACAATAGGTATCGTTAAATGGACCAATTTCTAATCCAAACTAGATACCATTCTTCCTAATTTCCCAAAATGAAAGAGAAATTTTTGACTGAAATGTTCATATATTACTCATGTGGTTTTACTCAAATTAATTTATTCTTCAGAAATGGAAACAATCAATCGTACCTTATTCTGTAATAAGTTTTCACGACCCTTTACAAAATCAGAAATTGACCTCACACACTTAAATGACTGATTTTCATTCTTTCTCAGAAAAAAAGCATTTTCATATCCACCATTAGCTAGTAAAGCATCTATGGTTGGTAATGATTTTATATTTTCTGTATGGGGGGGCATTTATCTGGGAATAATTGGTAAATAATATGTAACAATTTTGTAAACATCTTCGATAGAATTCTAAAAGAATTCATTTTACATTTCTTATAAAGCACAATATAAATTTTGATTTCTACAGAGAAATCCAATAAAAAAATCGCAGCAAATGGCATGTCAAGGAATTGATGTAAATTTAAAAGACAAGAACAAGACATAAAACACGCAGGATTCAGAAATGCCAACAATATTCACAGAGAATGATTGCTTTTAGTAGCACCAGAGTTATACCAGCATGTAATTTCACCTGTATTATTCATGAATTAATTCATAGCTTAGGTTTTTATCTGAAAACATTAGGGTCCCATTACATAACATTAAGATAAATTTGTCAGCACATTAATTCAGACACACTTGATTGTAGAAAGAAAAATATCAAAATAAATAAGAAGTAATCATGGTAATTTGACAGTATGTGTTTCCATAGAAATAAATAAAGAAAGAAAACATTCTGGAAGAGGTCAATTGATGTAAAAATCTCAAGCATAGTCTCTAAGCCAAATTCACAAATAACCCCAAAGGCACATTATTAACCCAACTGGCACATATTAACTCAACTGGCACATCCGTATTGTTTCTGGAATCCACTTGAGGCAATAGATGGATAAACATTAAGAAAGTCCTGTCTCAAAACAGGGTGTGCCAGAACATTCGCTTCAAATTAATCAATTCATTTGTTGTATATTTAACATTCTTTTTACCAAGCCATGAGCTTATTCATGAAGCACTTTGATACAGACGGCATGAATTGTAAAATGAGACAAAATAAGAGAACCCTGTTCGCTTCATTAGCCGAAGTTTTGCAAGCTGATCAGTATAAATTATTGGTGTAAGTTTAACACTGGAGTATGGTGACTTCAGGGCCTTTTTACCTTCTATAATAGAGGCCATTATTCGGTGACTTCAAAATTGCAAAAAAGCCTCTTTTTTCCCAATTTTGAGAAGTGCCAGGTCAGTCAATGTTTATTGATGTATCTTGAAAGCCAGTCTAAATTTTCCCTATTTGGCTGAAAATCGTGCTTGAATTTCCCAAAATGAAAGGCTCAAAGGCCCCTTCCCAATTTTCGGAAAAAAAGGTCCGGGACTTTCCAACTTTAACAATGGAGGAAGACACCAGGCTTACACCAGGGTAGAACAACCGACCTTCATAAGGTAGCTCAAACGGCTTCTTAACATGTGAAATTTGGTCCTGTTGGGATTCAAACTCACAGCAGTGACGAGCTAGTGATAACAAGTCAAAGACCGTAACCACCCAATCACAGAGGCCTCTAATAAGTTCAACGAATTCAAAATTGCTTAACAACTAACAAGCAATGAAGAGGGTAACAGTATTATTCAAAATATAAATAAATTTATCAAACTTACCTATTTCGACTATTTGCCGCAGAATCCAAATACCAGAAATAACATAGTTTATTTAAACATGAAATTGAAGTTCAAGCCACACATGCATTCCAACTGTTGAAATTCTAATCCAATATCAATACATTTTATAGCACACACATATATACACATATTTAAGGCTACATTTGAAATTTACTAATTAAGATCAAATAAATAGCTTATCAATACCCTAGCTGCTAGACATTTAAATTAACTGGTGTTTTTTTATTTGACGGTCTTGCAATCAAATAAGAAAGTCTTTACAATTATTTCCACACTTCTATCACTAATTGGCTCACAAAAAAGCTCTAGGTCAGTTCTTTGTCACAAAAACCTTTAATCCAAGCACTGGGCATCTTTCATCCGTGGCTTAATCCTTTGTGATGTATATATACCCCCAATAATAAATCATTTGGACAAATATGATCACACTCAGTTTAACTGACCCTGGTCAGATTTTGTTGGGGATACAAACTTAATCCTTTAAGATTCAAATAAACATCAGAACTTGTACAAAGCATACTCCAGAGATAGTCAACAGATCCTTGTCAAAATTGTCTTCTCTCAACAAACACTTCATCATGTCATAAAATATCCACTAACCCAAAATAAATGACCATAGCCTCAATTCAGGAACAAAATTTTCAAACAAGAAATCGGAAATAAAGACAACTGAAGTATTTTTAAAATTGAAAGGATGCGCTTTTATGCCTGTCCACGCAGCCATATAGATGGTCAAATTACACACTCATAAAATTTAATGATGGACATGCTACCTTGTTATGTACAGAAGGTTTGGTTCAAGTTACCAAATAAAATCTAGATTCACAATAAATAGAAAAATCAATGTTTGAGCTATCTTTACTAACCATCTTATGTCTGATCAAAATATGAAATATGATATTTTAATACCATTTAAGTAAAAGAACCCTACTACAAAGCATGCAAATATGAACTGCAAATTGTTGGCATACCTGACCTACAGAAAAGATCAAGCAAATATAAAACACAGGAATTCATTAACTGATATAAAAGGTAACAATCTAGATATCGGTATGCATTTTAAATTAACATTGATCAAAAAAAAAATAATTTAAAATACACAAACAATAAACTGAGACTTGTAGGAGTTTTTTTTTTTGTAGAACAATAATTGAAATGAGTATATAAACATATAAGATTTTTCAATTGAAGTCAATTAACAATTAATAAAGACACATTTAATAATTGAGGGTTCCAGAGAATGTCTATTATTCTCTTGTACCGGACAATCATTGTTTTAAAACCAGAGAAATGAACTAAAACACAAAACTAGCGTAACTGACAAAATAAAACTAAAAGCTTAATTGTTTACATTTGGATCTTGGCCTTATCGTGCATGGCTTTTTTTCACAGGTAGGGGATTCTTTTTAGGGGCCCATTCTTAAATTTGGGGAAAAATAACATGGTATTTTTGAAAAAGGGAAGAAAAAACTTGATACAAACTGAATCCTAGGGAAACTGCAAGATTTTAAAGACTTTTCCTGAGGGAAAGATGTCTATAAACAGCCCCTGCTATAGAAGGGAAAAACTGCCATGTTTCATGTTTTCTGTCAGCAGAGGTAACAGCATTGTGTAGGCACTATAAGTGGTCTAATACATCATTAATAACAATACATCAAGAATTATACATCACACAATTGTGATCTCCATCATTTTATATTGTCATGATCAAGTTGTACATCACTTCATATTTCAGCCAGCTATGAAAGGACGAGACACCAGAGGACTATTTGTATGGTAACATTTCTTGTCTTATATCTAATGACAGTGTTTATAATATCCAGATGGGAGTTTACATACATCATATCGACATTACCCCCAATGTCCAGGAAGTCTCTATCTTACTATTATGTCAACTTTCTTCCTCTGATAACAAGTAAACAATACAGACCCATGTTGTGTAATTCTACTATGGGTATTATCAGCCATCTTCTGTTCTTATCATCAAAGATGATTTAAAACGTCTTAGAACGTATTTCTGTACATGAGTATTGTGGGTAAAGAAGATTGCCATCTGTGTGTAGCACACAGATATTTTGAGGCATCTTATGCTCTAGACATAGATTTATGAGACAATTATTTATTTACTACCACAAGGCTTTCATTTGACCCGTAAAACAGCATTTTGACTCACAAAATCAGTAAAAAAAAGCTTGCGAATCTAGAGAATTTGTACCAAAGGATGAAATTTACAATAAAATTAGGAGAAAATTTTGTCGACTCTTTGAATTATCATCAGTCAAGGGTCACTTTTGACCCTAAACTTCTGACATTTGGTGAAAACCCTGCAGACACATGAGAACCAGAGTGAAAACCAAGACTTGGAATACATAAGTCTCTTCATATTCTGAGTATGAAAGCTTTATCCTATTGTATGGCAGCCACTCCAGCCATCAACATGTTCAGTAAAACTTACCTTACAGGCACTTTCACAACTAACATCCTTGTGACTAAATATTCCAAAAAAATCTACTAGATATCAAGTTTCACTCTCTAAAATTGAAGTCCAAAAAGTTCAAACAAAGAGCTGTTGATTAGTAGACTTAATTAGTGCAAATACAATTAAGTAACATGAAAGCCTAAACTCTTAGCTGAAAGAAACTTGGATAAAAAATAAACTTACATATAAGTATAGGATTTGGTTGAACAATTTGCTGAGCTATTGCGTCTAGACGAGTCAGACGACAATCCAGTTTTATAAATAACACTGACCACCCTGTATGGAATTTAATAACTGCATCATTTTTGGTTGTATCCCTAATAAGTAAAATCTGAATTAACCTCTGAGTGTAAGCTGATAACCCATATAGTAAGGGAACATTTTTCTATCACTAATAGTTTTGCATTAAACCATAAGTAAACAATGATATAATGGTAGATTACAGAGGCAAATACCTGAGATTAATTTCCAAAATCTTTCACAGTTTTCATAATGTATAACAAGTTTGATTGATGCAATCTAAAATCATGATTGCCCTGTAAGGTGCCACCGAATCAACAGACTGTTTGGCAGCCATTTTTATTTTTTTTCACAGTTAGTTTTGTAAAGTAAATAAAAAAGTGATATCATTTGAGTGACATACAATAAACCCCCAGTCAATATCAAAATATTCCCTGCTGGCAATAATACAACAAAATCAGAATGAAAAAGTAACTTTATCATGGGAATTTATTTTTCGGTACACTTGGATTTTCATTGGCAATACATACAACTTTGGTTTGTGGCACATTTTCACTCAATAAACCCTTTTATGATCATTTGCTGTAAATGAGAATTAAAGGACAAACTAATTATCATACCCATGCAAACATAAAAACATATTTCATGCAGTACTTATTTACTTATTATCTAAATTTTACACAGCAGGGGTCTATTGGTTTGACAAAAATTTAACCTTCATTCATAAAAATCTACCATATGATCATTTAAATAGATTAACTTTATGATGTCATGTGACTGGAACTCTCTCTAATATCTAAGCTACATTATGATTCCTGGCCGCCACTGTGGTCCAGTGGTTAGTGTGCTGGACTTGTAACCCGGAGATCCAGGTTCGAATCCTGGTCGCGGTAGGTTGAACCCTTCTATGAAAATTTGACAAAAAGGACGATTTTCCTCCATATGTGGAGAAGTTGCCAGCTCCGTGTGGAAAGGTATTAGTTAGTACTGGTTAGTATACAGTCCAGGAAAACTGGTAAGGTGGACTGGTCACCGTATGCAACAGAAAAATTGTTGAAAAATGGCAATAAACCCCATTGACAATGTCACATAAAAAGAAAGAAAAAAAGAAAGAAAGAAAGAAGGAACGAAAGAAACAAAGAAACAAAGAAACAAACTAACAAACAAACTAACAAACAATGTGATTCCATGTATGTCTTTACCATAAATACATAATGAGACTAAAGATTTTAAATCAATGATCTGAAATTGTAAATTTCTTGTCATTTCATTAGATACCTAAAGCAAAATTTGGATTTTTTAGTTCAAACCGAAGAAGTTTTACTAATGTCAAGGACATAGGACAGGTGACATATCCGTAAATGGCAGACTGTAGCAGAACCATAATCTCTACCTTTTGTTCATAACAAAAATATAAAATCACTCAAAATCCATTCAATCAATAAGTTACAAATCTATTTCTTACCTTTCTTACTGTACTACACAATGTAATAATAACAATGAAATAATGTATCTGAGATTGTGAATCGTTCAACTCTTCAATGAGTTAAGAAGTTTCAAGTGTTCACAGCTGAATCAAGTTGGCTAACACCCAGTAGTTAAAATCAGCACAGTACTGATCTTGGCAAATTTGAAATGAGTAAAACAGCGGCAAGTCAATATATATTGATAACATGAAGTCAATCGTCTTATAATCACAATTAAACTAGACTTCAGTGTAGGAGTTTTGGGTGGAAAATCTGACAAATACTAGCTGTAATCTTATAATACAACTGAACTTGACAGTCAAGTACATGTCACCAAGTACATCCCGGACATCTAAAGGAAGACATTTGGTATAATTACAACAGTCCAGTCATAATACATTTGAAAACAGTTAATTGCTGTTAATTGGTTCACAGCTAATGATAAAATACCTGAAAATCAAAACACACTAAAGTACACTTTTACAGTCCATTAGAAGCATAGAAAATCACGCAACCAATTGAAGCGGGCTTAAAAGACAATAAAGGTCCCACATGGTTCGCTGTGAAAGCCCTGAAAATATAACCTTTTGTAATAATATTGACACTTGCGGAGCTAATTGCTCCAATTTAAATCGCTAGAGTGGAAACATTCTGTGACATGGGAAACATAATAACAGATCAAGAAATGTGTCCTATCGAGGGATCTTAAATTGAATTAACGATTACAGAACAAAGAAGTCAAGCAATTTAGTGGGAAAAAAATGGGGACGATTAATTTAACCACGAAATTCGAGCGGTAAAACTGTAATTCATTGTTACCTAACATACAAAAAGTCACAATTATCTGATCAACAGGTTCAATAAGATAGTCGCTTTAACTTAAACATGCTAAATGGAAACTATTAAAAGCGATATTAATCAATTAAGAGTAAATTTGAGGCATAGCTACACATACAAAGTCTTATCTCTCTGACAGAAAATGATAGCAAAATTGTCAGAAAATGAGTAAATCAGAATATAAAAGCATATTTGTCTTCAAGCTGGAAATACACAGCTTTTCATTTTCCTCCGGCTAGATTTCTAACAAGATTCGCTAAATTCCCCCTACATCAAACAACAACTAAAATATCTTTCACGCAGATTTTTACCAAATTTTCAAAATGAATAACTCTGTTGCCAAGCTGGACATTTTTTGTAAAAATGATAAAACACACACGATACAGGAAGAATCTGACAGCCTCTCGTATACTATCATTCTGTGACTAGGTTCATAATTAAATTTCCTGTAGAGATCTCTGATTCATGAACATTCAAACTCGAGACGACAGCAAATAGACTGCGGAAAAACAGAGTTAATTCAAACAAAGTCTTATGCCCTAAAGTAGAATACACCACCTAGTCATCTCAAGGACACAGGTTTTTTGATCAAATCAACAAACAATAATTTCAAAGTTTTACAGACATTTTCAAATGTAGTGAAATGAAAATATATTTTGGTCGTAGATTATGCAGTTTAATGTTTGCGTGTTTTAAACATTAAACAAAGGACGAAAGCTTGAGACGCAGAGTCAACATCAACAGATGTCGAAGGAGAACATTTTGTACACGAAGAAAATAAGCTTCTTTCAAGCTCTATAACCAATTACGAAAGTGCTATAAATTATAATGAATTATGACAGATTGCAAAATTATAAAAAACACTTGTCGGAATCCGAGCACATTAGGGTCTGAAAGGAGTCATAGATGCAGAACAAATGTGAATACATAAAATGAAATCATAATTTTGTTAACAGCAGGAAACAAAGAGGATTTTTCATTTTTATGATTAATTGATTTTCAATCAGCACAATGGTCTGTCCGAGTATTTCATATGAAGTTCTTCAATTAGTTTGTTTATAGTGCAATTAAATGGTAAATTGAGGCAGAAAATGTTCATAGATTAATGATTATGTTCAAACATAGTGAATAACATTATTATGTAATTATAATACTACTGAAGAGAGAACAAATTAAACCCCACTCGGCCAGTATCTAGACATCACAGGGTCTGGTGATCGATTGTATCTAAAACATCAAGGATTTTACATTTTCACTATCATTTAATTGAACAATTTGACAAAAGTTACTTTTTATGTACTTATTTACGCACCAAAAAAAACAAAAACAGGAAGAGTGACTAATAATAAGAAATTCAACCATTTTTTCCTCATTCATTGTGAATTACACCAGATATCTCCTAAATAGACAAATTATAACCAAACCAAGTCAATTTCTTACATGATCAATAGATCTATTCATTTAAATCAATAATATCTGTCATTTGAATCTTAAATCACACTTAAATTTTATAACCTTCATTTATGTCAACAACTACATTGAGTGCATAAAAGAATTTGATTGTAGTGAATTTCAGTGAACTGAAAAAAGGGTTTGTATCTGGTCCCTAAATGTTGACTGATCCTGAAAATAGATCCAACTTAAAATGGTTCCATTCATTAATTTCTCTCCCTAGAAGGACCCTCGATCACCCATTAGAATTTATATCGATATTTCAAACCATGGCTAGTAAAAAGACTATTTATTCCATAAAGGACGGGAAATTAACATTATTTAAAAAGCCTAAAAGTGAAAATTGGTTCAATAACAAATACACACAATTATAGAATCTGATGTCATATTTTACCAAATCAAATTATAGCCACACCTGATTTCATATGACACATAAAATCAAAGCTTCATATTATCTTCCAATTATGGATATTTTATGGTTTGAAATTTTATTTATTGCTCTTACAATCTTGATGTTAACACATGATAAATCATCATATGACATAAAGAGTACTACAGATACCCTATATTTATAAACCAACCAATTCAATGGACAGCAATAAAAACAACAGAATCTAACAATCCCAAATCTATTTAAACAATAAGGTACCACCAATGACGTAAGTCAAACACGCTGAACAAGTTCAGTAATGTCAAACAATAATTAATTGACCACAGTTGTATTCTGCATCAATTTTGTTTTCACTTTAGAACATTCTTGCTTTGAATTGGGAAGTTCTTTTTAATAATTATGATTACAATATTACTATCACAGGTCCGTTTCAACTGCATGTGACTCAAGATAAACACAATCTCTGAGTATACTGCAAAAAAGTTATATTATTTCCATGTCTTGGAGCAAAGCTTTTATATTTATACATTTATTTACATACCCATAAAATGGGTTGTTTCATCTCTAAGAAAATTAACAAACTTTGTTGAGCTACTTATATAATTAAAACACAAGCTAAGCTAAACTTATCAAGAAAAACTGATCCATTCAAATTTCTACTGTCCAACAAAACCTTATATGAAGTCAGCTAACCTACCATTGACTATATGACCCTAACAAACACAACTAACTTCATTTGAAACCAGTAAAATTGATACTATATTATCATGGGTTTCTAACATTACCTAGCAACCAAACAGTTCTCTGCGTTAGGAAGATTATAAGCTTTAATCTATGACAGAAACACAATTTAAAATCTGCGATCACAATGTTCTCATATCATTAACTCAACAATAATCATACACTATCTTTTTCACCAGAAGACTCGTATAGCTAACATTACAAACCAGTGGCAAAAATATAAGACAGTCAATTTGTGGATGTCTGCACAATCAATTAGAACTCATCCAGTTCTAAGTCATAATACATGATGAATCATGCACAGACCCACGGAACACTTAAGCACCAACCTTCCTTAAAATATTACCAGACTCTGATTTATAATTATGCATACCGCAGAAATCCACTAAGGACTTATACTAGATTTTGTAATACATAGCAGTAAAATTCTATACATATACATGTATCCGTCTCATGTACCATCTGAAGTTCTGGGTTCAAGGTTATAAAACTTGAGATCAGTCCCTGAGTTTAAATTTCTTATCTTGTCTTTAATGAGTAAAGTTAATTATGATCAGATAATATTGATATTATTGATACATTATTCTTGACTTTTTGAATATGTATTTAAATATTAATCAGCTTTATCTTTTCAACTATAATACTTTGAAAATGGAATCGAGATTTGAGCTCTGAGACTGTTCTCAAGTTTTGTAACCTCAGGACCTGTACTGTACTATTGCTAAAATAGTCAAAATTCCATAAATATACTACATTGCACAGGGATAAACATATTTTCATGAATATCTCTCTTAACTGCAGTAAGAAAAGAAGGTACAAGTGTCCAGTAATAATAAGACACTAAATTTACCTCCAGTAATGCATTTCAAGACCTGGACAAGCAGAACCACATCGGCTGCACCCTTTTCCTCGTACACCAACTTCTAAACCAGATTCATCTGCCATCTGAAAAAAATGAAGGATGTCACTAAAAAGAAAAGTGAAGAATCTGGCAGCACTATGCCTTGATGGAGAATGTTATTTGAGTCTTAAATCCAATGCTTGCAGTTGCTGACATTACATACATATCTGCACATGCGGGACTTTTTTTCACGGGTAGGGGAAGGGGCCTTTCTTAAATTTGGGGAAAAAATAACACAGTATTTTTGCCAAAGGGGATGAAAAACCTTGATGCAAACTGAATTTTAGGGGAAATCTGCAAGAATTTAAGGATTTTTCCTGCAGGGAAGACGCCTATAAATGGCCCTTGCTATAGAAGGAAAAAAGCCCTGACATGTATATGATAAAAATAAGCTTTGTACAAAGGCCATCAGAGGACACAAGTCTACTTTTTCGTGACTTACTATTAAAACAAATTGATATAATATTCTACAACTTGTATAGCACAAAGAAAACTGCAGCTTAAGTTCAACAAAATGTTTCTAAAAATCAAATAACAGCTACCATAACATGGGACAATAAGTGTGCATGGGCAGTACTGTATAACAATTGAATTTGGCATACAATGCTTTGCCTCCAAATCTTCAGCCTGGTGAATTCGTCCATTCTTCCTTTGTCCATTCATTGAAAAGTTATTCAAGTGATTAATACATAACAGAAATAGGAACATTTTGCAACAATGATGAGTAAAACAATGATGGATATGAGGAACATGGACCGGACTATACACCGGCCCCCTGTCCTATGAGTTGAACTTGCGACACAGCCAGTGTTCAATTCATTGTTAAAATTCAGATTTAAGAAATGAATAAAACGGTTTTATAAATACCATCTCTGTTTCACGATGACCAGTGTCTGTAGGGGCACAGGTCGCCATCCTAGTAAAAATCCCCAAAATCCAAGTGTTTAAACTTTTAACAACTACATTCAAGGATGACAACAGTTTTCAAATTATGCATTCGTTATACTTTTTTATTTACTTTCCACGACGTGAAAACTGATATCAAAACAAATAAATAAATCCAAAAAATGTTGTAACACAAATATTATCCATGCTAAATCATAACAATTTGACAAACGGAAGTGTATATAACATAAACTTTATTCTTACAACAGATCTACCGAAGCGTCTCGCATTTGCGTTTTCAAAATGTGCCCAAAAACGAATAAGCCACGCCTCCTGCAATTTGGTTTGAAAACACGGTCAGGTGCGCTCAATTTACACGCTTTCTCACGTGACGTCACTGTTTGATTGGCAGTCACGTAGAATTACTTCCCGTGAACAGGTACCATTTTAAGACAAACCAAGTTATTTCCCCTACAAGATATGGCATAACTAGCAACAACCAGATGGTGACGACCAGGCTATATGTAAATAATCGTATGTTTATCTTATTTCCGTACGTGCATATTACAATAATTTGACACGAATTTTACTTTATTCCTAAACGAACAATATTCATGCTCATAATTCATATATCGGCTGGAAACACTCTAATAAAAGTATTCTCGTTATATTCGCATTATACTATTTGTTAAAGCCAGGGACCTTGTAATGTAGGGTCCCAGTCAAAGCAGACCAAAATAACTATCGTGCAATATTATCTGCTGTAAAATTTAAGCACAATATGCTACAGACTTTGCTTTGTAAATAATATACACGTATTACATTACCTAAATAATGACATTGGTGGACCACGTGTGTTATACAAAAGAAAAGCTACATATACTTTTGTTTGCAGATGATATTGTATATTTTGGGCATAAACCAGTCTATACTTAATGATTGGAATGAGTAATTATTTTCTGAACATTAGTTCTGATCACATTTTTCAAAGCATGTTATTTCCCCAGTCTGGTTCCCTGCCTATTGGATTATCAATCACGTAGTGTCAGGGACAGGTAATCCAGACTAGTTATCTTACTAACTTGATGGACTTACATACCCCATGTTCCTGCATACATCGCACGTTTGATTACATGTACATCTCCATTTAACTGGGCATGTTCTATTTTTTTGGTTACAACACTTTACAAATCATATGATTTGCCATTGAAATATTGTACATTTTTTCATTACATTAAATTGCATTATACAGTGTATATTTAATATTTTGAGTTGAGGTAACACCTCTGTGATGACTGTTGATCTGATATTAATAGAAAAAGTGGACAAAAGCTTACCAAAGCAAGCTTAATATACTGTTTATTCATGTGTCATATTCATGGATGAATACATTAATAATGATTCAGTATTTTGTTATTTCTTTTTCAACAATACTATGTAGGCCGGAGTTACTTTCAAACTAAAGAGCTGATATGTGCAATACAATCCCTAGATCATGAAGCTTTATATTACAAACTAACAGTCATCCCTAGCTTTCATTTCTGAATGTATTTCTGAAACGTTTGTGAATATATTTGTTATACATTTTTGGGAGTCATTGAAGAATATCAAATGGCTGTGTTTGTTTCATTAATGACGGTGTGTTGTTTCATTAATTTACATTTTTCACAGGCAAAATATAAATCATCACATAAAATATGAACAAATTGACGAACAAGCGAGCCAGCCAACGTTCGAAAGAATGGACAGACAAAATGACGAACAAACAAACAAATACAGCAAGAATTCATACGATTTGAAAGAAAATTCAACAAAATTAATTAGAAATTCAAATACGTTGAATTTAAAAATTGTAATAACAAGAGTTGTGATAAGTAAATAGATAATGTAAGTGGTAATGTACAATGAATGACAAACATACAATAATTTTACAACACATTGTACAAAATAGCACTTTGAACATTTCTGTCTCATAAAAACGACTATAAATTTGTCAGATCTGATCAAGTTGGCATGTCAAGCAACACATAATAATATATTTTGTATATTGATTACATAACCAGTTTTAACTTAACAGCAAATTATTATAAACAAGCCATACAAAACATGTTATTTACAAATACATAACCGACTCTCCATCTCTATGATGCTGTTGTTTGATGTGAAACAATTTAATTATACAAATTAAAACTTAATAACAACAACATAGTAGCCAATAATTTACTGTATACATAAATGTTATTACTATAGTCAATAGTTAAAACGACATTTATTTTATTCAACAGTTATAGAATGCTCTTTAACCAAAAGATAACATTATACATGTATAACAAACAAATCAAATACAATCAAATGGAAGAGAGATACAAAAACGTGCAGTTTTGAATTCTGAACTAAAACAGTAAAATAATTTTTTATTGTGTCTTAAGTGTCAGGATTTCTATCCAAGTGTAAGACATTATGCTGATGTAGAAAAGTCGTAAATGTATTGCACATGATTATGTTGCGTTAGCTTTAAAACAAAATGTAAACGTTTTATGTTTCTTCTTTCTCAAGAACAAAGTAGTCATGATAAGGTGTGTCTGTTGTTTGTGTCTCACTGTCTGGTTGGGAATTATGCTCTTCAAGAACGAAATAGTGGTGGTCCGATAGAGGTCGCTGATCTCCGGAATAATCTGTTCCTCTATTTCTGTCCATATCGGCTGCGTTAGAACTATTATTAGGAGCATTTTTGCGCTTATTCTGAGGTCCAGAATTTGGAATAACATCATCGGGAAGTTCTTGGTACACTGGAGATTGAACAGCATTCTTTCCTCTGATTGGTTGGTTATCAGGTTCTTCATATGTTTCGCCCTCTCCCATTGGTTCTTGATATATATTCGAATTTGGTTGTAGCCCGGTATACATATGGGGATCTCTTGTATCTGAAATCAAGTCCAGTGTATGGTACCCGGTTTGTAAAGAGCCAGTAGCGGGAGGAGCGGAGGGTAAAACCTGCGAGTTAGCTTCTGTTGTTGGTGAAATGTTTGTCGCCTGAAAAATCGGTACGAGAATATAATGGCTTTTAAGGATATCGATAATACCACCATGCAGAAAATAAATACATGAAATATCAAAATAAGTGTCTGAAGGATCAATGATGATCAAAGGAAATGAACGAAGCAATAAAAAAAACATTACAACTGGTACAGCATTAAATTGTCCATCATTATTATTAACTGAGGGATTCATTAGTAGCAGAATAATCTATATGAAGTTGGAACAAGTTCAAGAACTGCATTTTTTAAAGCATGATCAACATATTCAGTATATTGTATGTATTATTTGTATTTATATTGAGGTTTGGCAATTCGGTAATAATTCAGACGCATGAATATGATGATGTGTGTACTTACAGGTTGATCTGGACTTTGTTGTGACGGTGACTTCTCTTCATGCATACTATGTCTCCTGATTTTCTCTCTCATTTTACCACGTAAGATACTTGATTTGCTACAAAAAAAGAAGAGAGACTACATGTACATGTACTAGTTAATTACTAATCTTCCCAGTTGATTGGCATGGTCATTAAAAGCAATTAAAATATACCAGTATAAAAAATGTCTTGAAATATTCAAATTAATTCTAAAAAATCAGTGTATGCTGGATATGCCATTCCAACATTGTCAATATATTCATTCCTCATTCCAACATTGTCAATATATTCATTCCTCATACATCAAAACAAAAATAGTCCAATATCATACTTCGCTGGTATGGATTCAGTTATGTTTCAGAGTAGTTGCGAAGTTTATGGTAAAAGTTATAACAAATGGTTATGTGTAAGCTAAGACAAACGTTGGTACAAAAACTAAATATTAAAATGTGTGGCTCACGACAAAATCTTAGCCATATGGAGATTACAGGTAAAAAATGCCACTTCACACAGCTTTGCTGTTCGGTTACCCGTTTAGCAATTGCAACAACAATCCATAGGTTCAATCTTCTAATTTACTTCAGTTTCATTGTCTTATAGTATATTGATAAAACAGGGCTTTGGTCAGGATTTTAGTTTACAGTGATCAAAACAACATACATACCTGTGTAAAGATGGAACACAAATACATAACACTGATGTAGCGACAATTCCCAAGATGAGCCCTATAATGAATAAAGCCACAGCAGTCCCTACACTCACACCTCGGTCCTTATCTTCTGTCTGTTCACAATTACATGGTTCACATGTAGGGCATTTTCTAGGACGATATTTGTACGATTCTAAAATAAAACATTCAAAACATGAGTTTTTTTTACAACAGTACAAAGTAAGTGACAAGGCATGAAATGTTTACTATTTGTTAATATAAATATATTGTCTGTTTTTGTTTGATTAATACATGTCCCGTAATAATGATTTCAATAACAGTAGTAATGATAATAATGTTCTTAATTTAATATTTATTGGCTCTCAATAAGTTCAGCCACATGTTTACCTTAAGACTGCCCATCAAATAAAGCATTATAAAATCATAATTCATGTAAGCATATGTACAGACATGAATACAATAATTATATATAAGTTTCAGATAATTCAAAGGAAAGTAATATGTATGGTAAAAGATAACTGTTATAAATAAAAAAATAAAATGAGTGTAGATGTATTGCGCACGTTTGAAGTTGTCTATTGTTGATATAGTCACAAAGAACCATCAGTTTTACTGCTGATTTTAATGAACAAAATTTACCTGTTAAACCAGCAAAGTTATCATCAGCAGCTTGTATCGTTGTTGTTGTTGTTGGAAAATCATTTTCAGCAGATGGCGTTAGACTTACGGTGCCGTAGCTAACACTACATTGATGACACGAATGACCATTGTGTCTTTTACATTGAAATGACTTAACAAGATGACTCACAGAGCACTGTGTCGCATTTAGCTGTGAATTTAGACATAATGTTTCATCTACCCCACTGTGTGAACAGTAATCACAACTTGGAATCACCTGAAAAACTGCACAACCAATATCAAATTAAAACTTCACAACACGGACTATATTTGTTCATATCATCAATTACTTCAACTGTTTTTTTTAAATTTTTTTTTATTGTTCCAGCAATTACTGGTATGTTTTATTTAAGAAAACAAGCTAGTGCCGTAAGCGAGCCCATATTAGAACTAAAGCAACCTTATCATAAGGGTTTATCATAATAAACCAGCCATTTTTCTCCAATTACCTGCCCAAATTTTAACCGAGGCACATGCCTCAGTATGCCTCAGTGTAGCTACAGTGGCACATTCATAGTTTGTCAAAATGTTTCTCCTTATTGTAAAGTATACCCTGACTTATTGGGCCTAGTTTAACAAGGAACAACTAATAACAGGTACTCCCATCTTTATATAGGAGCTACATGATGCGGATGATAACATAAACATGGGCAAGGTAAAACATGAAACAATATTGAATAAACCTTCAATTTGGTTTGAATATCAAGAGAATAAAGAAGAGTTCACAATTACCTTTTCGAAGAGCGTTACAATTAAGATATTGTCCGGAACAAATGCTGGTGTAATGAGACAAACGTGGAGCACTTGGAAAGCATGTAGTTAGCAGTTCTCGTACCACATGTTCTGGTTCCAGATCTGAACTTTCTCCGCTGTAAATATAGAAATAGATGTGGCTTTAGGTTTCTCTATAACGAAGATGATATAAAAATACAATTCATATACAATTTGTATAAATTGAGATAAGACCTTTAAACTATATACAATTGTTAATTGTCTGTAGTTGTAATCTATGAATAAGGAATTTGTATACCACACATTTGTACATAAATTCTTCATACCATGACATTGAGTACACAGATAAATTAAACAATTACACAATTTGACCTTGAATATCATTACATTAAAAGGTTCAAACTTATTTTAAGCTGTTCAATTTCTACAAGAGTACCGGTACATTGTTCATACCTGCATACTGTGTCACCTAATACATGTTGTGGTAAATCAACGGAGAATGCTGAAAAATAAAAAGCAAACAATATGAGGATGTGTTTTTTTGTGAAATATTTCATTTCCAAAATAATGCTTGTGAATGAAGTGATATTCAACCAACAAACAAATGCCTTGTTATCACGAGAACCGGTTTATATCGAGCATTTTGTTTGTTCCGAAGACACCTCGAGATAACGACGTTTTCCCTGTGACCACAACTTTGACTTCCCAATGTATGCATAATCTTTGCCGTTCAGTAAAATGATTTTGAAATAATCAAATATATTGTAACATGGACTGCTCGTGCACTCGCAACAAATTAATGGGATTCGAACCTGAGACCTCTGAATTATATTATATCTTATAAACCATGATAAAGTGATGTTAAAGAAATTTATGGAAATGAAGATTATTTCCGTGTTCAAATCGCGGTCACGGCAGGTCATACTCTTCTATGAACAGGCCACCGTATATAACTGAAAATTTGTTGAAAAATGTAGTAAAACCCAGTGAAAAAATGAAGATAGTTAATTTTACAACTTACCAAATAAAATAATGCCAATCAACGATTGATACACTGTTATTGCCATCATGTAAATTATGCCTTTTTTCTGAAATAAAATAAATCTAACAGTTTATTTTACACTCTGCGCATATACATTTGTATGATACTAGGTACAACAAAAACGATAGTAAACAAATTCACAAGTTTGTGTTTATACAATTAATAAAGTGGATTTTAAACACCATGCACGTACATATAATGTTCCACGTCAGTACAAAAAATCATCAAGACCGTATTTATTTATCAGTTGCAAATCAATGTTGATATATCCATGAATGTAACAAATATATTCCGCAAATCAGGGAAACTATTAAAATATGTCCGTGCCGTGAATATTATGTACTCTGATTATTTATTCTCAAATTCACTGGATGTACAACAAAAATGTTAGATTACATATTTTTCACATTTTTCGTATAATACCATACAATGGCACTTTGTGCATATTTAACATTAAAACGCTCATTAGGCGGATGTTGTGAATGGTATACATGTATATATTATACTAATGTACTTAATATCACACTTGATAAAAACAATTCAGGAAATGCTGTGCTACAATTACTATGATACCATTCTTTTCATTATCTAGATAATCTTTTATTATGATAAGGATAGGAAATATGTTGTCTATCAGTTATATACAAGCTTAACAAGTTAATCATGACTTCAGTAGTGTATTTGTTGTCTACACAAAAGACTGTCAGGGCTCAGTTCTTCAGCAAACAAATTGAGGACTGGTAAAATTTTAAGAATTACTAGCGCCCATGTCCAGTAAATTCCATTCATATTTAGTGAATAAGGGTAGGGTATGACTTGCAGTGTCCGGGTTTTGAACCCGAACCGCCGGGATACAAGTCCAGCGCGCTAACCACTGGATCGCAGTTGCGGCCGCTTCTCGATATACCACACACTTCATTACAATTATTGTATGTGTATTCTATTTATTTAACAAATTATTTGATGTACGTTAAACTATAATTTGAACCTTTATTATGTACTATAAAACAACAATTAATCAGAAACAAGACGAGAAACATTGATACAAAATGTCAGGAATCCTTTGTACCAGAACAATTATGTAATAAATCATGAAAATATATCGGTATGACTTAATTATACGTATCAACATAAATTCTGTAATGTTATATCGAAATCATTCTCATCCTATTAACAGTGACGTGAGTTTTATGCTATGTTGTTGAACGACAATATAACAGTGTATAGGTTAGAAAATAGTTCATTATGTCAATGCTATGTAGATGGAATTCGGTAAATATCGTACATGAAGATCTAAATGACGTCTTACAAAATGAGAGAAAACGATGTTCACTATTCATCATGTAAGTATGGTACACGAGTCATAGGTAGATAATAAAGGGATGTAAAATGGCAATAAAACCATTGAAGTGCCGATACTCGATTCAGTCTGTATATTTATCCAAAGTGTTCGATCACACACACATCTGGATCTAATTAGTGCAGAACTAACACATTTTGAGTTAAAAGCAGTACGACTATTATGCAAATCAAATTTAAAATGAATTCCAGAGATTAACCTCTCGTGCTTCTTGTGTTGAGGTCCATGCCCCAGGAAAATAGTGTTATGTAGAGATAACACAGAGAGGCTTCTGATACCAAACCATGGTCTTAGCTTTACCATTACTTGTACGTCAACAACAAAATACAAACAATTTCATTCATGCGCAATACAGAACGGGAATGTGTTTATTTAGTGACCAAGAAAGTGACAAAAGAAGCGAGTTTAGAATATACTCGTTCAAACTCTGGTATCAAATATATATATATATAAATACATTACTGAAAAAAACTCTCGAGTGCGAATTGAATGGTTCATGAACAACCAGAGATTACACCCAGTGGGAAAATGCTCTAGAAACCTGTACCCCATGTCAAATTTCAGATTACAGGGCAGGATCATGCTCTTTACAAAAGTATAATGAAAATACGTTTAACGAACGAACTGTTCTAAATATAAACACTAAAGATATTGAACTTGTGAAGAGATGTCCAGGAGAATGACTGATTATACATCATATTACAATATTAAAACATAACACACACAAGATTTTTGTGCACTATGATAGCTATAAAACACTTTGTAATAAAGGCACACATTTCACGTTTTACAACCAAACCACCTGAAATTAATATTATCAAAGTATACAGTGTTAAGTTTAATAGAACCCACTTCTGTTTGCGTATTGTTTTATCCTCTACCTAATTATTTCAATGTATCAAAATAACAATTGCAGTTCAAAAATTATTTCTTATTTTATGGTACAAAATTTATTCATCAGTTCCAGCTTTTATCAATTAATTTTCTATTAAATCTATTTTTATTAATTTGCTGATTTAAAATAATGTCTCACTATACTCTAATTATTACACAGTATATAACACTAATATTACTATATTTGCACGAACTGCCGTGCCATTAAAAGGTAATATATTGGAAATACAATGTCAATTAGAGGTGACTTATATCTATCAATAATACATATAATTGCGCTGGTTTGGCTGAAGAGGAGGAAATGAACATTATAACTCATTTGATGAGTTTGTTGAATGTACATTTCCCTTCTTCGTGATAACTTTATTTACTTCAATTTATTCGTATGCCTGCAAGCATATCCTGTTTTCCACCTTCGTCACATCAGTACAGTGAGGTAGTAACTTGGTCTTATTATGAGCAATACAGTAATCATACTGCTAATCACAGACATCATCAGGAGAATGTCCATCTTTCAACGGGTGTTTCATCCCTTAACTCGGTACACCCTCCAGACAGTGGGGTGACAGTGGTGATCAAGCACTGCCTGGTCTATGTATACACAGAGTGCAGAATAGGTCAATATCCCTATCAGATCTATAAATTCCGTCTAGTGTACCAAACTGTCACTTTTATCGCTTGTTTTCCTAAGTCCAATCATTCCTCATATAGATACAAATACGATGTATATAAAGTTCATTTCCAATTCTAATTATTATAAGTAAATGGACAATACCGATCGTCAAAATGTGAAACATGATGTCCAGACAACACAAAACAATACAAGTTGATAGTCCGATCTATAATTTGAATGATTGATTAAGTGCTTCTTAACATACAATTAATTCATAGCCATAAAACATATACCCACAATTTCCATATGCTTTGTAGAAAAGTATTCTCAGTCTTAATTATATCCGAGGACAACAGCTAAACACAAACTATTAATAAAACACGAGAATATTGTCCCTAACACAATTCAGTCAAACTAGGCGCAGGATAAGGGTGATTATCCTTACTTGATTCAAAGCGAAAATCAAATACCTTTTATTCACTCATATCATGTAGACTCATGACAAAATGAGGGCAAAAAATGACGAACTAATACTTGATGGAAAAAAGATCAAGCTGAGAAACTAAGAAAAGAAACTTCTTGTACCAGTCTACATACCTCTGAGAAGATAATTGATCCAATAATAACAAGAATTAGTAAAACAAGTACACAGTATCACACATTTAGTATATGATCACTATAAGCCTAGTTTCTTTACTATAGGCACTGTTCAGTTATTCATTATTTATACAAAAAAAAATTGTTGAACTATAAAGAGTCAAACACTTCGTAAATTCATATATATTCAGCTATAATAACACTTTATTTTCGCCTAATACTCTTTATATCCGCAACCATAATCTAACGATCTCGCAATAATATGGTCAAATTTGAAATACTAGTAAGTAATTAATCATTAACAAATACGTCAGTACAACTATAAATACAAAACTACACAGCGAAGTAACATCATTAAACGACCATCCAATCACATAACAAATTCAGCAGTGTTCATGTACATTTACAAACATAATAAAGTACTCACTGATGACCGGTTTGTGAAGTTAAATTAGTCACAATCCATATGCTAACCACACTGATTTCCCTCTAGCTGGACACATCAGTTGTCTGAGTTTAGTAACACTGAAATTTCGTGACAATAAAAACCCGACAGTATGATGTAGACAACACTGTACGTAAGACAAAAGTGAATGTGTCAGATTTGTGTTGATAGAAACTTTATGTACGTATGTACTCAACTGTCAGATTTTTGCTAACTATGATGTTATACTACATTTTTAGTCACATTTAATCATAGCTGCAGGTAAAATAGATCCACTACCAACATTTATCACCAGCATCATTATCATCTATGAACGTTACAGTCAATTTAACATTACAACATTTTATCCAACTTTGAGATTCATATGTAACACACTTTGTTGTTGTATTTAGTTGAACGTTAGGGTAAATTATTACAATCTTAAATTTAGCTTGAATTTTGTTGTTGAAACAAAATTTTATCTGTACAAACGTAATGATCTGACAAGACCTTTTTACATTTGAACTATTTTAATTGAAGATATAAGTTTAATATTTTTTTTTCGATTTTAGGACTGTCCTAATCATAATTGTTATATAACCAACATGAGAATAATGAAATCAAACATTTACGATTTTTATTCTCATCTGTGCACTGTTTTATCACACATGCACGGTGAATTTTAGCTGAGCAAAAAAAATTTGAACTTCTGAGTCAATTTATAGTGAAAGAAATGAATTGAAAATTAATATTATAAGAATATTTTATCAATATAATACATGCTTAAGTAGCATTGAGAGCGCTTGTGCAGTGAAGGTGTAACAAACTAGTTATTTATGTGAACAGGTATATTATTACATCAAAATAGCAAGTAGTTTTTTTTTATTTCAACTATTTAAAATAAGAAAATCAAAATTTAATCATTTTATTAATAAATTATAGTTGGTTGTATAATTTTAACAGAATATCTACATTTGTTATCTAAATATACATTATCATAGAGATTAAATTAATCAGAATGTCCTGTAAGTGAAGATATCATTTTGCATGAATTCTTATATATCTACTTAAAATGCATAGAACACATACCTTAGAGAATCGTCCATGCACTCTCAACTAACACAGATACAAAACAGATCAAATTGATGCCTTTTTGTTTCCAAAGAATTTAACTTTCTTCTTTGCCTTTGGTATTATAATAAAATAAATCCATTCTGTATGAAACAAAAATAAATATCATTTAGTTGTTTTGAACCAAGTACAAATCATTTAATTGGTAAGAAAATCCAATTTTTAACACCCTAAAGTATATGCTTAGCTAGTATTCTTCACTTTTTTTATTGAAAACATGTGTAAACATAACAAAATAACAATCATAGGTAACACTCTGATCTAACTGTTGCTTGATTCTAGACACACTGATATAACCCCGTAGTGTTGTTGATTATTCTATTTGGCAATATTCCTAATTATGACATAAACTATGTGTATAGTTGCCTGACATCCTTTATCTGTTTAATTATTTGTTGTTATCAGATACAAATGTATTTCCTGAACGATTCATTGAGGACATAACATACATACCTGCCTTTCTTTATTTTTTTTTTAATGTCGCACCAACAGCCAATGTCATTTGGCAACTTTTCCGTTTTAAATGGTGGAGAATGATACCAGGAGTACACCTGGATAAAACCAGTAACCTTCCATAGGGCAGCTGGGCAGCTTCCTCACATGAGAAATTTTGTCCTGAGTGGGATTTGAACTCACAATGGTGACTGGCTAATAACTGGTAGTCAGAGACCATAACCACTCAAATACAGGATCAATGTTGGACAAGAGAAAAATGCGTAAATTACTCTTCAGATATGGCAAGTCAAACTTGATTCAAATTTAAAATAAAATAGTATACCACTTATTTTTGGTCTGGTCCTGGGGTGAAATACTACTGATTGCTGGACAGAGACTGTGACCCCTAGGCCACAAAGACCCCCTTCTATAATCTTGAAATACAAGCAGTTAAAATGAGCTCATCTTTCTTTGATTTGTGAATATTTTCAAACATATTTTGTTATTCACATTTGTTCAGACACTATTTTGTTTGTATCGCAAAGCTTAGATATCACAGGTCAGTTTTCTAGAAGTTGCAAGATTATACAATAATTAAAACACAAAAAAGATTAACGCAAATGCCCCCCACATGATATAGAATGTTGCAATTCAAGTCATTGTAGTATGCCTAGTTACAATTGTATTTCTTTTTGTTGTTCAATGACCAATACACAAAAACACAATACTCAGCTGAAACAATAATAAATTACATGGTAATTATATTTACAAAATAACTTTACAAAATATAACAAATTTTCATATTCATTTTAGTTTTGTTGATTTTTTATTAATAAAATGATGGCTTTTTACAAATGATATGAAAAATGAATCATGTTAATGCGGTTAACAGTATATATACTACATGTACATGTACAACATAGCTGAAGGCACACAGAAAACTGACCTATGACAAACACAGTACATGTAAACATACATCAGTGTTGTACTGTAGTATAAATCCACAATAACATACAGTCATGTACAAGTGATTTGACAAAATAAACAACAACATGATTCATCAAATAACAAAAATGTATCAATAAAACAAACATAAATATCAGCTATAAATTATGTACTCTCTGGTCCATACTGTTGTAACTAATAAGTTTTAACTGAGCTCACACCATGAGCTGTATATTTCAAACAATAACACGCCATGCAGTGGAAACAAAAATTTGGAAAACAAACTTAAACATTCTCCTTGACAGATTTGAGGTGAATAAGACTCTGGTTTACATGAAAATAATTCTCATGACAAGTTTGACAAGACAATATTGATTTTCAAATAGACACATAGTCACATTGATAAACAAAGGCTGTTACTAATATCTACAGTATTTATTCTGATATGATTTCATCCAAATCACAGCAGATTTTCAACTAGATAATTCGAAATTATATTTTAATTGCCTTAGCAGAAATATAGGCACTTTAGCAAGATTATATTCAAGCAATGGTGGTTATATCTTTATTAACGCTGGTCCACTGCATGTGTGCTTTTAAATGGAAAGCAATGTAAATGTATAGCAAATGAGCAAAACCAGGAAATGAAAAATAATGCGTGTCTTCATAAATAACGTAAGATTTTTATCATGTTTAAATTTTGATATGAGAAAATCGTGTATATGTAAAAAATAATAGTTATAACACCAAACGAAAACATCACAGACAGAAGGAAGGAAGAGTTACATTAAAAAAATCATAAAATGCATCATCATTTATGGGTCAAAATTCATGATATCATGTAGTTAACAATATTTATCATAGAATCAGAACACACAATGTATTGTCCGAGTCTGAAAAACTCAAATATCACAGATTCTGTATTCCAACGAATGATCCCCATTTGTTGATTTTTAGATAATATTTCCATTATTCCTGTTTTTTTTTAACAACAGTCTCAGATTTCAATAGGTTTGGGAACCGGCTTTCTGATATGTCTTATAGTGGTACCCTGCTCTGATGGCTTGAATGGAGCATGTTTACCATATGGACGAGGTATAGGCAGTTCACTATCATCATCAGGAATGTAAGCGTTGGGTCGAGGTTCGGCAGTAGTTGTGACCCCGCCCGCTATCTGGTACTGTTCCTCCTCTTCCTCCAACTGTTAAATACATGTATACAGATTAAACATAAAACATCATTTTACCTAAAATTTTCACACATTTTGTTATTTTATTGATTTTATTTACGAGGAACGAGCTTTATTACAAAATGACTATAGACATGTTGCAGGGTTGGCCTAAATGCCTCCTCTTCCTCCAACTCTTAAATACATGTATACAGAGTAAACATAAAATATCATTTTACATAAAATCTTTAAACATTGTGTAATTTCATTTATTTTATTTACAAGGAACAAGCTTCATTACAGAATGACTATAGATATGTTGCAGGGTTGGCCTAAATGCTTATCAATCAAATATAAAGCTAAACCTGCCAAGTTATGAGAAAATAATATCCTATCAATGAAGAAGAACAAATTTTTACAGTTTTAATAATATCATGAAAGTCAATGAATCTTACCAGTCTCTTCTCCTCATGTTCGTAGGCTCGTCGTTCGTTGTCTCGTAAGAATTTCAACCAATCATGCTCAATCTCTTCACTAGGCGGTTCACCTTTCTCCATTCTAATATAGCACTGTTCTAATTCGGACTCCTTCTCTTTGAGAGATTGTTGAAGTTTGAGAGCGTTAGCTTGGTTCATGGATACTTCTGATACCATAGCCATCATCTTACGTGTTGTGTCTTTTATCCTGAACTGAAGTTCATTAACCTACAAGAGAAATGAAAAATGTATTAAACATTAGAAGTTGAAGAATGTGGAAACAATAATTGTAGTTCAGTAAAGAACTGATCACCGATAAATATTCCAGTAATTCACTGTACATGTATTAATAGACACAATCAAACACTTTATGAAATATGGTACACAACTCACAATTATTATCATAAACATAGGCTTTAGAACACAAGAAGAGTATGAAATATTCATATAATCTAAACATCAAATTATAAGTATTTTACAATAAAAACTACAGATGTAGAATATCCTTATAGATATTGCACAAATTGATACCCTTTTAGCAAGATCCAGTGTATCATCTTTGCCAGTCTCAGCCTTATTTCTAACCCTACCAACCAATCTGTTGACTTGTTCAAATATTAAATCTTTCTCTAACAAATTTTCTTCCTTCTCTGCCAGTCGAGTCTCAAGCTGTAAAACACAGACCAAATATGTGTACTCAATATAATATTAGTCAGAACAATAATAAATCACTGACTTAGGACACACAACAATTAAAGATCTGTAAAAGTGTTGCCAATATCTTGTGACAATAAGTAATACATTTTTGAAAGCAACCAATATGTCAGACAAATTGTCACTAATTGTGTAATGCTCAACAATTGTGTGATAATTTTTCATCAACTGTCACTTTGTCACTAATAGTGTAATACTCAGCAATTGTGCCATAATGTTTCATCAACTGAGTTTGTATTAACTTAAAATTATTTTTAATAGAAAACTCACATCTTCAATCTTCTCATGCATTTCAGCGGGTGGAAGATCTTTGCCCTCAAGATATCTGACACGTTTTTCATCATATGGATTCTCCAAATCCTTTTCTAGCTCTAACATACGATCTTGACATTGCTGAAGCTGTAAACAGACAACAAATAAACATATTATAATCCACTGAATGTTATCACAAAGGATTATGCCTGGTACGGTAGCATAAAAATCATTCAAAATTCAGTCATGTATTGATGACAACTTCTTTAACAAAATTTTTTAATTCTCATAGTTCAAAAATTCACAATTCAACAATTTTACGTACAATTGCCAAAATAATGAAGCATCATTTACAAGGTAAAAGTCTGAAAGCAGTCTTAGTCCATATTTTGTGACAGAATATTTCATAAAATTACTACTAGCTAAATATTTGATGATACAATGTCATACCTGAATTTGTAAAGTGACTAGTTCTTGTTCCAGATTATTTTTATTCGGTGTTTGACCTCGGAGTACACTTATGGATCTCTTCTCCTCATTCAACTGCATTTGTATAAATCTGATCTCTTCTTCACGAGCTTGTAACTCAACATTACCATTACGGATCATCTGATCTGTAAACAAAATATTAGAAATGAGAATAAGACTGTATGGAGCTGGGGTGTAAAAATGAGCCGGAAGCTGGAAAAATCAACTGGCTATTTCAGTATTCCTGCCAGCTACTTTTTCCGATACAACCGACACAATACTACATTGAACTCCCAGACTCTCATTTCTACTTTTAGTAGCTTTCTGGCTACATGAAAACATTTCTACACCCCTGATGGACACAAATGAGTATTTTGATATGCATAGTATATGATAAAAGATACAAGGACAAGTTCATTATACATATAACCAGCATGTGTAATGCATTTGATAATTGAGAATCATTTTCATGAAGGAATTTTTCGATTAAAATTACAACCTTACCCAAAATCATGATAGCAAAATGTCAGTACATCAGTAGGAAGGGTGTACATGTTTATGTAAGTAAAAATTCTGTAAGGGGAAAAATAAATCAAGCAAAGTCTTACCTTGAATGTTCACTTTTTCATAGAAAATACAAACTTCTTCATTTCTTTCTATAAGCTTAATACCTCTGGAATATGATAATGTATGTTTACATACACAATAAAATAAGGAAATTCAGTACACAACAAAAAGTTTGTAAGCCTATTAAATAACTAAAATGTCTAGGATTATTTGGTCATGATTAACTACATGTCACAAAAGGTTGAAAATGGATCTAATGAACTAGTCATGAACACCATTAAACAAAATTTAGTATATACTGAATAATATTGTAAAACAGCATTTTAACCAATTAACTACATAGTTATTTTGCTTACATACACTCACCTTTCATTTCTGTGTGTTATAGCTTTTTCATATCTATTTCTTAATTTTGTCATTTGTTCTTCCGCTTGATTTATCATAGTATTTAATTTAGATATGTCCATTTTTTGTTGTTCACGTTTTTCATGCATTTCCTCTTCTATTCTCTGTTGCTTAGCAACCTCATTTCTTAAACTGTCTCTCATTACAATACTATTCATATGTTTCAATCTTTGTTTTTGTAATTGTCTGAAAAGCAAAATACATGTAAATGGCTGGTTTCATTGGTAAAGATTCACAGTTTATGACTTATGATGAAAAATTCCTAAGCGACTCAATGGTACATGGTCCACATAAAGTATGCACTGTCATACTATCACATACAATATTGTGATTACATCAAATTAACTACATGCACGCCAGACTGAATGTGACAACTTAGAATTACTACATCTTTTTTGAAATACCGTTACGTATTTCAGATTTTCTTATTTGGTTACTCATAATAAACTTTACAGGATTATGCACAACCGGTTAATGCGAAGTCATCATCATGTAATGTGTTGATCAGACTAGAACATAACCTTAAAACGCAAAACTTCAGAAATAATGGAATATATAATACCTGTCTTTTTGTGTAACTGCAGTGCGTAGAATTTCAATCTCATTTTGTAGGATTTTTATTTTCTCTCTCATTTCTGCAGCTTTTTGTGTACTTGTTTGAATCAAGTTGACACACTTGTTCCTTTCGTTTTTAATTACATCGTACAGTTTAGCAAAATCTTTAAGTCTGCAAGAAATATAATCAGTATATAAGTGTGAATCAATATATGATTTTAAAGTGCAATTCAATCTATTTATACAGTCAGCAAATACCATAATATGTATTTAATGCATGAAAGATTAAGCAGAGTTATAAAAGATGCTACAATCCTTAATCTTATGCTGATGATACAAACTTATGAAAGTACTGTCGTATACAACGTTTAACCAATTCTTTGAAGTAAATGCAAGACAATAGAAGTTATAAGACTGTATTATAATAATCAGATAAGTCAGTGACAATCTTACTTTATTTGCATTTCTTTATGTTTCTTCTCATGATCCTGAATTTGTAATTGTTTTGTTTTCAAATCTTCTACGGCTTTATGATATCTCATCTCAGCTCGCATAAAGTCTCTTGCTTTCTGTTCTCTTTCATCAGCCTGTATGTATAAAATTGTACAAAATGAAATTCAAAAATCATCCACAAAATAAGTTCCTAAAATATCTTTGACATCAGCTACCTGTACTTTTCTATGAAATTGAACTCCCCAATCAAAGAAATGTGATTTAAAAACAGCGCAATTACATACAAAAATTATAAGATATAAGATGTTTTATGCTCATAGAGTGATATCACTTGGAATTCAACACATACCTTGATGGCAGCAAGTCTTGTTAATTCCACAACTTCTATTCTAAGATCACTTTGTTCATATAACAAATTCTGTTCCTCTGCGGCACTAGCTTCAAGTTTGACATGTTCAACAGCAGTTAGTGAATTCTGTGATGAAAAAAAAATATTCAGTCATATATGTACATAAACATCGAGGATCAGAGATATCTGTTAATAGATATACAAATTAATTAATCTGAAGAAGAAAATAAAGAACACTGTCTGAGACAAATACAGTAAGTACAAGTAATACTTATGAGCTCAACTTTCTTCCATACATAAAACACTCATATGATAAGATCTTACATTGGTTAAGTCAATTGTTCTAAATAAGTATTTATCACTATTGTTATGACACCAATAAGATTACCTGAGTTGCTAGAGCTCTCTTCGTTTGTTCAACTTCTTTCTGTAATTCTTCTCTCTTTTTGTACAATGTTCCATCATCTTTAGGTAATGAATCAACCTAGAAATATAAGATTTATGTCATAAAAGTTACAGGTTGATTGACAATCAAAGTAAGAAGTACATGGACATAATTAGTATAAATATTCATTTTTATGTTTTATCAGGCTGTGTAATTAAAGTATCATATTATTATCACACGTATAAGTGAATTTACTCTAAGATGATACAAATAAATACAATACCTGGAGAAATGTAACTCAACTGCTGGAACTGCTATATGACAATGATGAGCTAAAGAACATCAAATTTTACCTGTCCTTTAATCTTTTCATGGATTAATTTTGTATGATTCAATGTTTCCTCAGCTACTTTAGCTTGTAGTTCAGCTTTTTTCATATTCCTAAGATCACGATCCTTTTCCCTCAGTTTTCTTGAATGTACATCGTGAGCATTTTTCTTTTCTAGGTGAATATGTCGTAAGTTCAAGTCTAATGTAGCTCTGTAACAAGTTATAAGGTATGATATAACATTCAGAAACTTAAACTAAACGTGCGATTATAATGACTTCATCAAAATATGCTTACACATTGTTAAAGAAATATGAAATCTAAAACTGACATTAATTTGTAAAAAAACTTTGACTTGACCATATAAAATAGAGAAAAGAATAATAGCTGCAAATATTCTGTATAAAAATATCCAGGATACTGATACACCATAGAACACATCTGTAATACTATCATCAAACGTACCTATCTCCCATCAGCACTGCCTCCCTGTCTTTGGCATATTCATAATCTTTCTGTAAATGTTCCATTTCTCTATCTTTCTCATTTAATGAAGCTTTCTGTTTTTCAACATCATTGTCCATGTCAAACTTCTCTTCCTCGAGTTGCCTTAGTTTATTTTCTATGTTTTTCTTTTCAGCCAATAAATCCTGGTACTCTGTTTCCATTTCTCCAAACTTGCCCATCAATTCACTAAAATACGAATATTTGATAATAACACAAGAGTGCCAAACTGTCACAAAATATGACTTCAAAAGTATCTGGAGAGGATATGATGGGAACCGTTCTTCTTATAAAGCAGACAAGGTCTATTTCATAAATCAAGAGTGCCAAGGGCGATTTGCAAGCTACTGAACATGGTGGAGATATTATGCTCATAATCATTTGGACCAATGTTGGTGAAAATTGGATGGGAACTGTTCAACTTAAGAGTGTGGACAACTATTGTGAATGCCATCCACCTGCTGCCCACAGGTGTTGCAATGATTTTGCAAGACAAGCATATAAAAATAAGAAAATTTGTTACTACTTAAACAGCTACCTCAGTACAAATTTCAATACAGAAATATATCAAATACATATCTTTCATAGAAATTACATGGTTGTAACAATTCAACACAAATAAGAGAATTCCAAACATACTTTCAGAAAGCTAAAAAACAATAAAAACCTACTTTTTCTTTCTTGCCATCTTGTCCGTCTCCTTGGCAATTTGATTAGGTATAGTGTTGACTTGGACAAGATCACCCTGTAATAATACAACATTTAATAATCAAACATATGAAAACATGCATACAGATGTGTATATATTTCAGTTATGCCAACTTTTATAACAGAAAAAATCTTACTGAATTCAGGTATGAAAGAAACTTTAGTAGACATTAAACAGTACTATCAACAGCAATTATCTGCACATACTACAAGAAGTTTATAACAATTTATTAATTCACTGAACTTACCTTCAGATTTTCCATTTTTTCTGTCAGTTTCTCATGATCTTTTGTATCTTTCCCAACTTGACGATTGGACGTTTCTAAATCTTCCTTCAGCGTTTTAACTTCAAGCTGGCGCTGTACAATTTCCTTCTTCATATCATCACATGCTTGTTGTAATTCTTTGATCTTTTTCTCAATTTCCTGAATAAATAAATTGGTAAGAATAAATACAAGTAAGACATGCTAATAAATACAAGCAAGTATATGCAAGCTATATTTGTTATTATGTTGCGCTCATATGCAATGAAACAAATTGCATGACAAAATTGCCACAGTTTCTCATAGAAAATCAACTATAACTTATGCTTAAATCTAAATGCAACAATTCTAATTCACTGACTAAAGTTTCTTTGCCACAATAAGGCAATTTAAAAAACAATATATGTGTACAAGCATGAAATAAGCATCACTTGATGATATTCATTACTTACATTAACACCATAAACAAACAAAAATAAATACCCCAGCTTTTGGCATCCTGGCATATTCACGATCCATTAATTTCTTTTCTTCAGTTGATCTACAAAAATAAAACAAGACAAACATCGACAAAATGTCTAACATTTAGTGTTAGTTGTTGAAAACCATGAGAATAAAACTCATTTTAACACAGTTACCACATTATACTAGATGAAATCAATTTGATAATTGTTTTGATGTCATAACAAATCCTGTACCCGAATTATTAATACATAATGTTTACGCAATGAATATAACACGTTTTATGGTTCTTATAACTAAATGCATGTCAAAAAGATTTAAGTTAAACAAGCATACTTGTTACTGAAGATATGCCAATAATAAGCGTAAATTCTTACATCTCAATTTGATATTCCAGTTGATACTGACGCTCCTGAGCCTGTTTTAAATCATTGTTGTACTTCAACAACTGCTGCCTCATTTTTGATACTTCTGAATTTGAACCATCAGGGAAATTATCAGCTTTTTCTAATTCATTTCTCTGACGATCAAGTTCTACTGTGTATTCCTTTGCTTGTTTCAGTAAATTAGTTTCACTTTCTCTGGTGCTGAAAAATACAAATAAAACTGATAACTGATTACTTTATACCAGGTAATCTAAAACTGAAATAAAGCAAAGTCATTGTTGTGTTGAATGTGTTTTGCAGAAATAAATTTTAAAAGGGATAATTCTAAAATTACACTTCCCATACTTGATAAATTATACAATGTGCTAAAAAATCAAAAGAAGTGCTCAAAATTTGCTTATTTTACATATTTATCTCTTGATCTAAGAAGTACATCATTGAGCATGTAAATAGCACTGTATAGTCACTGTAAAACAGTATTACCTCTTTAGTATTTCATGAAGCTCAGTATATTTGGCTTTTAGGTGGGCAACTTTTGTTCCAGTTAGCTTGCCTTCATGAAAAAGCTGTAAAATACATTTAAATGATACATTATTATAGTAAATAAGAGTATTTTATAATGCTAAAATAGTGGTGACAAAACACACTGTAAGTTTATTATTTTTATTTGACTTATAACAACATTATACACAAAGTATTAATAACACTATATGAAATATGAGAGTAATATCTACTAAATATTAATCCAGGTTTGAAATATTTTAGACAAATTGACACCTACTTCATCAAGACATTGAAAAGCTGGACTTGCAGACACCTCAACCTGACTTTCTTCTTGATGGATGACTTTTGGGGGCAATGCTGAAATAGGAGCTGCATACTCAAGCGCATCAGGAGAGGCTCCTTCATCCCGAACCTCTCCTGTTCCATCCACCCCAGTGTCACTCATTTTTGAACCTAGGAAAAAGAGAACAACATATAATTTTAAATCCACAACAATGCAATACAACAAAATTAAAAATACAGTTATGGTATTGAATTCACTAACATAGTGGCAACTTTCACAAATTCACTTATGTTCAACTAAAATGTAAATAAGGCCATTAACAGTAGCTTATTTTTACTTCACATGCAACTTACAATTATCTAACAAAATCATACCACCAAAATCATCTAAATATTCTAAAGATCATAATTGTTATCATTTACCTGATTTTCAACTGAGCTATTTACTTAAAAATTTAAATGCTTGGATATTGTAACACTATACAAGATCCCCAAATAAAAATAAGTTTTCTTCATACGTAAGACAATGTATGCTGAATCTGTAAACCACCCATTTAATATGCTCTTGAGTTATAATTGAATTTATAATAGGTTTGTCAATGTCTTCAAGACATGCAAATTTAATCAATTTATTCCAAGTTAACCAAGCAAATGGTTATGCCAGCCAAGAAGACTGTAAACAATTAGTACCAGACAATTAAATGAAAATGAAAACCACAGAGAAGCAAAACATAGGATTTAATCAGAATGTATGTAATGTATAACAAAATATTGCATAAAATCTTAGCAAAATGAAAAGGTCAGCAGAGCAACAGATAAGCTGCGTATTTGCGTATTTACCCAATTAAATTTACAAAATACGCAATTGAAACCATATCAGATGCGTATCAAAAAGCAATTACAAAAGCAAAATACCCAATTAAAGTATTTAGGATGCATATCGAAATCAATTTTCATGAATATACATGCATATAGTCATTTTCGTCTGACAGGCGTTCCTCAAGGTCTCGGACAAAGGTAGTAGCGATGTAGTTCAAAAACAACCAAATGTGTACAGTTTAGAGTTGATAAGTAAGAGCATGAATTCCCAATTGATATAAAAATCATGGACTAACAGGTTTCAGGAAACACAATTATATTTAGCAAATACCCAATTCAAAATGAAATGATGGAGTAATACCCAATTCAATGTCAAAGCTTATCTGTTGCTCTGGGTCAGTATGACTCTTCTAACTACAAAACAACTCATTTGACTCAAAAATGGAGAGAAGTGAAATATATATGCCATGTAGGTTGAATTAACCCCTTACTATAAAGACTGACTTGCCACCCACAGTAAAGCCTTCAACCAAAATATGCTGAACATAATCATATTGCTCAGTCACATAAACAAACTGGGTGAACTTTCTCACAACCATTAATATAAAACCAAATTTATACATTATTGTTCAATGAATCAAATGCAGTCAGATGAGAGAGAAAAAGGAATATTACAATGATAAAAATACACAAACTGACAATATCGTAATGTAGAGTATAAACAAACTTCGAGTATTTTAGATATGAAATATGCATGAAATTCATTTGTTCGTGCAAACTTACAAGAATCAGTAAACACGAACAAATGATACTAAAATGCCGATGGGAAATGACTGACACATTTAAACAGTATATCGTGACTATCTTAATTATAGATTAAACATCTTTTATTACCCTGGCGTGTAAGACTCCTATAATTACGACGTCTTCATTACCTTCATCAATATTTCATTAAAACTCCGCCATGACACATAAACACGGAAACTGTTGCTAAGGATGTACGCATGCGTATAACTTGTTTTCGTATGTCGTAAAAATATCAAAGTCGTTAAATAAATTTCAATTAATGAAATAAATATATTGGAGATAATCAAATTAGATTGGGTTTAATTATAAACTTCACCAAATTGTAATATTGGATGAGATGAATTAGTTTCCAAAAATTATTGTCGTAAAACGATTACAAACAATTGGTTTTCGGCAAGCGTGTGAAATTGCCGCAAGTTTCGACGCGACGGAGAGAAAAACGTTCTGTCTGCAAAATGAAGATTGAAGAAGTTAAAAGTACCACAAAAACTCAGCGTATAGCAACTCATAGCCACATTAAGGGCCTTGGTTTAGATGAAAATGGTTACGCTATTCAAAGTGCCGCTGGTTTGGTCGGTCAAGAATTGGCCAGAGAAGTAAGGTTCTATTTTTCTGGAATATTCCATTTTGTTGTCCAAGTTTGCTCTTGGATGTCATGACCTAAACTTTTATCACTTGTATATTCTTTTATTGCTACGTATTGTACATCTATTTGGTTTCTAAACTGCTGTCGCTTTTGTGGACATAATTTTCTACATTGGTCTCCTGCAGAATTAGTTGCTATTTCATAGTAACCGAGCGTTATCCTTAGTAACACTTACTTGTCACATACCTGATTTAACTAAATCATAGAACTCATAAACTGTTGCTGTCTTTATTTGTCACCTGTTATTTTCACTCTGCATTTCGAAAGGTTTCATTTTGAACATTGTTTGTTCATCATTATTCATAACTATATTTGTATCACAGCTTGAATTTTTCAAACACTGTAAATGCTATGTCACTAAGATCAGCTGTTTTCATGACATTCAATTGTTGCCTACTTAAATATACTGCAAAACCATATCAGGTCTTAAATTGGCCTTTTATCAAAAGTTTGTGTACTTGCTTACGAAAATGATTCATAAGCCAGATATATAAACTAGACTCAGTGAATTATTATCGATGCTAGGATAATATGTAAAATGTTTTATTGGTTTCTTTCAAGCTTCTTTTAATATGTATGTGAGGCAAATCACATGTCTGAGTCATTGTAGTATTGCATTTTGAACCATCTAAAGTTAGTGATCTTCCTTTATCACAATTGATAATTATTATTGATATAATTAGAGTTATAAATGGTAAGACTTGTGAGGTCAATTTGTGATTATTGGAATGCCTGCTGGACCATCAAATAATTCAAATAATTTCATTTCCATATGATCACATCTTAAGTCAATTTGATGCAGTTTTCACATGGTAACAATCCAAATAATATAAAAATATGTAGTTTCATAGAGAAGTGTTTCTGTTATTTTTTTAAGAGTATATTTTACATTGTCCATTTTATGTGGTTGTTAAAATGCATTAGTCACTCTACAAAGAAATTTTCATCTACTTTTAACATGTTTGTTAATTCAAGCCCTTAAATCATCAATTGAATACTCACATATTTTGAAAATATGCTCTGTTTTTGTATGAATGGAGAAGGAATATTGACAATGACAGTTTGGAAAATTGCATTTCAGAAATTTTGTTTTTAAATCTTCTATCTTTGACCTTTAAGGCTGCTGGTGTTGTTGTTGAAATGATAAGATCTAAGAAGATGGCGGGTAGAGCTGTTCTACTTGCAGGGCCTCCAGGAACAGGAAAAGTATGTCAACTTTTTTTTAGATGGTTTAATTACTACTTTGTACTGTGGCAACAGTCATAAGGAAATCTGTTGTTTGTCAAGCTACTAATTGTTTAGCTATTATGACTGAAAATCTGGATGAGCTATATGCTTCTGTGTAACAGTATGACTGATGATTATTATTATATCTAAGGTCATTAATTACCCATATCTGATACATGGTTAGATTTTGCTTACTTTAGGAGTATGGCTAGGTCAGCAGACAATTATGCAGAACTGAAATATTGTTGAATAAATTACAGTAAAATCCAAACAGACTTCAACTGATCAGGGTATTGATCCTCTGTTGTCATGAAACAAATTTGATTTGATTTAAATTTAAGAGTATCATGACCTGCTGCGATTCAGAAATCATTGTGATCATTGTGACTTACTGTGTTTACACCTTTCAGACAGCCATTGCTTTGGCTATAGCCCAGGAATTAGGTAACAAGGTGCCATTTTGTCCTATGGTTGGTAGTGAAGTGTACTCCCATGAAATCAAAAAGACTGAAGTTCTCATGGAAAACTTCAGACGAGCAATTGGTCTGAGAATCAAGGAGACAAAAGAGGTTTATGAAGGAGAAGTTACAGAATTAACTCCTGTTGAGACAGAGAATCCAATGGGAGGTTAGTATACTTTGTATGTTCTTAACTGCTAGTTTTTCAAATCAACAACTTCTTGATTTGGTTAGGCCGCAGTCGTGGTCCAGTGGTTAGTGCACTGGACTTGAACCCCGGAGATCCGGGTTCGAATCCCAATCGCAGCAGGTCATACCATTCTATGAAAATTTGACAAAAATGTTGATTTTCCTCCATATATTGAGAAATTGCCAGCTCCTTGTGGAAGGGTAAGTTAGTACTAGTCAGTATACAGTCCAGGAAAACTGGTTAGGTGAGCTGGTCATTGTATATAACTGGAAAATCGTTAAAAAAAGGTGTTAAACCCCAGAGACAATAAGTCACATAAAAACAAACAAACTAGGTTTGATTATTTTGACTTAATGTAATATTTTTCATTGAAATGTGATGTCTTGTATCTTAATGAATGCTATCAGTTATTTGGATGCAGTCATGATTGGTCTTTATACTTGTTGTATACACTGAAGTGTTTAGTACGATAAAATGATCATATGTGCAAGATTCTGTTGCTAATTAATCTGACTTTCTATAGGTCAGAATTACACTCGTAATGATTTAAATGTTTTTGGTTAAGTTTTACATAAAAGCAAATATTTTGGCAACCACTGAGTCATATAAGTGTATGTTTATACACTTAGCACATTTTTTGATATTTTTATAGGGAAAACAAACTGGTACCAATCAGTGCCACAGGCAATAAATTCAACCCTTACGCATGTACAAAGACCACAACATGGCTGGCACAAGTTGTACCTTATAGGAATACATTTGGTTGTAGTGTTGTAGTGTTACAGTGTTTAATGTGCTTATATTTTGTATTCATTTCTTATATTTCTTTTCTGTCTGCAGGTTATGGGAAGACAGTCAGTCATGTGATCATTGGTTTAAAAACAGCTAAAGGAACAAAGCAATTAAAATTGGATCCATCTATATATGAAAGTTTACAGAAAGAGAAAGTTGAGACTGGAGACGTCATTTATATAGAAGCAAACAGTGGTGCAGTCAAGGTACAGAGGTTACTATAGATTGTATGCTGCAACAATTATACAAAAAATTTTTATTGTACTGACAGCTCCATTTTTATTATTTTAAAACATGGAAAAATTTCAATATTATGATGTTATTTTAGGACCAAAAGGCTGATTGTACAGTTTTAATATGAAACTTCTGTTGTTGTAATTGACATAATGTATGTTGTTGTTACTTAAATGTCAATTACGGAAGTGTAACAACATCGTGATTTCTGTCACTACAGAGACAAGGAAGATCTGACAGTTTCGCTACAGAATTTGATCTTGAAGCGGAAGAATATGTACCATTACCTAAAGGTGATGTCCATAAAAAGAAAGAAATTATACAAGATGTTACATTGCATGATCTAGATGTTGCTAATGCCAGACCTCAGGTATGAATATGCTGTCACTTGAAAGTTTTCAATATAACTTACTTCTTGTACCAATTTGGTATCTAACTTTGTCCAATACATAACAATTGTCATAACCTGCTGTGACTTTAACCAGTGAATGATGACCATGTTTATACTGCTATGTGTTACTAGAAGGGTTACATTTTTTTAAGCTGATCTTTGAAATGATATTGATATTACTTTGTAAACAGAACATATCTCAGAATGAAAGATTTTTTTCATTTTAAAAGCACTTTTTCTGCATGAATTTACTAGCATTTTATTGTTAGTTATCCATGTCCAATGTAAGGATCAGAATAAAATGTCTTGATTTTGACTTTATCAAACGTGAATAAAACTTGTACATTTTCAAAATATTCTCATGTGCTTTCAATTAATGAATAATTAATTAGTTCATTTTCATCCTATGTGTAATATTAGAAACTCCATTAAAGGACACACTGCTGAAATGTCTTTTCTGCGGTTTAGATTATTGAGCAAATCAGAGAGAAATCCTCTATTACAGTGATCTATGTTGTGTGTGTTGTATAATATACTGTATGTTTTATTTTTTAAGGGTGGACAAGATATTATGTCTATGATGGGTCAGCTGATGAAACCAAAGAAAACAGAAATCACTGGTAGGAATCATGTTTTAATGATGATTAATATGAGATTTCAGATGCTTGATGGATTTAATTAAAACATATATGATTGCTGCTGTATTAGTATCTCAAACATGTAAAACATTGATGCACTTTTTACTTTAAATTATTTTTATTTATTTTTTATATATTATTTGTATGAAAGAAGTATCTTATGATATCATGCTTGAAACTTAGCACAGTATTTCTATTAACAAACTGACATGTATACAATGATGGATTGTGAATTGTTTTATACAGATATTTGATATTGTTTACACTGACATGTATTTACTTTTGTTTGTTTTTCAGACAAATTGCGTAAAGAGATCAACAAAGTAGTGAATAAATATATAGATCAGGGTATCGCAGAATTAGTACCTGGTGTGCTGTTCATTGATGAAGTTCATATGTTAGATATTGAATGTTTCACCTATCTTCACAGAGCATTGGAATCATCGATATCACCTATTGTTATTTTTGCTACAAACAGAGGAAAATGTACTATCAAGTAAGTTTATTATTGTTAGTTCTTGCAGGATTTTTGCTCTGATGGGAATCTGTGTTAAATTTTCTGTTTATAAGGTAGGTATCAATTCATAAAGTCTGCAGTATTGATGTCAGTTTGTTACTGCGTAACTACAGCTGAATAAAGTAAATGTATAATGATAGTTCTACCCTTGTGTTAAATTATTAAATTATGTTAAATTGTTCGATAATGTGTGCTTAGGAAGGATTTTTTTGAGTATTTCAAATACCTTTTATTAATGTAGATGTTAATTTGTCTTAGAGAAACATATCTTACCTCCACCTCTTGAACCAATGACCTCACTCAAGTTATGTGCTGTCCCAGTCAAGCCTGTTAAATGTAAAAAAATGTTCTATTGAAACCTCTATTAGACCCAATTAATGGTGCATCCAGTATCTCACTTTTTTACTTTCTCACTCAAAAATAATTTCAATACCAGCTTTCAAGTTTAATATAAAAATAAAACAAAAAATTGCTCGACCTACCTACCCAATTTTTAATGAGCATGTAACCAGGAACAAACAGTTTTTTACACCTTAGCATATTTCATTTATCTGAAGTACTTGAATGAGATTCATTTGGAATGACTCTTTTGGTGTTAATGCAATTTGTTGGGGTTATAGTTCACATTGATGATAAGCCTGGCAAGAAATCAAATAAATTTACTAAGCTTGGAAATAATGAAGGATTAATGTTATACTGCATTTATCTCCCTTGAATCCATCCACTCCAGTTCTATTGAAATGTTAAGGCCTTATTGTAAAACAGAAAAAAAGTCACACTTATTTTGATGCTTATAATTTATGAGTAACTTGTATTTCCAATAAACTGAAAAAATTGATTCATATAATAATGAGATATTGAACATTATGATATTGTTTACAGAGGAACAGAAGATATTGTCTCACCACATGGAATGCCACTTGATTTGTTAGACAGAGTTATGATAGTTCGAACTTTACCCTATTCACAAGCAGAAATGACACAGGTAAATACTATATATATATAATATTGTGATAAAATGATGCTTACTTTTTGATATAATCTTACTAGAATATTTGATCTTTTACAAATTATTTTTCCATGAAATTCCTATTATTGCTAGATGTTGTTTGAAACGGCTTTGAAACAAATATAATTCTCGTCATACTTGTATTATCAAGTATACAACATTGTCCTAAGTATAGGTTAGTTTCCATGATCCATACATATTTCAAATTTTGCTTTTTTGTGAATCTTGATAAATTTTAGATTTGAAGTAGAATTTCTATCATAAAGTATTTTTTATGCTTCTATATCCCAATGTTATTCTGTTATTGTCTGTTATTGTACCCTTAAATATGTGTAATGAAGAGATTAAATCTGTCTCTGATGGAATTTTATGGACTTAAATTCATATGGATGTGGATGTATTCCATGTAGGTGTGATAAATACCAAGTATTATTCTTTATAGATATTAAAATTACGTGCCCAGACTGAAAGTATTCAAATTGAGGACGACTCTCTCTCACAACTGGGCCAAATTGGTGTTGATACAACATTAAGGTAATGTTTCTTAAATAATGATTTCAGAGTAGGAGATCTCTAAATATCTGTCTTCTTTTTACATGCTTGATATAAGCCACACTATTTATGGAAAAAATTGTGCTCAGTACTTCCTACTTTTCCTTATGTGTATGTATTTAAGTCTTCTATGGGGGTTGACTGGAGGTATTTTTACCTTTATGGTATCTAGAGGCAATTCAGTAAAACTTAGCTAAATTGACCTGCCTTTTTTTCTTTGTATATGAGCAGAGACACATAATGAGCTTAGAATCTTTTTTCTTAATCTTTATTTTATTGTTAGAACTGCCAAACTTATTTCTCTCCTTTCCATGAAAAGTATGCAGAAATCTGCTAAAATTTGATTTGTTTTTGTGGTTCACAGAAAGTAAATTCAGCTGGTAATAAGTTCAGCTGCTTTTGACAGGATATAGATAACTATAATTTAATGTTCCGCATAGTATTTTTAACACTCTGTAATTTTCACACTTAAATTCTCTTATTTCAGATATGCTGTGCAACTTCTCACTCCATCTAATTTGTTGTCAAAAATAAATGGCAAAGATACAATCGGTAAGGATGAGATTGAGGAGACAAACAAGTTATTCTTTGATGCAAAATCTTCAGCTAAAATATTAGCGGAACAAGATGACAAATACATGAAATAGACTTGATGTTTTACTCAGCGTTGAAGACATTGTGTTCTTGGATTTCACTGATAATGATCTGATATTTTGATGTATAAATTTTTCAGAGCTTCGCAACTAATCATTTATTGAATTGTCGTTGGTGCATAGTTATCAAAACCTCAAAAATCCAATTATCATATGCATTGAAATTAACATTTTACATCACCACCATTGCTGCAGTATTTGTTTAAAAAACAATACAAATTATTTCGTTCATTATTTACATGTTTGATGTACATACTTTGACAATAAATCATTGATTCTTCATTGGACTTTGTAGTTTTTTGCAGACTCCACTTCTACTTATTTGCTTTTGAATTGATATACCTATGTACTTAGTACATCCGTAAATACTGTTGTTAAAAAAGTGCCCTGGATTCTGGTGTGATACAATTAAAGTCATACTGTAAAGCAAACAGAAAACTTGAACAAAGCCAGTTATTAGGAGTCATTTGACTTAGTGTTGAACTATTTCCACATATGAACTCAAGGGCAGACATTTTGCGTATTAAAAAACTTTGAAAATACACAACCATAAAAAAAACAAAACATTAATGAAAAGATTTTTAATAAAGAAAGTCTATAAAAAATAGGGTCAACCCTGAAATGTAGATCCAATGCATTGTATTCAAAATTAAATTATTTCTGTAATAATGTAACAATATGTTAATTGTAAAGTTGATAACAGTTAGTAATATATCAATAAGTGAAACAGATATTATTAGTAAATATTACATAGAACAAAAACAACATAAAACAAAGTACATGCATTCATAAATTAGTAAAATAAATGCAAAAAAGTGCAATAATCTATCACCAAATGATCAAAAACTGTCTGAAACAATGCACAAAATTTATAAGAAGAATTTTATCATTGAAAGGTACTTAAATTGTGTATATGATAAGATTCATACAATCTCATTGGCTAAGTTTACAAAAAATGGAAAAAGATTATTTAAAATATGTAATATGCTATAAGAAGAATCATAATATCCTTTCCTTTTAGTTTGTCCATTTTATTAAGACCTTAAAAAATATAAACCAAAATATCGTTTTACTTGGCCTACCTTGAATAAATTTAATTACATATTGAATAAAAATCATTAATTTCATCAAAAATATGGCACTTATATAATGATATCTAAATGAAAAAAAAACAAGAACAAAATTAATAATTACTGATGAATTAGTATTGTCATGTTTTTTAATTTTTTTGTGTATAAAATGTTTATTTGTAATCATACTGAAATATGCACTTATGATGTTTTGTAAAGTGTCATAGCATCTGAGTAAAATGGTAATTCATTTACTTAGCTACAAACATGTATTATTTTCAGTCAATAAATATTGATTTGACTTAATTAACTCTAAGCAATAAATAAATCATATAATAAATATTTATCACAGACCATATATTACATTTTAGAAGTACTAAAATACACTGTAGTCATTAAAGTACTGAAATGTACCAAACCTGTGCAATATCACATAAAATCTTTGTACACAATCATTGAAGCAATAATGTCAATGTATTAAACTATTTACAAGTAAATATTCACAAAACTGTTAGCTGAATAAAAAAATGTATATAAGAGTCTTTGTTGGTATTGTTAATCACTTATACAAGGTATGTCTACACTTGGTCTAAATCATCCAGGAGACTTGTATTATTGCTGGATGAATGTTTTCCCCTTGTTGCCAGACTGTTGGATTTAGGCACTCTTGGAATTGACAGATTTTTCTTCCAAGGATTTGATGTCTCACTGACACTCCTGGGTGTTGATGAGAACTTCGGCTGAGGAGTTTGCTGTGATCCAAATATACTTGAAGGTGTATTTGCTCCAAACAGAGGTTGAGGTGTTTCTCTTGCACCAAATATACTTGTAGGAGCATTTTTGTGAGCTGTTGGCATTGGTGTTGTTACAGGAGATGCTATCGGCTTGTTAAATGAACTTGGCTTTGGTTGAGATGACGCCTGATTTGGAGGTACACGTGGATGTGGTGACCCTGCCTCGGCTGTGTCCCGTGCTTTCTGAAGCATTTTTGTCACTGGACTGATCATTTGATTTCCAACTCTAGGTGGTATGAATTTTTCTCTCTTACCATCTGGTTTTGCAACCTTTGGTGTTGCTTTGTCACCTTTTGGAGCTGCACTGACACTGATGTTCTGGGGCGCTGGAGAAACAGACTTTCTTCCTAGTAATTTGCTAAGTGGTGACACTGTTTGACTTCCAGATGGTGTTGGACTACGGTTATTGTCATGTGTGCTGTTTGGGGGAGGTCCAATGAACATAATTGGAGACTCAAAGAAATTTGTGTTGATGGAGTCAGCTGATCGTCTGCCTGAATGATACCAAGAGTCATCTGACCATGTTGGTGATCCTATTCTGGTACTGGTGTCAGACATAAATGATGTTTCTCTCTCATTACCATTCCGCAGTTTAGTTTTGTTAAACTTTGTGTTAGATACTGGATGGAAGGGTACACTTTCAGGCTCTTCCTCTTTCTTGGCTTTCTTCTTCCTCCAGATGATGACAGCAATAAGCGCAGCAAGGAGAACAACACCTGCAACAATCCCGATAATGATGCCAATAGGAAAAGCTGATTCTTCATCTTCCTCCTCTTCTTCACAGAAGTAGAAATATTCATCAAAAGAGCATTCTGACACACCAAATGCAGTCACACAGTAATAGATAATGGAATATTCAAGGATTCTTGTAGCGGCCTCTATACCTGCTCTTTCATATTCTCTGATACATGCTTCAAGGAAATGATCAATAACACTACTGGTTACAGAGCCACAATTGTTTGATATTGTTTCATTATTGATGACCTCTAAGCAATTCGTAGCAGCAACTGTATAGTTGGGTGTTGAATCACGACTGTATACTGTCAGAGTATCTGGTTCATGAATTGCTGATATTGGTATGCCCGATGGTACCCAATTGTCATCTGTTGTGCCTGATAATATATAATAATTTTTTCTCATATTTTATGTATACAAACAATATATGTATCCAGTAAGGTCACCACAAATGTGATACAAGACATTATAAAAATTCTGATGATTATATAATTTGAATAATATTTTCAAAATCACAAGATTACATCAATTAAATGTTTCATGTGACAGTATGTTAGTTAGTTATCCAAAATAAAAGAAGATGACCTACTTATAGTATAGTGGGATCATTGACCGAGCTATATGTACTGAAAGCCAACATGATAGCTGGCCTAGCTTCTTATTTTGCTTTAGCTTTGTTACAAATATTCTAATATTTGTCAGTTTTTTATTTCGATTTATGCAACCAATTTTCATTTTTGAAAAGTTAAATTTTGCATACATATGCAAAATTGTGTATATTTAATAATTTTAAGCTCTCCCAAACCTGTAAGTATGACCTTTAAAATAAGTGTACAATTACCTGATATTGTTCCAGAGACAGAACTAGATACTGTGCCATAATTTGCTTCACTGTCAGTCAGGTATGTAGTTAATGATGCGGTAGATCCAGTACCTTCATCAAATGTAACAGATAACATGATTGGAGAGCTTGTACTAGTTGTATCACAGGTCTCACTATCACTTAATGCCTCACTGCTAGAATGTATATCAGTCCAGAAACGAATACAATCTACAGATACTGAAGCTGTGCTTGATCCACTCAAAATTACTTCATCAAGGTTGACGGTACTTCCAGTGTTGATGTCAGATAATGTTGTATATTCCATTGTATCCTTAGTGATGAGATAAATTGACATCGAACCATCAGAGGATAGCCAAGATACGGATATATAACTCCACGTATCAGGATTAAAAGCAAGATTTGTTGTAGTTGTTGTAACCCAGTCAAGCTCCAGATTGCCAGAATTCACATTGAGTACCAAGGCATTTGAGTCAGTGTTTATAGAAACTAGTTGATAGGAAGCTGTTGACCTCTTCTTTGAAGTTATATCAGATTTCAGCCACATACTGAATGTGAAAGTGGATAAACTTTGTTCAACATTAAACCCATTAACAGCGTAAGTCTGACCATTTAACAGTTTGAGTGCATATCCTCCAGATGACAAAGTCTCAGATCCATACACGTGTTGAATGATGTTGTTGGTAGAATCGGGCATGAATTTTTCTCGTATACATTCCCCTGCATAATTTCCAGTTATCTCATCCGCAATAAGGGTGCTTGTTTCATCAGGACATTGAATATCATTGGTCCATCTACCATCTGCAGTTCCTAGTATTCCTCTATTGTTTCTAGCAAAACTGTGTTGTATGGATGCAGACACAATCAGTCCTATATCTGAATCATACACCACAAAATAGGACTCACTAAAGCTGACCTTAATAAATGGGTTTTCTGTCCATCTCACTGTAATTGATCCCGATGTTTTTGTTGAATTTTCTTCAACTAGATCACCATTTAACGTAACTGTAATATTTTCATTCAGATTGTGTTCAATTGTCATTATAGTGTTGCCCATTTGCATGGCTAGTTCTTTCATATACCGGCATTTGTTGTCTCCTTGACAAGGTAAGAATAAACCTTGAACATTGACTGAGCCAAAAGAAATAAGGGAGTATACTCCTGGTGTAGCGTGTGTAAAGGAGATTCCATCAAATGTAGTAATGTAGGATCCATAAATGATGGCTGAAGTTCCAGGCCTTAATGATTGACCAAACTGGCAATTTTTTCCAGACCAATTATTAGAGCAGGATTCACAGGCATAATCAGATGAAACACCCATAGTAGAAGAGGATACATAATTGGTCCAGAAACCAGTGACAGTGTTAAAACTTGAATAGTGTCGTGGATGGCAATTACAGACACCTAAATCTACATCACAAACACCATATGTATTACATGCACCATACTGACCCACAGGACATATTTCTGCACAGGTTTCACCCCAGTGAGTGTCAAAGCAAATACAAGTTCCATTTTCAACATTACCAAATATACATGTTGTACAGGAGGCCCCACTTGCTCCAATATAGTCAACAATTGATTCCAAATCAACACACATATCTTGTAGAGGATTTGATGATGAGTTTTCTACACTGATAAACAAATCTGCTGCTCCAGCAATGACAGATGCAGCTTGTGTTATATCTCCTGTTTCAGCTACTTCTAGATAGCAAAGAGCCTCATACACATCTTGAAGTTGTTCTACAGTTGATCCACTGATGGAGAGGGAAAATTCACTAATTAAATTGCTACATAATTGTGAAGCAGCTTCTAATTCAGCTGCCGATAGAGCATCCTCTGTTGTAAGTTTAGGAACATCTAGATCATTATCTTCTGCTAAATTTAAATCAGATTTCACCCATGTTGGTGGCCTCTGTGTGTTGATAATTACCATATCATCAGACTGTTTGTTGTCATAAGATATATATTCCATACCTTCATTAAAGTTCCAGTTATGGTAGACATCACTTGTTTGTGAGGTTATAGTGACCCTGAAATTGCTGGTAATAATTGTTGGATTGTGGGGCCGGGACCACACACGCACTTCATCAATATAGCCATTGAAATCTCCCATAGCAATATCAGCATCTAGCCCTGGTGTTAATTGACCTAATGTTAATGTACCGCCACTTGTAAAGATAGCATCTGATAATGGCATGGCTTTGACTGTTGAGACACCTGAAATATGGAAAAACTTTTGTTATAATAAAACATGCAGCTAATGAAGCTAATACTTTGCATAATGTTCATATAACATTCTCCACAGTTTATACCATGTACACCTGAACCACCCCGCTATTAAGACCACTTTTTCAAAGAACCATAGATGGTCTTATTAGCGGGGTTCTACTGTATGTGTAGTTTAGCAATTGATCAGTGTACAATTCACTTAAGTTTTGGTTGCTGATAATTGCAAACAAACAAGAAAATCTTAAGCTTAATTCTTATTGTGAATTAATAAATCAATTTGCTACAAGTGAACAGTTCTAACTAGGAACTATTTACGATCTTGGCTTATTGCCATGAAAATATGGATGTATTAAAAATAAAACTTTACTAAAATTAGAATGCATGTGATATATAATAACATACCTGAATCATCTGTTAGGTAGACCTCTAAGATATCAGCATCATCCCTCCAAGCTAAACTAATCTGGTTCCAAACATCTTGAGTTAAAATAAGATCAGTGGTATAGTAAGCATTTTCAACAGCCACAATAAGACCGTTTGCATGATTAATTAGAGTCATATACTCTCCTTCATGGTCATATGTCATAATGATACCACCTTCAGCTGTAGGTTTCACATGTAGCTCTATTGTAAAATCTGATTCCGGTAATGTAAGACCAGTTGATGAAATTCCGGTCCCCTCATATTGTAAACAATTTGATTCCATTGCTGACAGGTAAATCTCTTCTATAGTAGAAATAAAAGCTTCATCAGTGTACTCTGCATTCTGCAGGAATAATTTAAGGGCATCTTTAGTTTGCGGCATTTCACAATGATCTGGAATGTCTTGTGTTGGATCAGAGCAGATGGAGTCTCTACTTATGCTGCAATTTGATGCAGTAATAGCTACGGCAGAATCACATGCTGTAACTACACCTTCTATATCTGACTGAAGTGAATCCCACTCTGTTCTTGGTAGTGAAACCGTAGCTAAAAGTCTATCATTTATTGCTGACATTTTTACTATGAGATCTGAATTACTCACGGTCATCTTAACAGTTGTCGGAGATTCTAGTTTTAAATTAAGGTTCCCTAAGGTAAGAGTATCGTATAAGTTCAAAGTTGTAGAATCTGACAAAATTTCTACACTGGAAGTGTCATATGCTTCATGACTAATATAATACTTCTCACCATTATGTACAATTACAAATCCAACAAGGCATACATGTAGTGCAGTGTCAGAAGAACATACAGAAAATCTTCCATGTAGTTCAACATCTAAACTATCTACAGATAGCAGATTATAGTAACCTCTTAATGGAACATCTACTATGGTTCCATCAAATGTAGATAGCTGACCAATCAGGTTTACTTGTGCTACTAGTGTTTCTGCATTGTCTCCAAGAGGATCAAATGTATCTGTAGTGTAGATAGTACATTCATCACCTGACCAATTGGTAGCACACGTATCACATTCTGTACCTTCCCAGTGACCGTAACATTGACAGTTCCCTTCAACATCACATTCACCATGATCATTACAAGGACTGACTACACCACCAGGACAGACTGCATCGCAGTATGTACCATAGTATCCATAGTAACAAACACATTCACCATTGCTGTCATAGCCAAAAGCACAGTTGGAGCATATTTGTGCCAGCCATCCAGGGAATTCGATGTTAAGTGAACATATTTTAGTGTATATATCAGTGACAGTATTTCCAGTAACTTTACACACGGAAGTGAAATCCACCATTGCCATGGTTATGTCAGATATGTTTCCAGTATTCGTAGCCGTTATCATACACATCTGTTTATACCACCATTTGATTGAGTCAGTAACACTACTGCAGCCACTGCTTACAGCCGAGGAATCAAAGAATTCTGAACAATTAGATTCAACTGATGGATCAATATCAATAGTTGTGTATACTTCATTTGCATGTTCACGTAATGTCTGAAGACCAAGATCAGATACAATCCAAGAGGGAGCTTGCCACGGTGAAGCAGGCATTGCCAAGTTGTTTCCATTAATTTGTTCAAATGCCACAGCCCCAACACCTTCAGTGAATGAAAACAGTGTCGACATTTCTGAACTAAAATCTGAGGCTTTGATGTTCAGCAGATGAGCTTGGTATATAAGCCAGTCAGGTATTGGTGTTTTCCATATTGACAATTCATCTATAAGGCCAACAAAAATGCTTGAGTTAAATGTATAAGCATCACTGTCAACTGATGGAAGGTATTCTCCCAACATTACAATACCCCCTTCTTCAAAGATACCAGGACAGTCAAAATTTATTATTTCATGGGATACCTTAGAGTTATTACCGAAGTGGTATACTTCAACTTGTTGTGTACTTCTTCTAAACGTTAGTATAAGTTGATTCCATACATTCAGCTCAGCAGTGAATGATATAGGTATAGATGATGTTGAACATTGAAGCCGAACTGGGTCATCATTTAATAATGCGAATGTTGTACTCTTGGAATATGATAAAATATAACCACCATATGCAGATGGTTTAAAATAAAGAGACAAACTGAAATCTTGGTTAGTAAAAGAAAATCCGGCTGGGTATGAAAGTGGAGGTGACATAGAAGCTGTGTTGTTGAAGCTAAGAGCATATCCTGTTATACTTGAACCATCTCCCACAGGGACATCAAGTACATCCAAAATGATGCTGCTAGTTAAGCGGAAGTTGGTCACTACATACTCAGTGATTTCACTTTGAGTCATAGATGAATAATCCATGCCGTTGCCATTACATGAACCAAAAACACCATCGGCAGACTGACAGACTGTTGTGGCTGTGACAACTGATGCTTGGAGGAACTGTTCTTGAGCCGTTACATAAACTGTTATACTACCAATGGTTGTGATTTGTACATTTATTTCAGTCAGTGAACTTTTTTCTATCCTAAGTGAAGAGCTGTAAGTATTTGTGATGTCATCCATAATAGTAAACTCTCCATTGACATATATTAATGGTGTATAGCCTTGTCCCGCTGGAGTAATCACGACATTATCTGATGGAGAAGCCACGGAAATGGCAGCTAAACAGGATCCATAGTGACAACTGACCTGATAAGCATGAACTGTAACATCAAGATCTGATGAATAAAACAATAAGAAGGCCCCTGCTTCATCAATAAAAGATATTTGTTGTCCATCAAAAGTCATGTAGTAACCATTACTAGACACTGCTGAAACTTTCAATGAAGCGGATGACAAGGAACTAGTTTCTAATATTGTGCAATCTGGTCCAATCATTGATCCAGAAGAATCTGTAGTACAGGTTGAACAATCACCATTACCATTCCAGTTCCACCAACATTTACATGAACCATCAGTCTGGCACTCCCCGTGACCACTGCATGGAGAATCAGATGTTCCTGGGCAAACACTATCACAGGTTGATCCATAGTAGCCAGTAAAACATGAGCAAGACCCATTAGAGAACTCATATCCAAACTTACAGTTTGTAGAACAAGATGTTCCATTTTTGTCATCAGTACTTATACTGGAGCAGAAAGTTGCAACTTCAGACTGTGGCATGTTGTGTTGCTTTTCGCAAATATGCATCATGTCCAATATAGTATTATATCCAGCTGTTTTATCAATCACAACTGATAGTACTTGTTGGCACAGGAGATAATACATTTCTTTGGTTCCATTGTTTAAATCAGGACAATCAAGAGAGAATATCTTGTCAAAACATAGTGATTTAGCTTCTATCATCCATGCATCATCTAAGAAGTATGTAAAAGTAAAGTCTAGATTGTTAACAGTTGAATATTGTAAATCAGAAATAAACCACTCAGGAGCTTTCCATGGATACTGTGGAAGATCAATCTCAGCATATACAGTACTGTCTGTTGTAACATCACCATCACCTTCATCAAATTGCAGTCCAAGTAACAAACTACCAGAAGCAATAGCAGGATCCATTTCCCACAGTTGACTCACTTCACTTTCCAAAATAATTGTATTCCAAATCATGAAATTTTCAATGCTGCCGGTGAAACCATTTGGTAAATTGAACTGATTGCAATCAGTTGGAATATGCCAGTGACCAATTGTAAGAGTTCCATTTTTATTGAAAAGTCCTGTCTCTATAGTAAAGCTACCAGTTGTAGATATGGCAGAGTCTTTGTCAATGGCATAAACTACCACAGATCCATCTTCATTATCGTAAGTCATGACTATTTTATTCCAATAATTGTCATCAAGAGCAAGTCCAGTATCATAGACAGATTCATTGTTATTAACTAATGTGTGTATTTCAACATATGATTCACCATTAACCACTATAAGAGAAACATTACTGGTAAATGAAAAAAGTACACCACTCTCATTTGTTTCACTTGGTTTAACTAGCATTTCAAATGTAAGTTCTGTTGATTGATTTGCATAAAATTCATGATTTATGCTAGATTTACTAAAACTTAAGCCAAATCCACCCTGTGATTGTAGTTTGTATTCATCCAAAGGATAAAAGATGACACTGTCGCATTCATTAATGGTGAATTTTGATGGGTCAAAAGATGATTCATTTCCGTATGTTTGTTCGAAAGGATCAATGTTCAAAACTGTTGAACTTTCCACACCCAGGATAGTCTGTGTGCTGGTAGTATCATTGCAAACTTCAAACACTGGTACAATTACATTGTATAGATAATTAAGCTTATCAGTTGTATTTTCGAGGAGAGCACCACTGAGCCAACCTGAAGTAGACTCTATCAATGATGATGGTACATCCATGGATAGTTGTAGATACTGTCCTTGCACCCTTACTTGCAATATTAAAAGATCTGTAATCTCTATCACCAATTCAAAGAATCCAGATCTGTATAGCTTAAACCCATTGAAATAAACAGTGTTATCTAGGGAGTTCAACTCCTCATTGATATAAACTACTGGCTTGGAATCACTTATCCTCTGGGATTGTACAGTTATATGGCTGTATCCATTAGAAGAATCCCCAATTCTTGCTCCCAAAAATGACATACAGGAATAGTTCTGATAGCAGGTGATAAATTTTCCTTGAATGATAATATTGTCAGAAATAGCAAGAAGCAACGTCTCCCCTTGTGTTTTAATGACATAGCTTATACCATCGAGACTGTAAATGAGTCCCAATTGTCCTACAATTGCAGTAAGATTTGTTACAGATCCATCTTCTTCATTAATTGCTATGTTGCAATCTGTACCATACCAACCATCAGAGCAAACACTACAATCATCTGCTATCTTTCTGTTTACTGGACAATCACATTTACCCGTATCTTGGTCACATGTACCATACCCGCTACATGGTTCTTCTGCACCACCAGGGCAGATCAGTGAACATGAACTATTCCAGTAACCAACATTACATACACACGGTGAAGATCCAGAGGCTCGAGTACCATAGATACATTCTGGATTACAAAATTCATCCATGTAGGGGAACAGGTTGAAATCACTCTCAAAGTCAGAACAAATGCTTTCAGCAGGCCAGGATACAAGATCAAGAGTATATTGGCATTCATCTGCAAAAGCTGTTATAGCTGTAGCAATTTCTTCACCATCTTCATCAGCATCTATGCAATCAAACAGTGCATCCCTCAATTTAGGAAGCAGACTACTGTCACTGCAACTCCTGCAAAATGATGAAAAAATGCATTAAAGAGTTCATTATGGGGTTTGTTACAGAATATACTGACTTCCAACCATGAAAAGCTTGTGTTAAACCTTTTACTTATGGAACTTTGATTGAACTATCAAGTTTTACCATGTTTCTAACCAGTAAATGACTCTGCTTTCAATATCATCAGCCAAATTGTCATAGTAAAAGCAATGTCTGGGTTCTACATGGTGGAGAGTGATGTTACTGGTAAATGAGAGATGTTTCAAACTTGTATTTAAAGTTTATGATAATCTAAGAATATACTTGTAATAAGAACAAAAATGAAGATTTAGCTGCTGCGTGGCTTATAATGGACTAGTTCTGTAAATCTAAAAACATTTGAACAATCAACATTCACTATCTTTCAAGTAATTAATAACCAGTGCAACCTCAAATTATCAAAACCCATTCAAAAGCATCATATGTAATCCATAGACTAATATGATTAAAAACATATCTAGAACAATATAACGAATGATATTTTAATGAATCAGGATGGCGAAGTTTTCACAGATGATCTTACAGTATACTAAGTTTAATAAACAAGAACTCTGCAGAGTGGTACCCACGCTGATCTGTTTTACATCATTCTATTTAATAAGAAATTTTGACCAAAATTCGAACTTAAAAAGGGGCATAACTAAAAAATATAGCTTTCAGAATAATGCCCCTTGTCTTGCAACAGTGCCTTGTCATGATACTCAAGAATCCCAAAAAATGCAGAGTAATGTACATACAGATATTTCAAGTAAGACATAGAAAATAATGCAAGAATTTTAATAAATAAATATTTAAAACAAATACCAATTGACTTGAATAAATCAACACGTAATATCATAACAAATACTGAAATACCATTTATATCGCTAAGTACTTACTTAGCAAGTGAAGATGACTGAACATCGTAGAAGACATCGTTACAGAATGAATCGTAATCAACACTTCTCCTACTTCTGTGACTGCTCACATCACGTTGTCTACTGATGGCATGTAAGTCATCCATGGAGATGAGAGATTTGAATGTCTGTATATCACGTCGTTTTCTGGTCGCAATGTCATCATCATCATCATCATCATCATCATCATACTGAGGACTGTCAGATGTTCTTTTGTAGCACGATCTCAGTGGGTCATTGTCTATCTTCAATCGTGTTTTCAAAGCTGTTTTCTTACCAAATATTCTTTTTAGCTGTTTTTGAGTGAGATCTAATTCCATGAAACCATCAGCTTAAACAAGATATTTATCATACAATTCAAGTGAAGAATGCAACTATTTATGATATGAATTGTCAGTAGACATTACTATAATAATATCTTCTTCAGATTGAACACTGTAAAAAATCTGAATCATCCAGTGCAGACCAAACTTCGTATCTAAAAGAATAATGGAGGCTAAGACTGATTCAAATCTTGATTATTGAAGGACATAAAATGTATATAGACTGGCAAAATATTTATCAATAGCATCTATACACAACTGTATTCATAAGTCTAGTGACTGATTTCTCAGACTGTTCCACAAAGACTGATATTACTAACAATCAAGTCAAAATTAATTACTTTGACAAAAAGAAAAAAGTTTTCATGTCACATAATAATGTTTTACGCTCAGATATGACCATTCATTTATTAAAATATCTCCACTTACTGTATGAAGTCTCATCATCAAAATCATAGTAATAGAAAGTGACATCAGAAGATGTCAAATAGTCCTTCACATATTCCATAGATTTTGTAAATAATGCTGCAATCACTACGTCACTGAGAGCACTGTAAAAGAAATTCAAATGATTTGCTAACAATGAAATTGTTTAGTCAAAGATTTCCTTATCTATTTTTGCTATATTTGTGAGATGAAAACTAGGTAATATACAAATTAGACTTAGTTCAAATTAAAACAATGGGAAACATTCTGATTGAAGCAACATCATAAAGCACAAGTATTAGTAAATCTGAGCAAACAATTCAACTTTAATATCAAATCAAGAATTACACCATAACATTTCCTACTTTCTTCATAACCATTTTGAAATGATCACTTGATTATCATTTTTGTATATGGAACACATTCTTTTTAAATATATTTATATTAGGTAAGCATTACAACAAACTCATAAAAAGTTTAAATGCTTACTGTGAAGCAAAGCCAAGAGAATCATAGCAACCAACAAAGCCATCAGTTTTCTTCCATTTCTTTATATCTTGACTTATCTGGAATCTTCCAAGGGACAAATCACCACCATTGACAAAAGGATTTTTTCTAAAGGGATGTATAGTGTACAATTCAGGATTTTGGTCTGAATTTTCTTCAAACACGAAGAGTTGCATCTTTTTCAGCTTTTTGGAGTATGTTATTACTATTTGGTACCATACATTATCTATCAGCTCAATTTCTGAATCCCAAACACTGTTTTTGCCATAATATATCAAAAGTGTTTCATCATAGTCTAAACTGAAGGGCCTTTTAACAGTGTATGAAAAAATAACACCATGGCAACCTGTACATGTCTTAACATAGAACATAATGGTAGCTTCTTGCGTATCTTCATCAAAAAGTTGGAAGTCTTTACTGCTTGCACTAGCTTTGTTACAACAAATAGCTCCACCAGATACTTTATCACCAGTATCAGTGTTATCAATAAAATCAACCCCGCTAAAATCTTGTGACTCTGAACACTGAAATGTAATAACAAACTTTGCTTAGCTCAAGCTATACTCTGTAAATAATATTGCGATGAACTGCTTCAATATTAATTCCAACAAAACCACTGGCAGACACAAAGTGAGTTCATTTTTTATATTACCGTAGTTACTTAATATCACTTTATACATCCTATAATGCTGGTTTTAAATAGCTAGATCAATTTTTTTAAAAAAGGAGGTTAACAAAATTTTTACAATATATGAAAAACACTCCATGCCAATACAAAGTCCCATATTTTATCAATATATGTGATAATATGCAATTACATCAGTCTGAAAATTTCTGTAATGGAAATATATGCAGTATTTATATACCAGAGAGCATGCAGGATATTAGAGGTGTATATTTTTATATCACAATATTATTGTTTCAAGGCATTGTCTTATACTCTTATTTCATTGTTTAAATTCAATCAATCTTAAGAAATATGACTATATATAAGCATGTTTTTAGGCAATAAAAAATGACTAAATGATTAGAACTTACGAAAGTAGCTGATTGACCAGGTATAGGCTCTGCTGTGGAGAATACTTCATATTCCCCCAAAATCAAATCACTTTTTTTAGATGGAACAAAGTCACAGAGGCCTGTCGGTTGCCATTGACTGGATAATAATTTGATTGAAGCCTGGAAGAACATATTTCCTCTCTTGACATCCATCGTGAAACCAATTTCTGGAATAGTGACACTTATAACTTTTTTATTTTTGCTATTCACCATCATTCCATCCAATGTAATTTCAATCTTGGTTTTCTTTTTCCATAATATTCCATCTACATATGACTTGGATTTACGTTTACCATTGCTCTTTTTCTCATTTTGAACCACTTCGAAATTGCAATGAGAACTCTTGTAAGTAATGAATATTTTGTCCAGTACTGAATGTTTTTTCTTCTGTTTCTTCCCTTTTGTCTGCCTTCCCTGAAAGAAAATCATGTACCAATTGAAAGGCAAGCATCAGATCTGCGAGCATCAGATAATCAACTAGTATAAGTACAAAACATAAATGCAGAAATCAGTTTTTCCTTTTTACTAAATTAAAACAAATTTATATGATACATCCAAACACAGTATGTTGATGAAACAAAATCATTTTTGGTCAAGATCAATGTAGACATTAAAATAGAAAAACCATAAGCACTTTAAACAGCTGATCAGTGGTAACATTAAGATTCAATACAGTCATTTTACAAAAAAAGTTGAATAGTTAACAAAGCACTAGATAGTATTTAACCTTACCAGGATTCGCAAATTTGGTAGTCCCATAAGAACAACTTTATCAAATGGTTTCTTGTATTTCTTGCCTTTCGTGTTGAACATTGTGACATGTCCTTTTTTTCCCTTCAGGAAACATGACATACCAATACCGTCATCAATTACGTCTGGTTGATCTGTATTAGAACTATTAGTTCCACCAGAACCTCCATCATTGTCATCAACATCAGGATCCGAATTAAAAACCTCACAATTTTCACCGCTGTAGTCTTCTTGACATTCACTGCACATTTCATTACCATTCCAATTTGCTTCACAACTACATTCTCCTGTCAGCTCATCACATTCACCATGGTTAGTGCAAGGAGCATTATGACCCCCAGGACATTCACTACCACATTCTTGTCCATGGTAACCATTTATGCAAACACACTCTTCATTCATTATATGTCCAAAGAAACATTGTATTGAACAGTTATTACCACCGAATGTAGGATAATTGCGACTTCCAAATGCATTGCATAATGACTTTGACGGACTAACAGTTGTTATACCCCGACGTACACACTCATCAGATACTGCTTGAACAGCATCAATTCCATTGTCAAAGCTGCCAGATTCTAAGATATCTGTAACACAATGCATAGTAAAAAATTCTAATGTTTCAGCCAATGCAGAACATTTTTCAGCTAATTCTTGCTTTTTAGTCTCACAAAATTCTAAGACTTCAGCATCAGACCCAGATGAAGGAATGTAATCAGTACTTCTTTGGTCAGGCACTCCATCTGATGAAATTCTTGGATCACTTTTTTCCCAAGCATATGTTCCATCGATACCAATAAATCCTGATTTGCCATTCACAGCATCAGTAATCTTAGTCCCAGATCCTTCATCAAAATTAATTACCATAGTAGGGGCTGCTTGATTAGATGGCACACTAAGGTTTACATCAGTATCACCAGTATCATCAGATGTATCATTACTCGTATCAGAAGATCCTGAAGAGACACTGATTGAGGTACCCTCAATGTTTTGCTCAAAGTGATCAGTGAAGTTTCTCACTGAAAGAGGGCTATCATAAATAAGAACCCTATCACAAATAAATACAGGCGTAAGATCTGCTCCACCAGGTCCAGCTGTTTGAACTGATGTTGAAATATTCTGCCATTTACCAAGCATTGCAGAACTGCCTTGTGTAATTGGAGGTCCGTATTCCTCAATAGTATCAGAAATGTTAATCCGTTTATACTGACCATAGCTCGATTCATGAATTTCATGGAAGAGTAAATCTCCTGAAGAATCATTGATTGAAACTCCTATATTTGTCCACTCTCCGGTTGTTACCCTGACATTAGTTGGATAAGTTTTTTCACCATACTGAATAATATACTTTCCATTCTTTATACCCACACCAAAGGTCGTATTATCATTTGCAACACTTAGAATTGTCCCATCATTAATAGTTTCAAACTTTGTCCTAATTTCAAAAGAATGACTTGTGGAATTTTCATTGATGACATCTTCATCCAAATTTGGCAAAGAGACATAACCATTTTCAGATATTTTTAAGGCAGATCCTGATGTAGATTGTGTTTCTCCACTTGCAGCAAAAATAGTATCTGAATAGTCCACACTTAAATCAATGAAGAAATCTTTTAGATCTGCAGCACTGATATCATGAGATTTCAATGCTTCAGCAAGACCAACGTTTTGTATTATGCATGAGGTATCAGTGCAGGTAGATGAATCTCCAGAAGTGCATTTGCCAAATATTCCTACGGAAGTCTTACATCCAGACTTTTGTACCGACATACCAACACTCAAACCATCCTCTCCAGTAATAGTACATGTCATTTCGAATTGTTTTGGCCCAGTAATAGAAATCTGACCTGAGTTGATTTTTTCTATTTTGTAATTAGAAGGTAAATCTATAGTTCCTAATGAGAAAACCTCGCCATTCAATGAAACAGTCCCAGAGTTATATGGATGGATAGTAACATTATTATCACCCACTGATAATGCTAGTGCTTTCAGAGCACTTGGGTATAAATCTGTAGGTCCAACTTGGGCTTCAATATTTATTGTTCCATCATTGTATAACGTACACGGCTGGTCATTATTGTTCATTTGAACATGTACTCCATCAAAAGTTGTTAGGAAACTATTGCTGGTGAAGGCAGCAGAAAATTTCTGCATGTTTGATGGTGTGTCTTGAATAACTGCTTGACAATCACTTCCATGCCAACCAGATGCACACTCTGAGCAAGTTTCTCCTTGACGGTTATAGCTACAAGTACACTGTCCTGTAATATTATGACATATTCCATATCCTGAACAAGGATTGTCAGCTCCTCCTGGACATTCATTGTCACAGTCAGCGCCATAATAACCTTCAGCACAAAGGCAAGTCAAACCGTTACCTGCAGGAGCAGGATGCACACATTTCATGTCGCAGGATTGGCCAACAAAGCCAGAAAATGCATGATAATTGTGGCAGGCATATTTGATTGGATCATATGTTTCTGAATTATTTACATCTGGTTCTGTTTCATAACAATTTGTTGTATAAGCTACAAGAGAATAAATTTCTGAGCCTTCTCCTTCTCTAGCTATTAAATCCATGCAGTTGCTCTCATGTATTGCTCTAAATTCAACACTCAAGTCAGAGCATGCATTGGAAATGTCAGCATTTGCAAAAAGTGACGCACATATATCCTTTGCACTCTCATAAGTTTCTTCATCCTCAAACCCAGTGGATACTTCAATTGGTATTGGTTCAGAAGGTACTGAAGATATTACAAATCCAGTAGAACCCTTGTCATATTCATCATGTATAGTAAGATCATTTCCTCCCACCTGATCATAGATTATATTTCCTAAACCTTCATTAAATTTGTAATCAACAATAGGAATGTCTGATTCGTCTTTATAAATTTCAATGTTTTCTATTTCGCCTAAAAATGACCCATCAGTAACAATACCTAATAAAGCATTAAATGCACCAATGGGTTTTCCAATAACCAGTGTACCTTCATCATTAAAACAAATTTTGGGAACTGGGAATGTGAATGATTGTAGTGTTGATTGGTTGGATGAACTTGAATCTGAAGCGGTGGTTGGGAAAACACTACATGTCACAAGTTCTTGAATTGGATTAAATGTAAATTCAATGTCACTCCATTCTCCATCCGGCAGGCTAATGCCAGTATCAATAATGTCTTCATCTGCTTGTACCTTTACAACACCATTTTCTAGGAAGCATGTAAATGTTGATTCACCGACATATTGTACAACACCACCTGAGCTGTCAGAATTTGGCTTTAAGCTGACCTTAATAGTATTTGATTCCTCTGGTGAAAAGACATCACTAAGAATGGGTGAATTTATAATTGTGTATTTATCACCAGATGCTGGTACAGAAACTGTGCCATCAGATGAACCACTGGTGTTTGAAGAACCAAAATTCAAAGAGAAGAGGTCACTTGTATTAGGTTCAATGGGTGTATCATCAAGAGTTTCATCATCAGCAGGAACAATAACAGTTTCAAAAGTTGATGAGTTGGTAGGGTCGTATGAATCTGTAAATGACGGTTCTGTTCTACATAATGTGTAGTCGGAAAGTGCATTAGAATCAGTCTTGAGCAAAAGAGACATGTATCCCATTTTCTGAAAATTTATACGCAGTTTTAAGAAATGATCAGCGTTGGAATTGGTCTCAAGAACCAATGAATATGTTGACATTTCATAAAAGATAAAACTATCTGAAGCAAAAGAATCTGGATTTCCATTAATAAGTATCCTGTCTAATTTTGATTTAGCAGTACCATCTACTATTGCAGTATCACCGGAATAGGTAACTTGCACAGACTTTAGACATATACTTTCCCCACATTGGATGGTTTGCACTTTAACTTCTGGGATTGAATTGTCTGGTGATTTCATGAGGTACCATTCGTTCACTTGAGCAATAGAGAAAACATTTCCATCAAAGTCTCTAACATACATTTCTCCATACATTTCACAAGTTGGATATGTCGGACTACCGCTACCACTTCCTTGTGGTAAATCTACATTGGCCCTTCCACAATAGTCTCCACTCCAAGGTGTATTACAATTTTCACAATCTGTGCCAGGATCAAAATTGGTTCTGCAGACACAGGTGCCATTATTTCTATCACATGCCCCATGTCCAAAGCAAGGCATATTGTTGACCAGTCGTGCTGGGCATTCTTCTGCACAATTCCAGGACCAGTAACCTGTATCACATTCACAACCAAATTCAGTAGGTGTACCATGCATGCAGAAATGTCCACAGAAACTGTCATAATGTTCAGCAGTATGGTCATCACAGAGGTCATCAATTGGATCAATGGTTGGTTGTAAGATTGTCTCACATTCTCCTATATAAGCAACTAGAGCTGGCACATAACTGTCATCATTCTTGCATGCATCCACAAAGAAAGTAGAATAGTCAGCACCAAGATCATCACAAGCTTCTGTTACAGACTGGGTATCAAACATTTCATTACATTTCTCAATACGGTCTTCATCATAACTATCTTGACAAGAGCTGCCATCAATACCATTGCCGGGCTTGTCCGAAATTATCCAAGCTATATTATAGCCTGTCTTAGTGATTATCATTCCTACTCCATTCCTAGAATCATATGTGATGTAGCCATATCCTTCAGTAAACTGGTAGTTCATCACTAATCCTTCAATGTGTGACACATCAGCATGATTGACAAGTTGATGAACTTTTGAATCGTCAAGATAGATATTCCAGACCCTAAATGCGCCAACTAAGCCATGAAATTGTCCAAAATCTTTAGGTGAATTATACAACCATTCTCCAATGAAGAAATTACCGGAATTTGGGAAGGCAAGCGATGGATGAGAACTTTGAAATTGTGAATATAAACTTCCATCTTGATAAAGCAATACTTGAAACTCATCACTATTGACATTTAAGGTCACAATAATATGGTACCATAGATTTTCCAATAATGTTAACTCAGTTGGTATTACTGTTCCAAGTAAGTATATTTCAAGCTTTGCGTCATTTAAGTACAGAGCAAATGGATGTTCGGGATAGTAACCAAATATGAGACCATCAGCATTCAGAATTTTTATCTTGATTTCAAGGGAGACATTAAATGGTTCACTTAAGACGAATGCATTATCTGGAACTCTTCCTGACATTACACCACTGCCATTAAATAGTAAGCTGTAACCATTCGACATGATTTCTGTTTCTTCGCTATCTAAATCTGGATAAGAGTAAATAAAATGCTTAATATTTGATTCACTCACTGAGTAATATGTACTGTATTCATCAATTATCTGGTTACTGATTGCACTATAGGACACAGTGTTTCCATCGTTGTCTATGAAATCATTGTCAAAATCCAGATCACAATTTCCAAGCACTCCAACTTGGTCACCCACTGAGCATGGTGTGTTTATAATAATTGAAAAATAAGAAGAACTAGCTAAGTATGAAATGTCAATCGACACAGCATCATGGATAAATTGAAGAGTAACTTTGTCAATCCATGTAACAGATGATGTTGCATCTAATGTGTAAGATTCGAGGTTGAGAATGGTTACATCATTGCCATTGTGTTGCATGATTACAGATTTATCTTCAGTTAGAGGAATCTTAACAGTAAAGTCATCAGATGGAAGTTTGAACCAGACCTGTTGTATACAGACTTTACATCCAGCACAGGGCCTCATCCTCACATACACTGACAGAGACGCAGATGGCTTTTCAAATAACAAATACTCTCCAGGTGTCTTCATGCTAAAGGCTTGGCCATCAAACATTGTGCAATGACCTTGACCAAAGCACATGGCTGTATACTGAGGGAGACCAGATGGGATTGTTGCAGCCACAGAAGAACAATCTTCTCCAATCCAACCACTAGAACATGTTTCACATCCAGTTGTTGGATCAAATTTCTCTGATGAACATGTACATTCACCAGAGACAGTGTTACATGTTCCTCCACCACAAGGTTCTCCACGCGCATAAGGACACTGATGGTCACAGCTTTCACCAAAGTAGCCATTGTTACAGGTACAGCTATCATCTACTGAATTAAATACTCCAGCCCCATTCACACAATATATGTCACAGTTAGAGCCATGCCAGTTTGAGATCTCTTGGTGTTCATTACAGAGCTGTCTCAATGGATACCAAGGTGAAGTACGATTTGGTTCAATTGTATCGCTGATGGGCTCTAAAATATCACCTCCACTTTTTTGATCACCTGTAATTGCTATACCCATCAAACAGTCTTCATAAAACAAATATTTTGCAGCTTCATTTAAGAGATGGATATCAGGTATAGAGTCCAGAAGATTCCAGCAGTATTCACTATCATCAGGAGGAGGATCAGATATCAAAATGTTTTTAATATCATCACTTGTAGGATAATTCATAGTATATGAACAAACAGTCCACTGCACATTTGCCCAATTACCATCCAACCAGCTTATAGATTCGTGAAAGTCACTCGAGTCTGTTGTCAAATATCCATGACCTTCATTGAACCTCCAAATGTAAGATAGTCCATCTTCAGAAGATAGGTCTGTGTAGCTAAATGCTCTGCCGGCAATGTCATTCATACTATAAGCTTGTTTCCATACGGCAAAGTCATCTATAAAGCCATCAAATTTGTACAAGCGGTCATTTGTCAAGCCTAGCATGAAATTACCACCAGGGGCAAATATATCAGTCATATTGCTGGTAACTACATATGCATTGTTAAAAGATAAATCATCTTTAAATATATAGAAGAAGACAGTCTCATCCGATAATGTCCATACCACTGTTAATTTATACCAAGTATTAAGATCCACTGGTAATGCGTCAATATTTTCATGAGATATGATCTCTTCAGATGAATCAATAGAGGTGTAGGAAATACGTAAGTCACAAACAAGTATAGCAAATGTTTTCTGATCAGGATTTTTATAAGACCAAAGCGTGGCACAATCATCAGGCAATGTTTCTAAATAGAAAATTATATCAATGGTGAGTTCTGATGGAGTAAAGTAGTTCACTTTTGAGCTTGTTAATGGGCTTGAAGTTATTCTTAGGCACGTCTCACCAGCTGCATTGGTGAAGGCTGGGATAATATCATTAAAAAGGGCATTTTCTGTTCTAAAGGATGGTATAAATTCATTGGCAATGTTGTCAGCTGTCAACTGATATGTTGGGTCATCGGAATTCTCCAGGAGAGAGGTACCATCTGATAAAACAAAATCATCTGCAGGATCAGTATTGCATCCTCCTAGAAGACCTGTGGCTGTTGCACATATTGAACTCTTACTATTGATATACATATTTAAATACCCAGCTTTTATGTCAATATTGACAAAAAAGTCCGTTGAAGCTGTAAGGGTAAATTTGGTGGGTGAAGACTGGGTAATGCTTACTTCAGCAGTAAAATCTAATCCAGTACCAATGGTATATTCAACATTATTATACCATACAGACCCTTTAGATCCATCACCATCAGCTTGTATGACTAAAGTATTTCCATCCACCTTGAAGGCTACTGCATTTGATACAGCAACTGGAGCAGCATTTGAACCCGATACCTTAAATGATACAGTTTAATTGTAAAATGTAATCACATTTTCATTGACTTATTCTCAAAAATCTCTACCTATATTGATACACATGACATGAAAATTACTATTGTTACCAACTGCAATGCCATATTGATATGATTTGAAACTAACAAAGAATCACGAATAAAAATCATTATTTAAAAATGAAAAGTAGCAATATTCATAACAAAACCGTTTTTTTTAACAAAAAATGCAACTTTTAAAAAAAACAGTATGTGATAACTAACTTTCATTCAATTTTTAGCTTTTAACTTTTATTCTGATACCAAATAATTGAATGGCAAGTCATAAGAACAGGCAAAAACAACAATTTACTCACTCTAAGGTCATATATTTCAAGAATCTGTGAAGTGGCTAGTGTAACAGATGACACTAAATGTTGCCCATAATCATTATACCCAAACTTTGTACCATCAAATGTTTGGGCATGACCGTATCCGTATACATAACCTCTGTGCCATTCATCGCTAGAGCCTATCACGAAAAATTGTCATTCTAATAAATTACAGACTTATTCTTTAAAGGATTAATTCAAGGTTTCATGAAAAAATAAACATATGAAATACCACATCTATCCATAAATACAAAATGTAAGTGAGGTATTTGCACATGTTTGGAGACAAGTGACAGAAATCATTTAGCAGGCTGTAACAAAATGACAAATTTATCATCACAGATGTGGGTCTGAAAATTAGAGGGTTTTCATCCACTGAATTCCCTTGCACTGAATTGTTTTCACTAGAATGGCAGAATAATACTGCCATACTTAAATAATTCTTACAAAAGAGATGTTTTCACTGATGGAACATGTCACCAGAACAATTTCTTGAAAAATATGCTAGTATCATCAATTGAGGAATAAAGCATTTGGTGAGCAATTGGTTAACATGTTGCACAAAAAAGCAGAGCTGATCATTTAAAAATCTTATGTATTCTTTGAACTGAGTATACCACTTTAACATAGGTTATCAAATATTTGATAGGATGTATGTCATGTCACGTCACTTTCCCGCAATGGTATATTTCCCCTCTCAAAGGATCTGACCAACTTTCCCCTAAAAAACAACACTGTGTTATCTTCATCACCTTTTTTACATCCTCAACTTCAGCCATTTTTGAGCTTATGAAAGATGTTTGTTCGAATTGTTTCATCTGTTAGTGAAATTTAATAACAGATAGTGTTAACCAAACATAATATTCAAAATGAGGCTAGACATAAATACCTTCAATGTTGGTATCAGCAAGGGAACAGTCATTTCCAAACCAGTTAGGTATACAGGTTTCACAATTGTTGGATTGGTCAGCTCCTTGTATACATGTACATTCTCCAGCAGAAGCATCACATGATCCTTTGCCATAACAAGGATTGCTTCCTCCTCCTGGACATTCATTCACACAGTCTACACCAAAGTAACCATGGTAACATCCACATGTACCCGTTACTTGTGGAAGGGTATCCTGTAGTAAAATCATTTAAAGACTGCAATTATTAATATCTAATTAACTTTAAAAGAACAAAATTTTACATTAACTTCTCAGCAATTAATTGGTGCTATTGTACTATTTTCATTAAAATTGAAATAAGCATAAAAATACATCACTTATTTAGCCAGTCAATTACTTAACTATGATATAAGTATAAAATCATGTAAAGTCCTTACACAGATGAACAAAAAGTGAGTCACTAATTATAATGTGAAATTTTCATGAATATAAATATGACAATCATACCAGTACAGGTGTATCAGGACAGTGACTTGAAGTATCAACATATGCGAAATAAGTTTCAGCCAAGGCCAATGTTGTTATCTGCCAACCATACTTAGCAATCTCAGTTAGGTTCATCGGACTGAAAAATATGAAGTACATTTTTATACATGTTTTCTTTACTTCATTCATTTTTATCTCATGTCAGCTGGAGCTTTAATATTCATCGTTAAACTAAACAAAATGCTTCACTGAAATTGAATTACAATAGAAAAGTATTTTTCCTGTGTCAAAGAAAACAACCATCAATAACATTCATTATACATTGTTCACATATAACTGAATGGTTAAATACAAAAAACAGCAAAAATTACCCAATACTGAAGGCATAGTGCACTGATCCTTTTATAAACTTTGCAGGTGGAGTAAAGGAATTATCTACAGCTGCACTTTGGTATACAAAATTCTCACTAGTAGGAGTAATATAGATGTTATTTGGATTTGAGTTCTCATATCCAAACCATGCTCGGTACATGTCGGTGTCAACTTGTTGAATACATTTGAATTCAGGTAAGATAGCATAACTTAGAACATCACCATCATCATCGTCTACAAAATATCCTTGATCATCGACACATTCAATATCACAATCTGGTCCAACATAATCTGAAGGAAACATAATTAAATTTTGATGACATGAAGACAGTAATAACATGAGTTAGAAAATAAGCACAAATCGAAAATCTGTACTTTTTCTATTGTTCGAATATGTATCACTCATCTATGAAATCAGTCATCTATGAAATCAGTCATCTATGAAAAAATCTCAATCTCAAAACAATAAAGGGAGACAACCTATGTCTGTGCATTAAGACAAATTTGCAATCACGCTTTTGTTGACATTTATCAACAAAAAGAGTGTTTAGATTTCATATGTACATAAATATGTACATAGGTAAAAAAGAAAACATCCATCATATTTTAGGTTTACCCAGTCAATAAATCCTAGGAGAATTATTGATAATAAAAGAGAACTAAATGGGACTTGAAAAATCATCCGATTTTCAGAGAATTCCAATTTTCAGAGTCCGGTTCTCAGGCGTTTTATTGTATTTAACACACGATTATAGGGTCATTAATGGCTTATTCTATCCATCACAATACACATATATATATATGTGCACAATTGTTTTGAAGTATATTATAACATAATTACATATTTTCAAAAGAACAGGCAGGCAGACAAGCAGGCAGAACAACAGTCTATATTAGCTTTTATTTATTATGGACATCTTTATGACAACTCTGTAAGCAAAAGTAAGAAAAAACACTTTAATGATTTAGTAAAAAGAAACTTTCAGCATAGACTATCAATGGTAGTTAAACATGATAAATAAAACATACTGGATGCACACTGTGTACATGTTGGTTTCTTCCATCCAATCAGACAATCTCCGCATCCTGTCTGTGGGTTAATCCAATGTCCATTTGTATCATCATTGTAACATTCACATACATCTCCACCTTAAATACAAAATAACACTAAAAGTCATTATACTAGAACATAAAAGTGAGTTTATACAAGTTTAAAGTCAAATAATACACCTCTATTCATAATTTATTAGATTAGGAATTGAGCCTTTGTTAGTTTTTCAAAATGATGAAGTAAGATGTACTGAATAAAAAAATATACCATATTCTGTAGCATATCCATTTGCACAGAGAGTATCACATGTTGTATTATATCCAATATAGTCATCCCTGCATCTCTCACAATTTGTACCAACAAAGTTAGTGACACATGCGTCACAGGCAAGACCATTGAAACCATGGTAACAAACACACTGTGGAGCTGCGTATCCTGGTAGTAACAAGCAGTCACCTGAAGCAGACATGATAAACAACATAAATTGTATGCACAGTTGAATTTCAATAATTGATAGTCTGTTGAAAGAATTACATTGGTAAGAAATGTCAACATGATAGCAAAACATGCACTTAAGTATTGATATCCAGTCTTTTACAATCAATCATCATGAAAATAACCAAAATAATGAAAATTATTCCTCTATAATTTATAAACACAATTTCACTAACAAATGCATACCATTTCCATTACAAGGATTATCGTCAGGTCCCGGACAGACAAACTGTGAGCAATCATCATCAGTAAAGCCAGCATCGCATACACACTTGGAACTATCTGTTATTGTATCTCTTATACACTGTCCATAGCTTGAACAGTCAGGGTCACCTGTTAAACAGAAAACAAATGTACAAGAATAAGACATATTTCTGGTAATGATGTAATAGATGGAAAGCTGCTTTAAAACATTGTAATTCACCAAGAATGTGATTTTCAATGAATGGAACAATACAGACTTCCTTCCACTGCATACCATCAAATGTTATAATATTTAAAATGAATAGTCTGCATTAACAAACTTAAGATACAAAAAGTTACTCAGTATTGTTCAAAACACTTACCTGGGCAGTCAAGTTGTTCACAGTGGTCTCCTTTGTATCCAGGGTCACAACTGCATCCCTGAAATTATTCGGAAACACTAAATCAACCAAACTAGAATAGGTATGCCACACTTGAGATTTCGAATTTGAACATAAGGTATAATTATGACCAAAATCTTGAGTTAAATAAGGGGCATAACTCCAAAAATATAGCTTTAAGAACAATACCCCTCGTCTTGCAACTGTGACTTGTGATGATAATCAAATAGTCCAAGTGTCGTGTAACTATCTTGAAGTGTTTGAGCAATGGGCTCATTCAAGTTTTGCACGGCAACAATGACAACAACGACAATGCTACCGTAAACAGACGAGCTAAAAATGTAATGTTATGATATAACATAGTTTACCATTGTTCCTGAATCATCTGCTGAACAATTGCCAACAGAACTACATTCAATGTTACAAGCAAAACCATCAAAGCATGGATCACAGACACATACAGATGAGAATGGTGGATCCTCTATACCATGTATACAATCATACTGACATTCTGTTCCCATGGAGTCAATACAGTCAACACATGTTGGAGGCCAATAGTTTGTGCCATCACAAATTCCTAAATAGAATAAATCATTACAACTGAAATAGATATGTACTTTATTGTCATCAAGCATAATTCCCAATTTTTATCAAACATTTTTAACATTCTTATAAAAACTTGCAAGAAGAAAATAAACAAAAATATGCATTAATGTCAGCATTGAAAATGAACATACAGTAAAAACTGTTCTTCTGACCACCTTTTACAAGCAACGTCCTGTCTTATGCGACAACTCTAAATTCATCCCAAGAATTTTTAAACATTAATTTAACTTAGTTATGTGGCCACCTGTCAAACAAGGTTAATGACCTTTAATTTCTGTCTATATCATAGTTGTTAACTGACTGTTAAAAAAACAAGTCAGCCAGAACGCTCTCGCTTTACCCAATATACTGAGTTCTCCTTATTGTGTGATTGTTTGTGTCACCCGAACAAGTCCGCAAAACAGAAAGTTTTAACTATAATTAATGGATTAACTATAATAAGGGATGGATTGCTGTGATAATAAATTAGGGAAAAGAGTTTCATGTTGAAAATTAGCCGATGGACTTGGAATAGGAAAAAATCAATGATTGCTTGAACAAACTCAGGTTTTTTGCATTATTCAATGGAAACTCTTATTATTCAACATCTAGCTGACAATGTAGAGCAGTTAATATCCATTTCAACAGATCAAAAATTATTTGTATATATCATTTATTATATCATTTACGTTTTATAAATATTTTTATATTTAGTAACTACCTAATTAAATGTACACAATTCTACATGATTTTGTATTATTACCTAGTACGTAGTGCCAATCCTTAGTTAAGAGACCACCTATCTCCAGAGACCATATTTTCATTATCCCTTGAGTGGTCGCTAAAGGAAGATTGTACTGCATAGAATTTAATACAAAATAAGTAATATTACCTTTCTCATTACAATCTGGGGTACCGGGACAGTCCCAAACATTACAACCAATATCAGTCCAACCAACATTACATGTACATGTTTGTGTGGCTATAGTGCAGATACCATTACCAGAACAACTTTCTCCATCACCAGGGCAACCTCGTTCATCACATTCTTCACCTAAAATAAATTTCAGAATCATCAAATGCAAAACAACATCAGCTTTAAATGTTTCTTATTTTGAACCAGTAATATAACTTTTAAGTGTTTGCAACCAATCATTATAAATAAGATTAATGTTTACAGACTCTAACATGTATGTACCATTATAAACACTATTCAGAAGAGTCTAATGTAAGTTTATGTATTACAAATATGACTGTTCCAAACAGATTAGAAAATGTAAAATGCAATATACTATTTATCAAGCAAAACAAACTTACCCCAGAATCCACTGTCACAGACACATGTATCATTCTGACATGTTCCAAATCCATTACAAATTTCATCACAAGCTGCACCAGTATAACAAGGATCACAGAGACATGTCTCATCTTGTGCTTGGCCATTGATACATGGATACTGACATTCATTTCCCATCCATCCTTGGTAACATGAGCATACTGGTACCACTCCACTAGTATCACAATCACCATTTCCATTACAATCTGGGGTACCAGGACAATCAGGTACATGACAAGATGTAGAGTTGATTGTCCAGCCAGGATCACATCTACAGCCACCTTGGATACACTGACCATGACCACTACAAGATGATCCGATACCAGGACAACCTTTTGTTTCACATAATGTTCCCCAATATCCAGTTGGATTGTATCCTGTACTATCACTACATACACAAGAATCAGTGGTTGAGTTACACGTACCATGTCCACTACAACTTGTCATACAGTTGTCTGCTTGACTTTCACAATTACTTGTACATACGCAGATACCTGGAAGTACATTAAATTTCACATAACACATTGTTAATTAAAGGTGTGGATATTCAAAATAGTCACACTTAATAAACCTATACGAAAACAACAGTCTTCAACGCATACATTTTTATGTGAGTGCTTACAAAGTTGAAAACATCTAACAGAAATTAAAACAATCAATTGTATAATTAGCCTGATAAAAGCGATATGATAAACAGGTTCAGATGTATTTTTTTTCACGTCTACATACCACTATCCATTGGTTGTTGTATACCATAACATGGTTCACTACAATCAGGTCCCATCCAGCCTTGATCACAATTAGTACAGAATGGTACGTCAACTGTATCATTACATAGACCATTTCCAGAACAATTGTTGAGACATTCTGCAGTCCAGCAACCATCTCCCACCCAGTAAGTGTCACATGTACAAGTACCTACAACATAAAAGAATTAATTATGATGTTTTGTCACTTTTTAATCAATTAAATACTAAATAAATAATTATTCAGATTATAGTAAGGTAGCAGCAAAGAACATATACCCAGGCTCAATTTCCTGACAAGAAGAAATTCTTGATGCCAAAATGATACCACAGCATGTTGAGTTATAACCAGTTAAGGTTAGAATACTTGTATACTCAGAATCAAATATTTCTAAAATGAAGATTAGTAGGTAAATAGTATATTGAGGTCTTAAGTTTTACCAATAGCATCAGCAGCTCCTGTGATACAGCTACCACGGCCTGAACAATCTGTTCCATATAAACCAGGACAGCCAGCCTTCTCACAGTTGTCTCCCCTCCAACCATCAGTGCCACAGTCACATGTTCCATTTTGACAAGAACCACGACCAGAGCATTCAGTATTACATTCAAATCCGGTAAAACATGAGTGACATGAACAGTATTGAGTGGATAAATCATTTGGATCCGGTGTTATGATATCACCATTGTAACAGAAACTTCCACAATCAGAACCAAAATAACCAGCACTACAGTTACATATTGGGACATCCAGTGGCAAACAGGTTCCAGCATTGCTGCAGTCATTGTCACATTGAACAATATGACAACCAATACCGACCCATCCTGTAGAACAACTACAGTCACTGGTTGCTGGGTTACACTGACCATGTCCGGTACAAGATATATCATAACCTGGACATTCTTTTATCTCACAGTAGTCACCCCTGTAACCGTCAAATCCACAATCACATGTTCCATTATTGGTACAGTTGCCTTGGTTATTACAAAGTGAACCACATTCAGCATCAATGTAACACGCGTCACAGATACATTCAAATGTGTTAGGATCTTCAACACCATGTACACATCTGTACTGACATTGATCACCAATATATGGATGGTCACAATCGTAACATCTAGGTTTGAGATCTCCAGTTCTCTGTTCACACGTCGCATTTATGCCATTACAATCACAGTCAGGTATATGGCAGGCATTTCCCTTCCAACCTTGTTCACACTGACATTCTCCATTGGCAGCATTACATGTACCATGTCCCATACAGTTCTCTGGCCAGCCTGGACATCCATCAATATTACACTGGTCACCTGAGGCCAAATAAATACAGCACATTACTACTACATGTATATTATTCTGAAAAGTTCTCTGGCCAGCCTGGACATCCATCAATATTACACTGGTCACCTGTGGCCAAATAAATACAGCACATTACTACTACATGTATATTATTCTGAAAAGTTCTCTGGCCAGCCTGGACATCCATCAACGATACACTGGTTGTCTGTAGTCAAATAAACACACTACAATATTTTATTACACACAATATTCAATGCAGTTTCCTAGCCAGTCTATTTATCCAACATGAGACACCTGTCATCAACTAGAACAATATCTTCTTTCTCATTAACCATCATAAACAGTCTCCAACAATCCTGGGAGTTATTCACAGTAGTAAAAGCTTATTGTTAACACATCCATATCAAATAATGTATCTCATACAATAAAGTGATTTGACAAACAATATGTCTTCATACATATATTATCTGTAACAGTGAAATGCAGAAATTATTCAAGCATTATCACAAAACCTCATACTGTTGTATTGATTTCCCATACCTTTAAATCCCATGTCAAAGTCACATATACAATCACCATTTGGATCACATGTACCATGTCCTTCACAAGTCAGGTGACAGGAGAGACCTGAAATATTATCAAAAATGTTAAACACTGCCAAACATCTAATACATTTTATTTCTTTCCGAGTCAACTAAAACTTAACAATAGTTTGTATTAATATACCCCACTTTGAGACAGTCTTCAAAATGCAGCAAAATACAACTTCAACATTCAAAGTAAAATTTAAAATATCTTCTCACTTGGACAAATCATTATTTCTAAAAAAATCAGTACATAAAACCAGAAATATACATAAAAAATGTACGAAGTTTCAATAAAAAACATAAATTCATGTCAGCATATTTCTTGTGCTTTTATTTTGTAAAGCATATTCATGACCAGTTATTGAAATTCAGAACACAACAAAAATATTACAAAATTACTGAGCACAGTTCGCAGGCTATAATGATTAAGATAAAAACACACCTGTATCACATGTTCTATGACAAGTACAGACACCATCCCCAGTATTTGTACCATTTATACATGGTATACTACAATCATCTCCAATCCATTCAGGATTACACTGACATATTCCAGCTTCCAAAGTTTCGTCATATTCACAAAGTCCTTGACCTTTAATTCAATAGGAGTGAAGATAAATTATTTGTATTTCAGAATGAAGACAATTATCTTTTTTATATATTTATATGTTAAATTTTTTTTTCACTGTGTGACCTTTAATTCAATAGGAGTGAAGATAAATTATTTGTAATTCAGAATGAAGACAATTATCTTTTTTATATATTTATATGTTAAAATTATTTTTTTTCACTGTGTTTAACACTGTTTTTCAACAAATTTTCAGTTATCAATTTAATATCAATAGGTTCCATAGTCTGAATCAATTTATCAAAGCTCATTGCTTGCTAAGATTTTTCTTATTTTTTTTACATGAGAAAAAATATACCACATTCTACAGCTCCATGTAATCCCAGACTTTTATGTATTCTGAGTATACAATGTACTTACCATTGCAGTCATTGGGACATTCTGGAATACTACAGTCATAATATTGCCATCCAGGGAAACAAATGCATTCCATGTTTATACAAGACCCATGTTGCTCACATTGACCATCTGAACCAGGACATCCTTCAATTTCACATAGGCTTCCAACCCAAGCATTATCTGTAATAGACAGTATGCATTAATGAGATGATGGACCTTTATTATAATCTTGAATAAATATGGTATTGTATATATATAATGTGGTAATTGAGTCATGAACATTTTGTAACCAGAACGTGTCTGGTACAAACGAATCAGTTTGTTAGGTTAAAAAAATTGTTAAACAACAGCCACATAGAGAGGACAGAGTATGTGACATAATTAAATGAAACATGACATCTAAGTTAACTTACTGGGTTGTCTGAAACACTGACATGTAGAATTGTCACAAACACCATTATCTGAACATTCAAGTTGACATCTATCACCATTATAACAAGGATCACAGACACATTCTCCACCAAGATTGTTCATCACAACTGTTCCATTCTCACACTTCTTGTCACAGTCAAGACCAAACCAGCCCTGAAATAGAACATTTATTTATATTTTAAGTTAAAAAGTAACTCCAACAGGAAAGTCAAAAAACATGAAAATCTTTGTAATCTTTACAATGCCAATGTTTGCTACATCTGTTTTGACCAGACTGCAATATATATCATTATCAAAATAAGTTCAAATAGACAAAATAAAATACATCACAGTAACTTGATTGAGGGGTTGAAACCAGATGAATGAGCTTCAATTTTTCTGTGAACACTATAAAGTTCAGTACAGTAAGAAATTTTACTTACTTCAGCAGTATTGCAGACACATTCTGGTGCACCAGTTGATCCGTCACATAAACCTCTTCCTTCATTTACATAACATGCATCATCACCACAGTCTGGTATGTCACATCCATCTCCTGTCCAACCTGAAAGAAAATGTATAGTATTAAAATTACTACAGAGGGTTACATATATGATATATTTATTGTCTGAGAACAATTGGTCTTGAACATGGCAAATGAAGCTCTCAGGTCTAACCTGATATTTAAATTTCCAGAAACCCTAATACTGAAATGAAAAGCATTACATTTATGATCTCAACTCATAAGGATTAAGATTGACTTTGTAAGTTGAATATTTATTATTTGAACCATCAACATTATAAAAATCTGTTTTTCACTTACCTGGAAGACATGTGCACTCATGCAGTGCAGTGTTACACACACCATGGTCAGTGCAATCTGTTCCATTACCAGGACAACCAGGTACCTCACATTTTGATCCTCTCCAACCAACGGTACAATTACATGCACCACTGACACACTGTCCATGTCCATCACATTCATTGTTACAACCTTTACCAGTGTAGCAAGAATCACACAAACAGAATCCACTGTTCATTGGACTTTGTACTCCATGATCAGCATCACAAATATCAGCACATGCCTCTCCCATCCATCCTGGTATACAGTCTCGACATTTTGGTGTAGTCAGCAAAGAATCACAAACACCCTGATCATTACAATCAGGAGAGCCAGGACAGTCTGGTACATCACATGCATTGGTCAGTGGATCCACATAACCATTTCCATCATCTTCACCAGTCCAACCACTGTAACATGTACATTCATGTGTTGCTGTGTTACAGTCACCATGTCCAGTACAATCTGTATGGTTTCCAGGGCAACCAGGAATGTCACATACTCTACCTCTCCAACCAATATCACATAAACAGGCATTGTTGATAATTTTGCCATGATATGAACATTCAACATCACAGTTGATACCAACCCATCCAGGATCACACTCACAATTCTGACTTCCAACTGGATTCATCTGTCCATTCACACATGGTTCCTCACACGCTTCACCAAACCAACCAGCAGAACATCTGTAAAGGAAGCCTTCTAATTTCAGATGTTTTCAAAAACTCAAATTACAATAAAAATTCAAAGAGTAATTTATCTTATAGCCAAACATTAGATGTAAAACATACTAAATTTTTTGGATAAAAAGTGGTGTTGAATCTGACCTTGGATTTTGTATCAGCACTGGAAACATTTACCTAAAAATCTGAAAAAATGTGTTAAATTGTTACAAGATGTCGTCACTTTTTGCAGAGTAAAAAGGTGATACTTTTTTTTCTAATTTTCTATTGTTCAGAAGTTTTCTTCAAATATTTTGAGTCCTATGTCCAAAAGAGCAGGCGCATTAATAAACAAATACTTCAAAGATACTTACAAGCATGTTGGTGGATCTGTAGAATCAATACATGCTCCGTTATTGTTACAATCAGGTTCACCAGGACAATCAGCATATTCACAACCAATACCTTGCCATCCTTTGTTACATGTACAAGTTGCTGTTGTACTATCGCAACCACCTACAATACAGAATTGCGTAACTATATGCAAAGCATGTCCTACATAAAACAATTTATTTCAAAATGATTCTTAAAGGTTAAAAAATGTGACAAAATTTGTAACTATCATTATGCATGGAAATAGAAATAACTAAAAATAATTCAGTTACCTCTTCCACTGCAGTCCAAATTGTTCAATCCAGGACAACCTGGAATATCACAGACACGTCCCTTCCAGCCTAGTTCGTATGTACAGACACACATGTTGGTAACAGTGCTAATGTTGCCATGTTCAGAACATTCTGAGTTACATCCCACTCCTGTCCAACCCTCTTCACATACACATATACCACTATCCATTGGTTGTTGTGTTCCATGGAGACAAGGATCATTACATGCTGGACCCATCCAGTCTGCATCACAAGATACACAAAGTGGAGGATTAGTTGATTCATCACATGTTCCACGTCCCATACAGTTTGGTTCACCCGGACAATCAGCAATATGACAGGCAGCACCTTCCCAACCAGCATCACACATACATTCTTGTTTCTCTGAGTCACAGTTGCCACGGTTACTACATTCAACATCTGTCACGGGGTTTCTTGGACAACCTGTAAGTAGAAAAAATGTCATTCTTCTTTAACAACTTTATTCACAAGTGTTCAGGAAACCAAACTTATAAATAGTGAAGAACAGAAAATATACAATGGTGCACAACAACTATAATTTGTAAATAAGATAATCACATCTGACTTGAAATAAGTAATAATACAGTAAAATAATTCAGCATACCTGGTATTTCACAGTAAGTGCCATCCCATCCAACCAAAGGATCACAATAACAGCTACCAGATCCATCAGGATTACATATACCATTGCCTGAACATTCTATATCACATCCTTTACCATGATGACATGTTTGGTCACAATGACAAATTGTTTGGTTAGAATTTGGTGTTCCATGCAGACATACATCATTACAAGCTGGTCCCATCCAACCAGTATGACAGTCAGTACATATAGGAGGATCATACAGTTCATTACATAACCCTTGATTGTTGCAATTAGGTTCTCCAGGGCAGTCAGGTATTCCACAATCATCACCTGTTTAGAAATATTATGTGTTATGTTTCTACACAACTTAATGTGAAATTAAAACTGTGAACATACATTTAATAGAGAAATATTAGTATAAAATTCTAAGCAGGGATTTTCATATGATATAGACCTTACCTTCCCATCCAATGTCACAGAAACATTCGCTTGTTCCAGAGTTACAAATTCCGTGTCCATTACAGTTAAGATCTTCTCCAGGACAACCTTTGATTGTACATTTGTCTCCTCCCCAGTTGGCATCACATGTACAGTTGCTGTTTGCATTACAAGAACCATGTGAATTACATTCTGATTCACAGAAAACACCAAGATGACAATCATCACACACACACTGATCAGCAACACATGAACCAAATCCTCCACATTCAATGGAACAATCAGGACCAGAGAAACATGGATCACATACACAGGAACCGCAAGTGGAACATTCTCCATTACCACTACAATCTACATCTCTGTGACATTGACTCTCGCAATGTGTCCCAACAAAGCCAGTGTTACATTCACATTGTCCTTGATCACTGCAATTACCATTTCCACCACATGTTATATCATTGCTGCAGACAAACTGACAATCATGACCAACGTGTCCACTTACACATTCACATAAACCAGTGGAAGTGTTCCAGGTTCCATATCCACTACAGACTTGTCCGTGATATCTATACGTACTGCCCGCTCCACCATTTCTGTAAGATCCCGAACCACCATTCACCTGTCTATTGTGTAGAATGACTTTATCTGTGTAATATTTCCCCCATGTTCTTATTCGGCCACCACCACCTCCACCACCTCTATGTGAATCATAATAACTGCATGAATCTGAAGACCCAGTCCCACCATTTGCAAAAACAGATCCCCATCCTTCTATAACATCACTATCCAGCCATACAGATCCTCCTGCTCCACCACCACTACCACCAACACTGTCTTCTCCATTCATGACAATGGTACCGTCAATTGCACTGTAAACATGTGCAAGTCTTACAGCTGAGCCACCACCTCCACCTTCATTATGGGAACAACTTCCACCTCCACTTCCAGATACAGATGGTAATATCTGACTATCATATACACTGCCACCACTACAACTTCCGCAGCCATGGCAACTTCCACCAGACCCACCATGACCACCACCAGAACCACAGCCATTAGAGCATCCAGGCCCAAGTCCAGAATTTGTTTGATAACCTTCACCAATTCCATCCAGAATTGATTGCTTTTCAATTTCCATTTCTAGACCCATTACATTTGCTGATTGGTTGATAAATCCATGTGACTGACCCTCCATTCGGAGTTTGTTGGTGAATATTGAAATACTGCTACTCACATTATATGTGCTGACATCTGCAAAACTGAAGTGACCATCGCTCAAAACTGTAAAGGTTGTGAAATAGAAAACTCCTGAATGTACATTAACGGAAGCACAACTGGATTGTCCAGAAGAAATCAATTTTGTATGACCTCTGGAGTACCAGTGTTCTACACCATTCATATTGCCTTCAACAGTGACATATCTTTCAGCATATACGATTGTTGGGAAGTTGACAATACCATGGATGTATAAAGATGATTGAACATGCGTCCTCATATAATCTTCAGCAAGATTCATAATTACGCCAGAATTAATCTGAATTTCACCTGTGCCATCTCCTCCAATATGTTCCACCCATATGTTCTGCAAAAATGAGTACCAATAAGCAAGATGTATATAAATTGTAAAATTTCTAATTTACCACAATACATGTAGAATATCAAGTATTATTCGCAAACTTGTCTTAATAAAGAACTTCACAAACTTTCAACATGAATATAAAGAGTCCAGGCAGCAATAGCAATATTACATATAAAGAAAAAAAGACACTTGTATAGAGAATTATACCATGAGTATACTTTCTACATGATTTTTTGATACAATTGAACATTGTCTTCAATATACATATTAGTACTATTTGTAATGTAATAAAGATGCTGTTAATCATTTCAATTTACTTTATGAATTAAGACTTTTTATGTAATTTAAGAGTGATCAATAAACAGTAAGGTAGTTATCCACACAGAAACAGATTCTGTAAATAAATTAATAACGGTGGTAGTTTAATTTTGGCGATATTGGAGGTCTGTATCGATATTGCCAATTCTAAACACTGGCAATGAGTTTTAGTAAATGAACTGTAAATGAAATGTTATCAGATACATGTATATAGATGTAATACTGATGTATCTAATGATATGTTGTGTTTTCTCATTTAAATATTGTTCAAAATACTTTAAATCCATTGTTTGTTCAAGTATAAACACTTTGAAAAAAAACATCAATGTTTTTTGTTTTTGTGAGACTTTAAATAATGGTACAAATAGTATTGTCTATCTAAGTAATTAATTAACAGCTTACAGATAAACACCACTGTCGTTTGGTTTCAATTGTTGATTATCACACTAGTGTTAATTACCTTTACATTAACTATTATCATTATTCAACTAGGTATCAGCATTTAATATTGGTGGTCATCGAGCATTTCACAATTCATGACACTGCCAATTCAAAACTTCTTAGGAAATGCCAAATTTTGACACCATCAACATAAATCCGTTTACAGTATTTAATTCACTTCAATGGTCAAAAAAATTACACTAATTTTATTATCTTTGATCAGTAATCCACATAATGACAGTGAATAATCATGTTTATTGTGTTAAGAAAAAGAGAGACAAAAACAACGAAACAAATGCATCATAAGAATGGACCTGAACTGGATGCACAGTACACAATTAGTTATATAATTTAGGCATTAAACTTTTAAATTGTTATTGTAATCAAACTGAATAGAATTCAATTCTGTGATCATACTAGCACACAATATTACCTTGAATTTTAATCAAGAAAGTAGTATTTCTGAATTGCAACTTTAGATAGAGCTAATAGATGCTATTAATGAAGACTTCATCAATTTCTCACTGAGATTTTTACTATTCATAGCTGTTTATTTCATGAAGTAAAATCAAATAAGAGTATACCCAGTTACTTACCTGAGTGGGAGAAACACAAGCATTCCCCAGAGGATGGAAATGATTAATTGATGTAATATCAACATAAACAGGATAAGTTGTACAGCTGAAAGTTCTGTGGAAATGATCAACCCATAGATGGCTTGTTATATCTGAACCAACAGTTGATTGCACCCAAACAGTTCCAGGAGATCCAGGGAAATAAGAACTGCTTCCACCAAGAGCTGATAATGTTCCCAGGAATCTTAATGGCTCATCCAAGAAAACACAAATCCTGCCACCAGAACCACCGCCATTTCCTGAAATCACATTGTTTTATTGATTTACACATAATGTAAAAGTCCTAAAAATATAGCAATAACATAATTATCAATGAAGCATTTCATGCACATAGATCATTAAGATGCATTTAAAAAAACTTACCAACAATTATGTCATTATATGTACCAGTTTCCGCATTTCCACCATGACTTGTAAGAGAGCCTCTACCAATCAGAGTATGTGTAAAAACCTTGATGGTTCCACCACTGCCACCACCACTCCTGTAAGTACTGGTAACAGACTCACCATCCGCTGATATGGTACCATAGAGTGTCAGTGTCTGTAACAATAAGATATGATTAGTAAATAGCATACAAGAGGGCCAGGATGGCCCTGCATCGCTCACCAAAATAAATGTTAATCAACTTGCTACTAAAAAGGTAATAAAGGTACACTTGTGGGCAAATAATAAACTTGATAAAGGACCATCAAAGGATACTACAAAGGAATATTCATGATGACTAAAGGACCAAATTTGGTGATGATCCAACCACTGGTTCATGAAAAGAAGTCATTTTAAGGTATTTCTATTTTTAGCTCTAGCAGCCCCTAATAGGGGCCAACCATTTTTTCAGCAAATCTGATAGAACACTATCTACAGATGCTAAATACCAAGTTTGGTAATAATCCGTCCATATAATCATGAGAAAAAGTCATTTAAAGGTATTTCTATTTTTAGCTCTAGCGGCCCCTAAAAGGGGCCAACCAAATTTATTTGAGCAAACTTGAGAGAGGACCATCTAAGGATGCTACGGACCAAGTTTGGTGATGATCCATCCATTGGGTCATGAGAAGAAGATGATTAAAGGTTTTTCAATTTTTAGCACTAGCAGCCCCTAATAGAGGCCAACCATTTTTATTTGAGCAAATCTGATAAAAGTCCATCTAAGGATGTTACAGACCAAGTTTGGTGATGATCCATCCATTGGTTCATGAGAAGATTACTAAAGTTTTGTCTATTTTTAGCTCTAGTGACCCCTAAAAGGGGCCAACTGGTATAATATAAGCAAATTGCAGTTAGAACGTCAAAAGGCTTTTACACAGCAAATTTGAAGAAAATCAGACTGGTAGTTTCTGAGGAGAAGACCATTGTTGACGCCAGAAGACAGACGCCGAAGCATCCACCTACCCATCCTAATAGCTCACCCTGAACCTTTGGTTCTGGTGAGCTAAAAAAAGTAAATGAGTTCAGATTGTTTTCTATATGCAAGGGTTTACATCCCAACCATCAAGTTAGAGCTGATATGATACTGCCACACAGAATATCATACTGTTGATATGACATGATACTATAAACAGCCACATTAACAGCAGACTCATTAATCTTAAAACCACTCTTATACGCCCAGTGTATGCAAGTGAGCGACAACTAGCATCTTAATCATGGCAAAGGCTCATATCTATTGACTTTCTTTACTTACCTGAGGTTCTATCACTAATGCATCTAAGCCTTTAAAGTATGTTAAAATCCTCAGCAATTCCGACAAAAATCAATTAGGAACCAGTTTTCATGAGAAGAATAACAATTTAAACACTGACAAAATTTTATTTGCATACTCATGATTATATAAGAATGAAATATTTCATAATGTTGACTTACAGATCCAATATGTAATTCCAAGTAGCTACCACCTGCACCCCCATTCTCTCCACCGCCCCCACTACCATACTGTATGTCAGAACAATTTGTTGAACCATATGCTGCACTTCTGATTGCACCATGGTAACCATCACCACCTTGATAAACAAGTTAAGTTTACAGATATTTGATACAAACCTAACTTCTAAATAGGAAGAGAGAAAATGATGGGATACCATAAGGATAGTACTGGTACAGTGCAAACTCTCCAGAGGCCCTCTCTTGAGCAACAACCTCCCTTCAAAAACAGCATGATTTTCCCACTATATGCTTTAACTATTACTTTAACCTCACTAGAGCAACAACCTCTCAACAACTTCATAAATTTGCTTATCCCAAAAGATGTTGCTTTTGAGAAGTTGCACTGTATTATTTACATGAAGCATTGAGATCCAAAGGGTAACTTAATAACTAGTGTACCATTATTGATAAACATCATAAACACAGCATAAGGCTGGTTACTTCAGTCTCTTACAGCTTCGTTTTTTCAATTTGTTCAAAAGAATATATAAATATCAATACCTTGACTTGCAAAAGAACCACCACTTGCATCATAACTATTAGAAGTTCCAGCCCCCGGTCCTTCACCTTTAGGATGACCATGCCCTGTACCAGTGATTAAACCATTGTATTCCACATCTATATCAGAAGATATTATGGATGTCTGGGATGTTGCTACAGCAAATATTCCTCCATTGCGTACAGTTAGCAGGCCAGATTTAACAATAGCATGTGTTGGGTCCATTTCAACAGTAAAGACGCCCATATTATTCACAGATATTGTAGGTATGTCCATAATTCCTGGGTTTGGTGATTGCATGGTTCCTAAGCTAATTGCAGTAACTGCTGAAGTTCCAGCATTTAGTTCAGTAACAAATTCTGCTCCTCTTTCAAGTATCAGTTCTTCTACACCAATCATCAATCCTCCAAGAACAGTCTTTTCTGTAAGCATGACAACAGTAGAAGGTAGAATAACTTCACCATCAGGATCAACGTGGAAACCACAAGGTGTGTCAAGATATGTATGTGTTGCTTCAACAAAGTGTATCATTAGTTGTTGATTACTTTGTACTCTTACCATTCCTTGTCTGTTACCAGTTAATTCATGGATCACAACTTGAACTACCTTTACTGTACTTGGATGATAGAAATGAACATAGCTGTAACCTTCAACTTGAACTTCTTCAAACTCATAATAATAACTTTCAGATTCCATAACTATGGCTGGATTTGTAGTCTGAAGGTCACCATTTTCAACAGTAAGTTTTCGATGTTCTGGTTCAATCATTGTTTTATTCAGTCTTGGATTATATTTAAGTTCTCTGTATGATGGACCTCTGTTGGATTCAAATTTATATATGGTACCAGGACCACCAGCATTCTGTGCTACGTTGTCACCACTGAGACCACCATGAGAAAGGTATTGTCCAGCAAATAGATTGTAACTCTCAATATGGGCAGCTATTCTACCACCACTACCACCGTAACCAGAACCACTGCCATCTCCTCCTGATACATCTAATGTTCCAAGACCAGACATGTTGTATGCTTTGATAAATATTGTACCTCCACTACCACCACCAGCAGTTCCTGTAGCATCAGCTCCATAAGCATCAACATATCCATCAATATGTAAAGATTTACCAACTGTAAAGTTAACAAAGCCACCTCCAGCACCACCAGTACTTCCGCCACCACCACTACCAAGATGGTAAGGATCAAACAGTGAACCATAAGCATTAGAATCAATAGCACCACCACCAACCCCACCATAGCTTCCACCATTTGTTGATGTTCCATTTCCAGGTCCATCTTGTGCACTATAACCTCGACCTTCAAGACTAAATTTACTAGTAGATTCCATGTCAAGATCACCTGCTTCAATATAACCGTGATTCATCAATATTGTACCACCATATTTCAGTTCTAAGAATGCCGCAGAAATAGTGAAATCATTTGTTATTTGCCTGAACTCAAGTATTCCATCATTCCTAACATTGATTGTTGGCAATTCAAAATTTCCTGGGTCTGAAATTTCAACATGTTGTTCATTTTGAAGTTGAGCAGTTTGTGCAGTACTGGATACACTAAGAGTACATCCATCTTCCACATAAAAATGATGAACTCCAGTAATCATTCCATCAAGTGTTGTATTGATACCTTGTAAATGAACTTCAGTAGGGAAAATTACTTCAGCCCCATCATCAATAATGTAACTTACTGGAGCTTCAGTGACATTAGATTCTGATTCAACATATTCCACATAGACAACTTGGTCCGATCTCACATGGACTTGGCCAGTTCTGTCACCTAGGAATTTGTGAATGACAACTTCTACCTTAGAATTAGCTGGATGGTAAAATATAACTCTAGAATAGCCATCCACTTGTGTTTCATTAAATTCGTAAAGTGTTGTTTGATCTTCCATTACCATAGTGGGAACTGGAGAATTTATTCCTGCATTGTCCATGTGAAGGTACCTAACAGATAGCCAATGAAACATTTAAGTTGAAGGAACTAAGTAGTATCAGAAGAAAATTACTTGTCTATAAGCACTGCTGCAAGCCAAGACAACAATGTGATTGCATCAATAAATGTCTCAAACTATTTTACCAAGCAACAAGTTCTAATAATGTAATGGTACATGCATCTATTATGTTGAATATAGGAAATAAGTTTAATAATATCATCATTTCGACATTGACTGGTAAAATGTAATAACTTCTCTTACAGACCAACGCCCCCTATTGATTTTAGAGATTAAAACAAAGTCTTACCTATGATCTACTTCAAAATACTTATAGTTGGTTCCCTCTCTGAATTTTAGAAGTCTATATTCAAGGGGTCTCTTGTTGTTTTTCACAAATGAAGTACCAGCAGCCCCAGCATGACTTTCTTTAGTGGCATTATGCATACTTATACCACCATGATTGATGAATGTACCACCAAATTCATACCGCCACTACAACACAAATATAATTATGGAAAATAAAACCTGAGAAAAACATAAAAGTACGACATTGTTTCAAATGTCCATATACCGTATATTCCCTTATAAACGCCCATCCCCTAATGAACCCCCCTTTTTTGGACAAGAGAAAACGAAAGTGACTTACCATGACAGGCTATTTTAATCTGAGATGAACAATAGAAATTAGAAGATAAGTAGACTTTTTAAATCCAACAAATGACACAAACATATTTTCAAAAATGTAACACCCCCCGGGGTGTTTATCAGGGAATATACGGTATACAACTGAATTGCACAATGTCTCAAAATATAAACAGTAAGTTACAGTTTGTTTTTATGTGACTTACTGTCACTGGGGTTTGACACCATTTTTCAACATTTTTTCAATTATATCCTGCGACCGGTTCACCTAACCAGTTTTCCTGTATACTAACCAGTACTAACTTACCCTTCCACAAGGAACCATCAACTTCTCCACATATGGAGGAAAATCAACATTTTTGTCAAATTTTCATAGAAGGGTATGACCAGCCACAACCAGGATTCGAACCCGAATCTCCAGGTTACAAGCCCTGCACACTAGCCACGGCCACTGTAAGTTAGAGTTAATGGTAAAGATTTTCCCCTCTCATTACAAATAATGTTGACAGAATATCATCATACCTCACAATGAATTGCTGCTCTACCACCAGCACCACCACCACCATTTCCTGTTCCATTACCACCTGCTGTATCAATTACACCATGGCCAGTAAAGTTCATTGATTCAATAAGCAGAGATCCACCACTTCCTCCAGCAGCATCAGTACCTTCTCCATTGCCTCCTTGTAGAGCTAACAAACCATGAAGCTCAAAGTAATGACTTGTTACCCAATGAAGAACACCACCACCACTTCCACCAACACCACCTCCATTACCACCACCACTTCCTGGTTCTTTTGGTGAAAATATACTTCCATAGGGTTCTGCAGCTGCTACAGGATCAGATCCACCACCATAGCCACCATGTCCAGCACCATAGCCAATACCACTAGAGTTAGTATGTCCAGCACCAAGGCCAGTCTCAGGTCCATAGCCATGTCCATTCAAGTGGAAAATACCTTCACTTTCAATCCAGGAGTATGTGCTGTTTATTCTTGCTTTATTCATGTATAAATTACCCTGATATTTAACTTTGATCTCACTTGTTTCAACAAGAAGTTCATTCTTAATATCAAGGAAACCAGCTGTTCCTCCTCGTTTCATGTGAAGTTGGTCCCAAATAAAATGTCCAGGAACTGTCTCTCTGAAATGGACACCATTTTCCAATAAAGAAGTATTACCAGTACTCTTGAATTCAGCCCATGCGTTATCTTCTATGTAAAGATTGTGAACACCAGTAACCAAACCAGCAAATGTACTGTTTGTACCATGAATATGAACTTCAGATGGGAATACAACTTCAGCATTATCATCAATGATGTAGCTAACTGGTGCTTCTGTAACATTAGATATAGATTCAATGTATTCTACCCATACTCTTTGTCTTTCTCGAATGTGTAGTTGGCCAGTTTTGTCTCCAATGAACTTATGAGCAATAACTTCAACAAGATTAACTCCAGCAGGGTGGTATATCCAAACATATGTAGAACCAGTTATTTCCATTTCATCAAATTCATAAAGCTCTCTTGGAGGATCTTGTATAAGAGTAGGAGCTGGACTGTACTTTAATCTGTTGTCTGAATGAATCATATGATGGTCAACATCTAGGAAAGTTGTGTTATGTACAGGATCGTATTTGGTTTCTCTGTATTCTACAGCTCTAAGGTTTTCTTCCTTAAATGTGGTACCAGATGCACCAGCATGGGAACCAAGATTTACACCAGTACCATCACCTCCATAGTTGTGATATTCACCACCATAGGAATATCTGAATCGACAATTGATAGAGATTCTACCACCAGAACCACCACCTCCAGTTCCAGCAGCATTTCCTCCATTGACAGCCATAATTCCATGTCCGGTAATATTAGTTGTATGCATCAGAATACTGCCACCACTGCCACCTCCAGCATTACTACCAACACCATCAGTTCCTGCAACAGTCAAGAATCCATTCACTTCTATCAGATCACCAACATTCCATTCCAAGTAGCCACCTCCTGATCCACCTACACCTCCACCATTACCACCACCACTACCAGCTTCTAGAGGTTCATAGATGGAATTGTAAGGTATACCACCATAATTAGGACCTGGTCCACCACCATAGCCACCATGTCCTGCACCAACACCAGTAGTTTCATTCAATGTGAATCCTGCACCTGGACCATCTTCAGGACCATGACCAACACCATCCATGTTCATTTCACCTTGACTTTCAATATGAGCATATGCCGAATCGATTTGTACGAAGTTCATGAGCAGTAGTGCCTGATATTTCACATACATCTCTGCAACAGTGACAATGCATTCTCCAGTTATATCTCTGAACGCTGCTTGAGCACCAGCCATGACTCTCAAAAATGAAAATGTGAAGTTACCAGGAGTTGTCATCATTGTGTATTGTCTATTTTCCATTAGAGCTGTTTGAGCAGTAGACATGAACAGACTGGAACCTCCTCTAATCATCATATCTTCTACACCAGTAATAATACCTGCTAATACAGTCCTTGATCCAAGAAGATTGGTAGTTGTTGGCATAAATACTTCAGCACCATCATCAATTCTAAAACTGCATGGAGCAATGGTCTCATTAGAGACAGATTCAACAACTTCAACATACAATCTCTGTCTGTCTCTCAATCTAACAACACCTGTTCTATCACCATGGAAGAGGTGAATCTTTACTTCAACAGCCCAACCAGAACCACCATCAGTACCAGTGGGATATTCAATCAGCAGATTAGAGTGACCTTCAAGCAAGGCTTCATCAAATTCATATTCTTGGTCATCTTCTTCAAACAGCATGGTATACAGCCAAGGTTCCTTGTGGTCCACATAGAGGTGACTGTCAATATCATCATTGTTGATTTCTATTCTTCTGTGTGTAGCTGTAACAACAACATTTCCATCACTGTCATATTTGATGTCGGCATATTGTGGTCCCCTGTTATTTTCTTGAAGATACACTGTTCCAGCAGCACCAGATGGGTATGTTCCAGCTCCAAGTCCACCAATAACATTCAATTTACCAATGTATCGATTGGAGAAGTTGATATGAATACCAATTCTACCACCTGAACCACCTCCACCATTACCAATGCCAGCACCACCATGACAATCTATGTGACCAAATCCAGTAAAGTTCATTGTCTCTATAAACAGTCCACCTCCACTACCACCTCCAGCATTGCCACTCTGACCAGCTTCTCCTTCAAGTGTTATTTCACCATCAACCCAAAAAGTTTCACCAATTTTCCACAACAGAAAACCACCGCCTCTGCCACCAACACCATCACCATTACCACCTCCACTGCCAGGTTGTGTAGGTTCGTAGACAGAATCATGTGGAGTACCACCAACATAAGGTTCAGGAGCTCCACCATGACCTCCATGTGCTCCTCCATAACCATTAGAACCATTTGATCCACCAGCTCCTGGACCATTATCTGCATCATGACCCATGAAGTCAACATTCAAGATACCAAGACTTTCAACTACAGCATTTCCGGAAAATATGGAGCCTTTATTCATCCACATAAGTCCTTCATACTTTATGCTTAGCTTTGTCAAGTCTAGTACCAGGTTAGAGCCTGCTTTTTCAGTGAATGTTACTTCAGAACCTCTCTGAATTGTTAAATGACTAAAAGTGATGTCGCCAGGTTGTGTAAGATGAACATACTCGCCAGCTTCTATGAGAGCTGTGCGAGCTGTAGAAGTAAAGACACAGTTTGCTCCATCGGCGATGGTAAGGTTTTGTACCATTGTTAGCAAGCCACTCATATCTGATCTTGTGCCCAATATAATAGTTGTGGATGGTAGAATAATTTCAGCCCCAGAATCAATTTTATAACTTACAGGAGCCACAGTGTAGCCACTTGTAGATTCAACATATTCAGCATACACTTTCTGACTTCCTAATAAATGCATTAAACCAGTTCTGTCTCCATCAAATTCATGAACAATCAGCTCTGAATCATCTCCTTCAAGCCATAGTACAGCATGATTGACAGCTTCAAGCTCATCAAACTCAAATACATATGGAGCTGTTCCAACATCATTCATTATCACGGTACCAAGAATATGATTTCTGTTATCATTATCCAGCAGAAGTTTTGTGTAACCATCAACAGAGGTTATTGAACCATTTACAATTATAACTTCCTTCTTGTCCAGACCAATTGCATTTGAATCGGTAGTGTAGACAGTTCCACCAGCTCCATTTCCTGTTTCATCATCTGAAGATACGCTAGATCCAGCATAACCACCAAAGGCTTTACTATCTCCAGTGTATTCTCTAAACCATTTCACATGGACAGCAATTCTACCACCTGCACCTCCATAGCCATAACCAAAACCATCACCTCCTGTAGCTTCTATCAGACCATGTCCAGAGAAGTTTTGTGTCATAATGTAGACACTACCAGCGCTACCACCTCCACTGTTAGCTCCAGTGGCCGCTCCTCCAAGTGCTTCTATATTTCCATCGAGATGCAATGCACGGGAAACTTGAATTTCAGTCCTACCCCCACCCAAACCAGGTTCAAGTCCACCCCCTTTACTCCCTGTGTGTCTTGGTTCAATATAAGAGCCGTAAGGCTTGCCTAAAATTAAAGAAAATTAAATTACATTTACACATGAAAATGTGCTAGTCATTTAAATCATTACCTGTACTGCAAACTGTGTGTTAATATATTATATGTAGTCTCCATACAACCTTTTTAGTCAATGCTTTTAAAGCAATATCTATTAATATCTATTGGACACTTACATAATTTACTAAGTCACTACGTCAAGTTACTAAGTCAAGATTTCATACCAGATTCAAAATTTCCATGGTCAGCACCACCACCATATCCACCATGGCCACCACCAATTCCAACAGGCATTGTAGAATTATCTGATGCTTCAATTTCAAACTCTCCTCCCATAAAATCACTATAATCCCCATATCCTCCACGACCTTATAAAAATAATGCAATAATCATGATAGATATGTGTCAAATGGCAGCTGAATTTGTCTGATACCTTATAATAAAGGTACTTCACAGCAAACTTAAAAGTAAGGGTGACATGTTACATTAAAAGACATCATTGAAAGCCAATTACACTACCATCAAAAAGGTGGCAAATAACTGATACAGATTTTCAATTACATGTATTTTATTTACATTATGAGATGGATTCTTTGAAAAATAATGTATCAAATTAAATCCATGATAAAGTTTAATGGGTATAAACAATATCGTCAACACAGAATAATGAAAATAATCAGCACAGTTATTGTGCTATGTTCTGCAAATTAAAATTAGGAACGAATACCTGTTGTATCTAATGTAGCTTCGCCTTCCATATAAATATCTCCAGCAACTATGGATATTCTATTGGCTGTAATCATAGAGTTGTATCTCATATGCATATCAGAAACTTCAAAGTTGAAATGATCTTCATGGTTTATAACTGACTCTGCCTGCATCACAAATTGTCCAATACCAAGCAAACCTGAAATTTTAGTTTTTAGAGAATATCATGAGTTAATGAAGATGTAGTAAATGTTAGTTAACAGATACCTATGCTACTCACCTCAGTTAAGTTCAATATAAATGAAGGAAAAGCAATAAGTACATATTCTATGTCTAGTTGGACAAAATGACTGGCTTAAAAATGTATAAAGAACAATAACCATTTTTTACTGTATATAAAAACTCAACAACAAATTTCCAATAGTGTGCACAATTTAACACAAATAATCGAGTCACCAATATTTGCCAATCCAGTTTGTTTATTTGGGTAAGTCTGCTAGTTCAGAGGTCAAAAACTCCAACAGGTCATATTTATTTTGAGTCAATTCTTAATGAAAGTATTTTGTAAATGATCATTTGTTTCCCACCACTAATTTCAACATCATTTGGGAAATTGTTAATTATTTATGTATAATGTTGGTACTGCAAGACATAGATTAAAACCAATGTCTGATGTAAATAAATAAATAAATATGGTAAATCACTTAGCCCAAATGAAACAAAAAAGTTTTTCTCTAAAACTTGAAAAAAAACCGTAACTATCACACAGACAATATTCAGTAAACGAAAACCAAACATTATATTTTTAAGACAGCTAAACATAAAAACAGACAAATCTTACCATCGGGATATGTAACTACATCACCATTAACTACAATACTGTTTGATGCTGTATCTGATATATGCATTTCCCTATTTTCTTCTAGTGTAAAATTAAGTACTCCAATCATCTGACCATCCAACTGTTAATGAGCAATAAAATAAATAGTTCATTATTTAGCTACTGTGGTATCATTTATTTTCGTTGGGCACAATTTTCATGATTTTTACTACAATGGTTATTTCGTGGGGATGTAAATTTGGGGATTTTGATTTTTGAAAAAAAAAAAAATTGTCGTGTTCTGTCATTTTTTTTTTCAATAAAATAACCTCACCAGAGTAGTAAAAATACAGGTAAATGGTCCTACTGTGTCGATTAAAAGGGGATCCCATCACAAGTTATACAATGTGCAACAGATACTTGTTGATAATATCAATCTAGAGTATGCATGTTAAATTTGACATCTATCATTTGCAAATTAATGGTGGCGCAAAGATGGAGCAAAATTTTAAGGGGCTTTTGTGTTCACACCTTTCTTGAGTATGATGTGTGCATTATTTTAACTCAATTCAGCATGGTCTTCATATTTCTGTCGGTTTGATATAATATGTAAATGATTATCAATCACCATTGAACATAAAAGTAAGACACGTTGTGAAACTGAATTTGGAAAACATACTTTTCAAACTGATGATCACTCAAACAATAACAGATCGTCAGAGCTTGTTATTTTCCAGTTTCAAAATGTACTAGAAATTTGTATAGTAGCACAATTTCGGATATTGCTAAATTTCGGATGGTAGACAGATATCTTGGCATTTACATTTGTGAGGATTTGATTTCATGGATCAGTCGACCCATGAAATCCACAAAATTAAATCCTAAATGAAAAGTAGTGAAACCACGGTATTTAGCTTTCAAATATAAAGAATATGGTCAAACTGGTATTGGTTATGTTTTGATTTTTAAATCATAGTAAATGATGGTATATGCACTTCATTCAATTAACATGAAATGCCCATGGTGCCATATGCCCAATTATAAGTATATGTGAAAATAACAATACATATATGAATATACATAACTTCGTGCAAGAAAAAGTACTAGTCAGGACACAAGACAATCACAAAAACTTCAAACAAAGTAAAAACATCAATTGTATCTTTGTCCTCAGAGGTAAAGATTTGGACAATTGAATCAACATTCATTTAAGTAATACTCATCAACCAAATGAAATATTTTTAGAATCAATCAATGAATAATAAAGTTACAAGCCAGATAAGAAATCTCACTAAAGTTTTCTTAAAGATATTAAAATTTTACCTTTTGATTACAGATCTAGATATTTAACGTGTTACACTGTCTTCTTATATGGACATTTGAGCAAAGCATGTTAAAATTGATCCATACTTAGAAAAGTTCAGACAAGATCTTGGACAAAAGAAATGATAGAAGGACTGACAAAAAGATGGGAGTCTACAGTTGCTACATGTTGCTCCCAAATGAGAAAATAAAACTGAAGTTCAGATTAATAATATCTTCAAATTTGAAACCATGAAATACTTTTTAAACAAACACCGCTCTCAAATAGTACATTTATATAGTCACTGTACATACAAAGACATTAATTATCAATACAATCATACTTTGAATGCTGGTTCTTGAGTTCCAAATACTTTAAAATCGGCAGACAGCCAAATTTGTGATCCATAATCTACATGAAAGTTCACAGGTGGAGTCGATCTAAGAACTGAATATTCAGAAAATTCAACAAAGGCTTGCTGGCCATCCTGTATATGTATATATCCAGTCAAGTCTCCCATGACATAGTCAAGATTTAAAGATGATATGCTACTTGACCCAGGTCCAATTTCCAACATTGCCTGCAATAAGCATTAAATATTTACAGGAACATTATTTATGTTACCCATGAGTTAACTAAGGAAAAAAAAGATTCACTATTAATACGGTGTAAGGTAAAGTAATTAATTAATTAAAATATAACAATTAATGGACCATAGCTTTACAAACACTAAGAAGTACATTAACAAAAGCAAATGTAAAAATTTTATGGTTACATTTTGGTTCAGCATGACATGTTCAAAGTCCAGATCAGCATCATTTGTGTTTGGAAGTCCATTTGCAGCATCAGTAATATGTCTAGGATTTATCTCATCAGCCACGACTGGTTTTGGAAGTTCAAGTCCTCTTCCATCAAGATATAATCTACAAAATGTAACATACTGCCATAATATATGGTACAATGATACAGTTAATAAATGAGCCTGTAGTTCATATTATTTTCAAAACAATATGAAAAAAACACCTTTCCAGACAAACTAAAAACAGTACATTTGTTATCAATTAATGTGGATGATATGACAAACTGTAATACTACTAACCTGCTCTGATAGGTGAAATAAACAGTACATTTGTTATCAATTAATGTGGATGATATGACAAACTGTAATACTACTAACCTGCTCTGATAGGTGAAATAAACAGTACATTTGTTATCAAACAATGTGGATGATATGACAAACTGTAATACTACTAACCTGCTCTGATAGGTGAAATAAACAGTACATTTGTTATCAAACAATGTGGATGATATGACAAACTGTAATACTATTAACCTGCTCTGATAGGTGAAATAAACAGTACATTTGTTATCAAACAATGTGGATGATACGACAAACTGTAATACTACTAACCTGCTCTGATAGGTGAAAGCTGAAATCTTGTCTTCCACAAACACAGTACCAGGTCCTCCTAGATCTCCTGTAGTTGTACCACCAGAACCATAAGCTAGTAGAGATCCTTTGTAGTAATTACTGTCCCATGTGTGAATGGCTATTCTACCACCAGCACCGCCACCAGCCGATCCATATCCAAGCCCACCAATGGCAGACAGTATACCATGTCCAGACAATTGACCTGAAATGTTGTTGAACATTATCTAAATCATGGCTCAAATAACCCATGACATATAAACACTTATAAATAAGGAAACCAAAATAAAGAAATCAAATGTTTTTAACTTGAAGTATTGACCAATCAAAATTTCCTAAAACTTGGATACTAAATTCTCCCACATGTAGACACAAATATTGTAACATATGTACTTACCAGCTTCAATTAATATGGAACCTCCACTGCCACCACCTCCTCCCAATGTTTCATCAAAGCCACCATCTCCACCATCAGTCAATATATAACCATCCAACAGAAACTCAGCTGGTACTCGGATTTTTACTTTTCCCCCACCAAGACCACGCCCGTTTCCACCACCAGCACTTCCAGTATTATTGGGCATGTAAATTGATCCATAGGCTACCCCACCAGCAGACACGTTACCTGAAACTGTCAAAAAAGTTGGGTGTCTAATGTATATAACAAAAATAAGGAATTTTTATCCAGTATCACTCATGGTAAATAATTAAATGAGTAAGTAGCAAGTTGTCAAACAAATAATGCATCCTCTCACCAAAAATGAAATACTTCACTGAGTTTACTTCCCTCCAACAGCAACAATTTTCAAATGCAGAGCGCCAAGAAAAGGGGGTTACAAGTATTTTAACAGGAACAGCCAAGGATTTAACACTTAATGCCCTAGACTCATAATAACAACCTACTAAGGAGCTATATATATTTCTGCTTATATAGCTCCTTATATATATATATATTTACAAGTTCTGTACTATAACACCTACAGATTGGGGGATACTAAATGATTATACAGTTATTGAAGTCAACAAGAAAACTAACTTTTATACAGCACATAGCTCATACTTGTAATTTTAATTCCTAATATATAACCTAAATTCCTAAATTCAAACAGGTACATGCATATGATGCATTCAGACAGAAGCCATAGAAACAAGATGGCCATGATGGCCTTTAATTCACTCACCTAAGTAAAGATTGTAACTTCTTAAATGAAATTGACAATTACTTTTTCTCAGACAAACTTTAAAACAAACAATAGCACTTTGAAATGACTTGTGTAATGTGAAATATGCCTTTACACTTTAAACTACCACTAATATATGTCACTTCTAATTCTGTGAGTATAGAAAACTTTTCCCCATCATTTTGTTAGGGGATATAATCTTTCTGACAATTCGAAAAGTGTTGATGTTTTCAATTATGTTATAACTAATCTAAGATATAATACAAAGTTTTCCATTTATTTGATGCCAGATGACCAATATTCCAATTTGTCCATGATATCATTAGGACAAACATTCTGATAAGGTTTGCTGAAGACCCAATCAAAACTGTGACCTCAAGAGTGTTAACAAGGTTTTTCCATCATTTGACCTGGTGACCTAGTTCCTGACCCTATATGGCCCTGGTTCAAACTTGTCTAAGATATCATTAAGACAAACATTCTGATAAGTTTTTGTGAAGATTCAATCAAAACTTTGACCTCTAGAGTGTTAACAACCACAAAATGTTGATGACAGACAACAGACACAGGACATCAACTGATCCTATTAGCTTAGAGCACTACTTGTTCAGGTGAGCTAAAAAGATCATACAAGATGTAGATGAATATGATGGCATACTTTTCATTAAGGTTGATAGAAATATACATGAGCTAGAATTCATCTCTAACGATAAGGTATGCTATCAGGCAAATAGCTTCATTATATACATATCTACAGTATAATTGAATCTGTACACGTAACATTAACATATCAGTTATAAGCATACTGTAGTAACCATCAATACTCACTTCCACCTCCCATTGAAGCATAACCACCACCAGCTCCTGGAGTTGGGGAATCACCAAACTGAGGGATGCGGCCAGTTCCAGAACAGATGAATTGAGCTAGAGGTTCAAGATAGAAATCTGTAGCTAGTACTTCCATGGAGTCTGCTTTAAATCTTGAGTCATACTTTATGTCCTGAAAGAATCAATAACTTCATGTAAGAAAATTTCAGGATTCTTACTACTTTATTTATACAACAAAAAATATCAAAATACAATCTAAGTTTAGTTCAGCAATAATTATCACACTTGTTCATTAAAGCATAAGTATACTTCAGAACTTGGAACACATTGTAAAGTACAGCACTATCATCACTTTAACTATGATCATAAAACATACCAATATTCCAACAGTGAGAACAAGAGGCATAGGTGGAGGTAATTCCATGATAGCTTTGGCTCCAAGTTCCATTGTAGCGAACTCAAAGGCACCAGGTGTCCCTACAACAAGTACACCATCTTCAACATAACTTGTCATAGCTTCACTTTTAATGTTGATTACTCTTCCTGGGACAATTCTGATATGACGTACACCAATTATTTCACCGTTCCATTTAAGAGCAATTTCTCCTTTACCAAGAATATATATAAGAGGTGAAAGGTAGGCTCTCGAAGCATCATCAATCCATAAGTTGATTGGTAATTTGGTCAATGATTGATATTCTTCAAGATAGCCAGTCTGATAGGCCTGTAATGTAATAAACAAAAATGGTTCATAACTACAACATAAAGACAACATGTCTTTTGAATAGTGTGTTTAACAATGTATTTCACTTCAGTATTTTTAAAAGTATACATGGCATTTTTTTGTTAACATCAAGCTAGGTCAAAACATTTATAAGCACAGAATAAAGCACAATATTACCTGAAGGTAAACTCTACCAGACGCATCACCATAAATCTTATTACATTCTAAACTTCTAGATATTCCATCACCAGTTTTCATTTGTAGTGAAGCATTTCGTGTCAGATAAATCTCATCAAAGTAGAACTCAGCTTTTGGTGCACCGTTTTCTGTTTCATCAAGGATATACTGATGATCCCAGGAGCGTTCATTGTTGTTAATGTGAAACTGTTCATATTGACGTGAACTCCTATAACGAAAATACAATTTCAACACATTAATAAACTGCTCTTTGTTTGCAAAATACGAGTATCTGGATTCACAATACAGCCAAACCTCTGAACAAAGGCCACTCTTGGGAAAGTCAAAATATGGCTTTTATTGACAGATGGCCTTTATTTGGAGGTCAAGTTGTTCTAAATAATCAGTGACACGTTTTTCAAAGAATGGCCTTTAATCCCAAAGTAGTCTTTATTCTGAGGTGGCCACAAACACAGGTTTGACTGTATATGAAATTAATAAATTAACACTTTTACCTTTATACTTTATCAGAAACTTAAAAAACAATTTAGCAAAATTTCGCAATGAAAGATTGGCAACCATTCAAAGATAATATTAACAAGGTCACAAACCTGACGTCTTTAATGTAAACAGATCCAGGTCCACCTTCAGTCAGATAATTTCCATCACCATCTCCACCCAGAGATTCATAAATTCCATGGTAATATATTTCTGTATTAAGATAAACAGCAATTCTTCCACCAGCACCACCATTATATCCATCACCACCAATAGATTGTAATATTCCATGTCCTTCTAAATTGTAGGATCTATTTAAAGATATGAGAAATAAAGCTTATTGATACTAGTATTAACATACCCCCAGTACATTATTCTTGCATAAAACTTATCATGCATCTAGGAATACAATATTTAAACTCTTAAATGAACAAACATGTACATGTATTTATTTTCTCAAACATGTAACCATCCATGTTTACCTTATACATTTAATCAGAACTTACTCAATATAGATAGTTCCACCACTACCACCACCAGAGTCACTGTCACCATGTGAACCATCCGCAGATATTGTACCATCTACTAGAAGATCTGTTGCTACCTGTTATAGTCAAAGCATGTCTCATTTAGCACAGTTTAAGTCAAATGACATTACAATCAGACTGCTAAATGACCATTATTATGAATAACAAATAATACAGCTTCTTGATATCTCAATGACAAATCATATTTCTCAATACGTGTTGAAATGTTCAGTACAATAATTTTATTAATAGTTGAAATGAAACTGCAGAAGTTGTCTTAATTTGGTCTTACCTGAAGGTTAATATAGCCACCTCCTCTACCTCCAGCAGTCGTAGAACCTTCACCACCAGCACTACCACGATGTGTTGGTACATACAAACTTCCGTAGTAAGATCCACCAGCAGCCAGTAATGTATCATAGGAATCATAGTGTCCTGTATGAACACATTGCATCAAATACTTTAGTCATTTCATGCAAAATGATTAATGATAATGTATTACAAACAGATTTAAATCCAATGAAATTATTAAAGCAACACAAAAATACATTTGTCATATTTCTATATGTATATAAAATTATAATACATACTGACTATCTACTGACAAGCGTTGGTTAAATGCACAAGGTGTTCTTGCTATTCAAAGCACTAATATGTATGATGTGAACAACAAAAAAATTCAATATAACAAAACTATCACTCACCTCCACCAGAAGTAGCATAACCACCTCCAGTACCGACTGAAATATTTCCAGAAGCATTGATTCCTTGTCCTAAAAACTCATCTAAAGTATCATGTGGTCGGTAAATGGCTGATGAAGTCAATGTGGCTCCTGCTTCCAAGTTAAAAATACCAGTTTGTATTGTAATACTTTCTGCTGAAATAACAGACTGGAATCTTGCATCAATTCTTGCAATTTTCTGTAATACAGTCTGATCTGGAGAATATTTAATTTCTGAGTAACTTCTGAGATCTACAGTACCAAACGTTACAGTTCCAGCTGTGTCGATATTTCCATATGTTTGTGTTGTTTGATCAATAGATGCTGTATGGGCATCATCTCCAAAATACAACAAGGTTTCAAAGCCTAATATAAGATCTGCTATACCAGTAAGACGTCCAAATATTGCCATAGATCTAGATTCTGTCTGTCCACTTAGATATACTCCCGTACCATATACATAAACAATAGATGGGAAATACACTTCAGAATCCGCATCTGTAATGAAGTTAACACCAGTAAGGAAAGCATTTCTAACAGCTGGCTTGTATTCTACTTTAAGAATTTGCTTTTTATGTAAATGAATCAAGCCTGTACCATCACCAAACACATTATCAATTTCCAGAACAGTGTTTCTGTCATCATCTGCTAAATGTACAGACGCTTGGTTCACTAAGTGTACTTCATCAAAATAGTGATCTGTAAAAGTCTCGTCTATTGTTGCATATTTATCATGTGGTCGACCGCCATTATCAAGTAGTAAGCGCTTGTAGACCTTTGCAGATCTGGTGTCCTGTAAATAAACAGTACCACCTCCAGCACTCTGTGTATCATCAGCACCAGCTCCACCATAGACTATATACGTGCCTTCAAACTCCATCTGTAAAGTACAATAAACAGCTACTCTGCCAGCTGATCCACCTCCATTATTTCCAATACCGGATCCTCCAATAGAAGAAATAAATCCATAACCTTCAAATTCATACACATTAATCCAAATGCTACCTCCACTACCACCACCTCCCGCACTATTAACAGATGCTGTTTCACCATTTGCAGCTATAGTTCCATCATTAATAAGTTTATTACCAATCTGGAATCGAATCCATCCCCCACCTCTTCCTCCAGACTTTTCACTGGTTGATGTGTTATATGTTCCTCTACTGCCAGCAGTGGTTGGTTCATAAAGTGAATTGTAAGAAGCTCCAGGTACAGGAACACTGGAATCATCTTCTCCTCCACCACCAACACCACCATGACCAGCACCTCCATTATAACCATCACCAGCAATACCTGATCCTGTTGTTATATCAATTGTATCTGAATCTGGTCTATCAGCACTTGAACAACCAACATTACTCTCAAGTTCAAGATCAATATTTGATGCAATAACATTGAAATAATCAGCATACACTGAGGCAGCAAATTTAGCATTAATGGTTCCAGCTTGTATGTTAGCACCAGTCTCAGCATCATAGTCTATAATACTACCTGGTTCAAGTTGTAAGATTCCAAATGTCACATAAGTAATACTTGCAATGTTTGTAGCAGAGAAAGGAACAACCTTAGCATTGGATCCCATTCTCATCTTTCTGCTTGGACCAAGATACATGTTGGAGACTCCTCTCAAAACACCGTCCAAATCTAGAGCTACAGAGCCAAGACCAAGAATTGTAACTGTTTCAGACATAATGAACTCACCACCATCATGTAACTCGATGTTAATGTTCAATTTTGAATTTGCTTTTGTGTCAGTTTCAGATCGTTCAAGAGTGCCCTTCTGGTTTGTCTGAATTCTCACAAGACCAGTTCCATCTCCATTTACTTTCATGATGTTCAGTTCTCTTGGCTGACCATCTTTGATAACTTGAAGCTTGGCATAATTGTATATGTCAACATAATCAAAGTTAAGAATCAAATCTTCTTCGTCAAGTGTAGTATAGTAATCTGTTTGCCCATTTTCATTGTCCACAATCAGTTTCTCACCATTATTATCTGACAGCAGATAAATAGAACCAGGACCACCATCACCATGAGGTGCAGGAGAGGTACCACCACCTGCACTGTATGTACCCTGGAACTCATCAGATTTCATATCTACAGCAATATGTCCACCACTGCCAGCTCCAGCATCATTTGAAAGAGTTGAACCTCCCTTGGTTTCAAAAGATCCCAGACCTTTGAGTGCAAAAGCACATACTACATAAATACTGCCACCAGCACCACCACCACCAGTAGTGGAGTCTGATCCTGATGAGCGCAAGATTCCATCAAGAACAAGTTCATCAGTAGTAATTTTGATGTAACCACCACCAGTTCCACCTTCACCTCCAGATGCTCCAGGTGTTAGAGGCATATAAATAGTTCCATAAGGTTGGGAGGCATCTTCTGTTGTATAGTTTTTACCAACTCCCCCAGCTGCTGTGTGGGCACCGCCATTTTTACCTGTTCCATGAGCTGCATTAGGGACCAGTGGGTCATCAACAGCAGCAGCACCATCTGTACTAAAAGCAGCTTCACGCTCTAAGATCAGGTTTATAGCAACAAGTTCAACAAAATCAACTTGTAGTACAACAAATCTCTTTAATTCAAGAGTGCCTATGGTCATTATCAAGCCACCTGAAGTAAGAATGAATTGAGATCCAGCTTTGAGTTTTATAGAACTTAAAGCATAGCTGCCAGGTGTACTAGTTGGTAAGTATACTCCATTTGCATAACTAGAGGTAAATGTTGTATTGTGTCCCTTGATTGTGCCGCCATTTTCAACTACTAAAGCATTGAATGTGCAGGTACCCTTGATATCGAGAGTAACTCCAGCAACGGTTAATGTCTCTGGGACATGGAGTGTAGCTTCCTCACCAATGTTGAAATTCACTGTGGTTGTAAAACTACCAATTACTCCTTCAACAACAGCAGCACGTACAACTTGCTGATCTGTAAGATGTAAAGTTCCAGTAGCATCCCCAGCAATGTCAGAAAGTCTGAGCTCAGTGTCGGCATCTCCAAAGTCAGCATTTGCATAACCTACAATAATAACGAACATTTATCAATTATAGCGAAAACTGTAACAAGTATAACAATAAAATAATCTTCAAAAGAGGAATAACAAAGACAAGTTCTTTTCAGAATGTTCAAATTCTAAACAAAAAAATCATACCATACCTCCATTTACAGCTTTAAATACATAAAAGGGAAAATTGATCTGAGCGTAAATGAAAGCTCTTTGATATTTAAATATAAGTGTTATATGAAAAAACAAATATCTGTAACTATAGCATTCATAAACAGCATTCATCTAACCATATTAAGTAATACAATATTAGAAGCCCTACATGTGTAATTCAACATGTCATTGATTTTTTGATATACATTTATTTCAACGATGCTAAAAAACAATTATCCATTGGATATTTATCCAATCAATTTCCCATCAGTAACAAATTAATAAAACTGGCTGTAATCCTCAAATTACCTGAGATTGTTAGTAGGTTGTACTCAAATTCACCATTATTGCCACTTATGTAAGTATATGTCTGTTCTTGTACAGGAGAGTCAGCGTCACCAATAATGGTAAGAGAGTAGACTTCCTTTGGAGATTTTCCAGTCAACATGTAAATGGTTCCTGGTCCAGCTTTTACAGAATCCAGATTATTATCATTTCCTCCACCATATGCTTTTGTATCACCAGTGAAATCATTGCTGTAAAGTAACAGAATTACATAATATATCATTCATATATTTATCCTTTAGCAAATTTATAGTAAAGCAAAACTACATACACCAAAAATTCACAGCTATTTATTATCATTCATATATATATATATATATTTATATTTACATATTATTTTATATATATATAATGATATGTGAAAACAGCAACATAAAGGATTCCTTCATTGATAATACTCACGTATCTGTTATTTTGATCACCATTCGTCCACCAGCACCACCTCCACCATAACCATTTCCTTTACCACCATTACTTCTGATTTCACCATCACCTTCTAGTACTGGTGTTGTGATGTCTATTGTACCACCACTGCCACCTCCAGTATTTGTACCATTTCCATCATTGCCATCCACTTGAATGGTGCCTGAAGACAAATCCAGAATAACTCTATGTGTAAAGGCTACAAAAACACTGACAATACTGTTGATAAATTATGGTAGATTACAATAAAATATACACGAGAACTTAATTTTTGAGGGCTACATTTTAACTACCAAAAGTATTTCTCCAGTTACGCAGCTATGCATGTTAATCAAATTATCATAGCAAGAAGTTTTTGGGTTAAATTACAGTAACAGTTTTGATCAAGATGCTACATTGACGAAAAAAAATTACCATCAACTGTGAGTGTTCCATACAGGAAGAGTTTGAGATAACCACCTCCAGCACCACCAGTACCATTGTTTGAATTACCTCCACCACTACCAGCTTCTGTTGGAAGTCTAGTATTATCGTAGACAGTACCACCTGCTACAGTTGTTGATTCTGATCCACCAGGGGCACCATGTCCAGCACCAGTTCCTACTTGATTTGTCTGAAAGGATGCAAGTTGTATTTCTTACATACAGACATCATTAATTAGTAATAGCTAGATCAAAGATCAGTGTACAAAGATGTACTGTTACAAAAAAATGGAACCTCTTGTCTCATCCTTTCATACTAAATTATAGGTAAAATTAATCAGTTTTTTTGCTATGAAATTGAAGACAAGATTTGTTACCCTACTGGACTGCTTGAGGTAATGAAGTACCACAGGTAGAAATTGTAAATGACTTTGATAGTAAAGATCTCAAATTAAAAAATAAGAATATGTGTATAACCTTTTTTCTCAGAATAAAATAATTAACAGAAACTATTGACATTAAGCCAACAGTGACTTACTAACACAACATAATAAAACTTACCTCAGTACCAGCACCAGGGCCTTGTTCAGAACCATATCCACCACCTTGTAACTTGAGAGTAGAACCAGGATGCAGCACCAGGTCATTAGTAGTAATATCCAGACTTTCACCGATCAAAACTGAACCATAGTGCAGTTCGAGAATAGCAAACTGAATACCTTTCAAAGAAACTGGGTCTTTCTCAAATATAACTTCAGCATAACTTTCCAATGTGAATTTAGAGAAACTGTATTCTCCTTTATTTGAGAGGGATGTATGTTGCCCACTGCTGTCACAGCAAACTCCTGTACGAGCATTAGCAGATAATGTCACCTTCTGGTAAGAGGAGATGATCAAATTCTGTATGTTGGAGAGAATGCCTACAATCAATAAAATACTAATTTTATTTTTCAGCAATAAAAATAAGTATCCTGTAACAGTGATATTTTTGAAATGTATAATTTATCACCACCTAAACGAAGACAGGGCTGTAATTAGGTCCTCAACACAAAATAAATCTATGATACAACACAACAGTATTATTACCAAATAAAACTATGATACATCACAACACTATTATTACCTTCTAATGTACTTGATTCTCCTTTCAATTCAACAGAATTGGGCAGTCTCAGTTCTCCATCTTGCTTGAGATCAAAGCTACATGTAATGGCACTGTAGGAAAGATCAACATCAGCGCTGAATACAACATCATCATCCACCACTATAGTGCTGCCAGAACCACAGGTGAGTGTCTTTGCTTGAAAATGAAGACTCGGTGTATTGATCCAAACCTTTGTACTATCACCAATATTTAAATTACTGAGTGTATAAAGTGTTGTTCCAGGTAGGTCAATGAATGTCACACCATCAACAGCTCCTTCACCACATGAATTATCCAAGTAAGCGTAATTCACATAGCCTGGTGTTCCAGTTTGTTGGAAGGTTGCAAAAGCTGTTCCAGAGCCACCAGCCTGGCCAGTGTTAGAAGAGCCACCACATAAGCTGAAACCACCTAAGAAGTCATAGCTTCCATCAACTTTGATGTGTATTCTTCCACCTCCTCCACCACCACCTGAGCCAGAACTTCCACCTTTTACAGATACTGTACCAGAACCATCCATATCTCCAGTAACATAAATGTAGACAGCACCTCCACTTCCACCACCACCATCAATACTACTGCTTCCATTTCCATCAGCACTAACCTTACCATGCATTGTAAATGAATTAGCAATAGAAATGTACAAATATCCACCACCTCTTCCTCCATCAGATGTGCTACCATTACCACCAGCTGATCCGAATTCAGTAGCAGTGCTTATTTCTCCAGTGTAGTTTGCAGATGGTTGGACATCATCAACTGAAGCACCACCAGATCCTCCATGACTTCCACCAGCACCACTGGTTCCAGAATTACCAACACTTGAACCTTCATTCAAATTACCACCATTGACACTAAGTACTCCACCATAGGCTACTTCAGCATCAGGTGACAAAATATTTAGATGTCTTGCTGTTACTGTACCACCATACTTCACATTAAACTCCTTGATCATCTCGAGAGTATATAAATCTACACTGTCCATGCTCAACTCAAGTAGACCATCAGTGGTGACATCAATTTTGCTAAATGACAATGTTCCAACTGGTTTGAGGTTGGTCGATGTAAGTCCAGACCTACTCTTTGAATGTATAAGGACCTGTCCACCAGAAGACACAGTCATTTCCCTAATACCAATAACTGTACCATAAACTTCCAGATTGTACCAGTCTAAACCCGTAGTATCATCATCCGTCAGAAGTATCTTTGCTGGAACTGTAGCCATGCCATCCTCATTAATAATCAGCTTACATTTCAATCCATATGGTGTAAGTATACCATAAGATGTTGCAATTTCAGCTACCTGACCAGCAGTAACTGTCCAGGTTCCTGAATAATCTCCAGCAATAGATTTTACAATAAGATCTTGATGTGCACTGTCAAACTGTACTCGACCATACTGATTAATTTCCAATTCAGATAAGTCTGGAATTCCATTTATAAAAGATGATGCTTCTGATACTGAACCATTATTGTCAATTGTAATTTTATAGACATTGACACCACCTGACTGTTCATAATATGAGTAGATTGTTCCAGCAGCACCATTCTCTACAGTGCCTACACCTCCATACGCAGTGACAATTCCATAAAACAATGATAATGATGGAGCAGATAGACAGATTCTTCCACCACCTCCTCCTCCACCGAATGTACTGTGACCTCCATTAACCGATAATGTTCCATGACCTTGTATTAAACCAGACACTACATTAATTGATCCACCACTAGCACCTCCACCAGTACTTGATATTCCACCATCTGCAAACAACATTCCATCAATTTCTGCTGTACCTGAAGCGTCAATGTGAATTATGCCACCTCCTCTAGCATCTCGAGTACCACTTCCATACTCATTAGAAGGATAAATTGCATTACCGTAAGTAGTGCCAAAATTTCCACCTCCCTCTCCACCATAACTTGCTCCTTCTGCCCCAGATGATGATCCAGATCCAGAGTCAAGTTCACCTCCTTCACTGACATTGATTTCTGCTCCATCTTGGAGAGTAAAATCTGTGGTTGTTATGCTTACCTTCTTCTTTGCACCTTCCAGTATGATTTTAGACAATGCATCCATCTTGAAAGTTGTAGTTTCAATATTTAACTCACTATGTTCAAAGGTAATATTTGCTTCATATCCCAATTCAAGTATATCTACAGCTACTTTATCTGATGTAGAACCAAACACAGCTGTTAAAGCTACAGTTGTCTGTGACCAGGCTGATAGTTTCAAAGTACTAGTGATAACTTGTCCAGTAGAGGGTACAATCAATATACCATGGTTGTCAATTGTTAGACTATCAGCAGTCAGAGTGCCCTGAACATCTAAAACAGGTTGATCACCAGAAATTAGCACATCACCAGATACTGTTAGTGCTCCATTGTTTTCAATAACCACCTCACATGCAAATCCTTTGTGTTCATCACCTGTTAATAAAATTGTTTCATAGTATGACACAGATGTAACATAAAATTTTGAATTGAAATTTAAGGAGTGTAAACTGGAGACAAGATCAATACAGTATTACAAAAACATTTTGGAAACAAAGATGACTTTCACAATTCTGGCGTTAATAAATAACTTATCTAGTACTTAAGTAACTCAACTTATGCACTGCTTGCGTTGGCTGTTTGGCTGGTCAATATTAAACAAAGTTAGTTTGTTTGTTGATACAACACAATGATATTTAATGTATATATGGCAAATGCTCGATCAATTCCGCTGAAGAAGCATATTCTTACCAACTGTGGTTGACTGAAGTGAATTTCCAGCAGTAACTGTTAATGTACAAACTGAACCTTGTGAAACATCAACAACCTCTCCAATAGTAACAGCACTTCCTATGCTGACAGATGCACCATTTTCTATGCTCAATACCTCAATATCGTCATTAACAGGAGTACTTTCTGTACCATTGCCACTTATAATTACCATCTTAGTTCCAGGATATTCAATGTAAGCAGTACCTGAAAGAATATAAAATCACTATTTCACCCATGTCAACTGTGTTCTTACAAACATAAGGATACTGACTGTACCAATAGATGTCATAAGTAGAACAACCAAGATGAGGAATCTCCTTAATTAAAATGCCAATTTATTTCTTATTCAAATGAATTAGTAAGATTTATCAATATTTCATCTTACTTTCTCATGAAATTAAGGACCAAAGCACTGTACAATTGTCAGTCGATGCAAACATTTTACACAATGTAACTAGATACACTAACCAAAAATTATACAGGTTTGGACAGGCAGACTTTTATGTGTTTACATCTCAATAATGAGTAAACAGGCTTCCAATTTGAATTACGGATATACATACAGCGGAGGGTTAGAAACTGGCAAATACCTGGAGATCCCTTATTTCCTGATCCATCTTCTCCACCTTGAGTAGACAGTGTACCAGTAAAAGTATAAGATGACGAAGCTATCACTGCTATTCTTCCTCCACCACCTCCAGAACTACCTTCTACTTTCATATAACCATCTCCAGTAACTGTCTTAGCATCAACAAGTATAGAACCACCACTACCTCCATTACCAGATCCAGCACTCATATCTATCGTTCCTTCAACTGTCAATGTCTTTGAAACAACAAGTTTTATCTGTCCACCACCTCTACCTGATGTGGCTGTGGCACTATGTCCATTACTTCCATAAGTCTGAGGATTATCAATACTTCCGTAAGTTGATTTTGTATTGTCAACACCAATTCCAGCATGTGTAGCACCTTGATCTGCTGATGATGCAGACCCAGGTCCTCCGGATTTATATCCTTTACCAACTCCTGTTATCAAACCACCAAAATATATATTTACATTATTAGCATTAATCGTTGTCTTTGCTGAGCCACCTGCGCTTCCATCCAATCTGATTTCAGCTCCTGGATGTATTGTAATGGAAGTAAAGTCATGGGTGCCTGTTGGTAGTGTGCAATACTGATTTCGTTTCAATGTTACAGCACCACTGCTAGGACATTCCGTATCTTGACCATTAGTACCTGTCTTTGTGACAGTACCTTTTGTTGATGCACTTACAGTAAATTTCTCTGTATTCAAATTAAATTCTGATGTTGAGTTGAAGTAGGTAAGCATCAAATTGACTTTATTTGCAGTTGTATCACAGTAGTATGATGGCTCCAATAATCCTTCATAGTCAATAACTAAAGCATAAATCTCAAGGTCTGATGCAGGATAAGACATTCTTAAAGCCCCAAATTCACGCACAGTTAGCTCATTTACATTTGAAGTGATTGCACCACAAATGTCAAGCCACCAGCCTTTGTCAATGATAGTATTTTCTGGAAGATCTATAGAACCCTCTGCTTGTACATAGACATTGGTATTAATATGCATATAATCAACTTTGCCAATCCTAGTGCCCCAATACAGATCAACATTTCTGTCAATTCGCACCAGGGATAAAGGATTTCCAACTATCTGACCAACATTTGCACTGAGAGAAGGTTGACTTTCTCTTTTAGAAAATCCTGCTGTAGCGCTTCCAACTATTTCTAGGGTGTCCACATCTGTGGTGTATTTTGTAGTTGGTACTGATAGAGTTGATAAACAATCTGTAACTGAATTGGTCTTTACCAATGCCTGTAAAAATAAGTCATTATACTCATTTGTTTCGACAGATTTTTGAAGTAATAAAACTCATTATGCATTTTTCCAGTTTCCAATAACTGTATCATCAGTAATAATACATTATTACAAACTTGCTATTCTTACAATTATGAAAGTTACATCAACATTAACTATTTGATGTTTTTATAAAAATCTCAATATCAGTGTTTGATCAATAAAATTGCCATTCCTAACACAAAATAAATATACAGACCTTTCTTTGTTCATTTTCTTCAAGGTAGATAACTCCTGCAGCACCATTTTCACCATTTTGTGTGGTACCACCATAGGATGTAATGTAACGATCATCAACATAACCAGTGTCATAATAGATGGATATAAAACCACCACCTCCACCTCCAGATGATGTTGCAGATCCACCATTTGTGTGAATCAAACCTATTTTAAAGATGTTTATTGTACAAGTTGGAATGCTTTAAATCATGTGAATATTTCTGCATCAGCATACTTGTAAGAATTATCTAAGGGTCTATATATTGCAAAAATATGCATCACAAACATTGTCAACCCCCCAAATCATTTGAAAGGTGAAACAAAAGAAAAATGTTACATAATATAGGCAACAAAATGACAGGAACTTAGAAGAAATAAAACTAAGGTATAAGACGAGCATTTCCTAAAAGTTTTGAATACTGCACTATGAACAAATGAAAAATAATAATAAATCAATTGCATTGTTAAACATTACCTCCAATCCTTGCAGTAGAACAAGTTATCCATATACTTCCTCCAGCAGCACCACCATACAAGCCAGAATTACCGTTCCCATCCACAAATGTAGCACTTCCACCACTGAATACAAGAAATAATTTTGCATGTGATAAATCTTTGTTATAAGCAAAAATACAATCATGAAACCAATTCCAACATGTCAACTGTATGAAATTAGTAAAAGTATACAGCTTTTTTTAAAACCAAATAATACATAGTAATTGTCAATTTACAAAAAAGATGAAAAAAGGCATAAAAATCATCACAGTATATTGTTTCAATGAAGTTACATCAATCAATAACTTACTCAGCCTGGATTTCTCCCTGTATATCGCATGTACCACTAGCTTCAATCTTTATCACACCACCACCATATGTTGTGTCACCCCCAGACCCAGGTTCAGTGGGTTCCTTGAAGTCATCATATGCTGAGCCACGAATGTATGATAGTGATGTGGAATCGTAATATCCACCACCTTCACCACTGTGGCCAGATCCATAGTTTTGTAAATATCCTAAAACGAATATGAAATTAATGAACAAGAGCCATGATGGCATGGTCCCCACTGAACACTCTGTCTAAAAAGGAGAGTAACTCAAAATAGAATTTTTTTCCTTAATTTCTGGTTTCAAACTATTTATCAATGAAAGCAAAGAAAGGGCAATAATTATAAAATTAGGTAAGAAAGGGTCACAGGTCTTGAACTCTAAACATCATCTCTCTAATTTGATTTTAAGTTTCAAGTAAATACCTTCAAGGGTTTTGAAATAATAGTCAGCAAAGGATTCACCATAAATATTACATGAACAGCAATAACTTAAAAACAGATATGGTAGAGTTATTATTATTGAACCCAGCACTTCTATACTCAATGCCATCTAACTTTACCATAATTTTCATATGAATGTCCTTAATACCTTTTTAGTTAAACCCTGGACAAAATTTATCACTGAAATTAAACAAAGGGCAATAACTCAAACAGTAGATGAGGTAGAGTTATGAACCCTGTGCTTTGCACTTTTACTCTTTGCCCCCTAACTTCATTTTGAGTTTTACATAGTATCTTAAACAGTGAGAGTTATGCTGCAGACAAAATTAATCTTGAAAATTAAGCAAAGGGCAACAACTAAAACAAATGGATATGACAGGGTTGGGAGTCCTGAGCCAGGCACTTCTATTCATTGCCCTATAAATTCAGTCAAAAGTTTCAATAAATGTTTCAAGTGGTTTTGGATTTATGCTCAGAACAAAACTAATCTTTAAATTTAAACAAAGGAAATAACTCAAAAAATATATACAGAAGGGTTGTGGGTCTTAGCTTCTGCACTTCATTTCATTGCCCTCATTTTAAGTTTCAGATAAATACCTTAAATGGTTTTGATGCTATGATCTGGACAAACATTCAGTATGTACAGAAAAACAGATGGAGGTCATTATCATGTGTATGCCGGGTGTATTATACATATATGAAGCAATATCAAAAACAACAAACAGGAAAATTACAAAACATCTCCTTCATCAGTTGAAATTCAAAGGCATTTATTTGAATATGCTTACAGTGTATAACAAATGGCTAAACTTCTATGACAATTAATGAAACAAGCAAAGAAACATGAACCACTTTAATGAATAAGGTGCATAAATTCTTATTGGTGTGACTTCTTACCTGGTCCAGATTTGAAGTATCCCGTTTCACTGAGATCTACATCACCACCTTCTTCGATTGTAATCGATGAAGTTATCATGGTTAATGAACTTGCTTCAATCTGTCCTGATGGTGCTACGTACAAATCATTGGTTTCTAAAGTGTACTGAATATTGTCTGACATCTTCATTAAACCACCAGCCATTATATTGACGTTAGATATTGTGAGTTGGCCATCTAATTTATTTCCCTGTCACAATATAAATCATAAATGGCAATTCATGATGTGTGCAACTTTGCTCTTTTGCATTTTTTTCTGGCGAGACTCATTCAAAGTAGGAGAGAAATGAACAATATGCTTCTACAGAATGACAAAGTCATAAGCGGTGAACATTTGTACACCATAACTGCCGACAACGGATAGGTTGAAAAGTTCAGTTTTAACGTGTCATTACTTCAAAAAAAGCCGTTAGTGGCTTATACTCATACCAGACATATCGTGATTCTCACACTTGTCAAAATGATTGGCTACAGCTAAATGTTAATTGTCAAGTGCTAATTATTTGGTTTGTATAATTGTTTTTATGCTAGAATGGTCTAAAAATCTCCAATTTGGTAGTTCCAGTATTCAGAAGTACAGACTGTACAAGAATAAGACGGAAAAAAAGACAAAACTTATTCAATTTTCGAAAGCTTCAGGTTTTCAAAGGGTTGGTATTCAGAGGTAATACAGTATAAATAAAAATTTGCTTCTATAGAATGACAATGTTGTAAGTGATGTACATTTGTACATCATTTATGAAATTATAAATACAAATGTACATGCATTAAAATGCAAATCAAAACATTACAAATCAAATCCATTCATTAAGAACCTTTTATTTAATAAATAAAGATATTTCACTATACCTGCGTTTTACTGGTATTTTTCAGATCCAATGTCGATTGTATTAATGTTAATTCTGTTACACCACCAATAGTTCCATAAATTTTACTGTCAGAGTTGAACCATTTTACTTTAGATGGCATTTCTAGAAGACCATTTTCATACACAACAGCATTGGCTGGGAAATACAGATCTATAGCCCTGTCGACAGAAGAAACAGCATTCTAAATGAAGCCAGGGAAAATTCTCTAATTCTTTTTCCAGACAAAAATTATACTTCATTTTTCACTTTAAAATGCTTTCAAAAAACACTTATCACTTGTGAATAATTTTTAACATGTCATAAGGTAAGACAAGGCATCTGAGCCTGATGAGAAAGAAATCAACAGACTCACAGACACCTCAGCTTCATGCAATCTGAGTACTTGAACAATTCTTAATTTTCATCCAAGCCACTGCCATAAGGGTGTACAATGTAATAATGAAAGAAATGCATTAAATGACATTCTAACATTAATAACAATATCAAATCACCAACCTGACAGTAAATGTCTGATATGGACCAGTATGTATAGTTCCTAATTTTGAAGCATCCTTAACAAAGCCATCACTATAGAAACCTTCAGTTGTAAATCTGTGATCTTCAGTGGCAGGAAATTCAGCTGGTTCCAGTGCTACATGTGCTCCATTGTACAAGTAAACATGGTCCACTGTTAGGGAACCAGAATCAGGAAAGACAATCCAAGTACGTCCATAATCGTAATTCTTAATGCCAGCCACATCATAACTGCTTACAGTTGCCTTTAACAGAGATAATATGAATCAACATAAGATGATACAAATAAAATTGAAATTGACAAAAAATCGCTCATATGATTTGTATCAATGCATATCATTCTCACTATACATCTTCACAATCTACTATTAGGTTGGTTGTTTTATTAGGTAGAACGCTGACAACAATAATATTTTAGCCATAGCAGTCTTCTTCTAGAGCTATTGTGTCCACTGTGAGAAATATATCTTCCACATAAGAAAATAATTTAATACAACAAGATTATGAAATAATAAAATATTACAGTTAATTTAATTATGTAACAATATCTTACCTTGACATTATATGGTTCCTTGTTGTCAATATAAAGCTTTGTTTTACCATTAGCACTGACATATACAGTACCAGCACCACCTGTACTGTGTGTCGATCTACCACCATAAGCAACATAAGTTCCTGTATACTCAGAGTCTGTGTATGTAATAGCTATTCTACCACCAGCACCACCTCCAGTAGCTGATGAACCTACAAAGACACATTGTATATAAGACTTTTGAAGCACCAACCTGTTTTAGAAATATCCACTACCCAGCTGAAACAATAATGAAGATTATTACAATAAAAATAATCAAGTTTATCTTGTTAACCAATTACATTAGTTGCCAGATTTGTTTACTACATTTCAATATAAGTGATGGAACCCGAATTAATCCAAATGATATGGTGATCACATAAATTGTGACTCTGCAATTTCATGACCTAAGGGAAACCAGCATGTTATGTAGTGGTTTAATACGGGAACCAATGCTTATTCTTCACTTCCTTTCCAAAGTGTTCGTCTGCAGCACAACTACACAGAAATTATCTAGCAATTTAAATCTTGAAACATCGTGGTCAGTTAGTGTTGAAAATGCCTCGGGTGCATCGAGCGAGTAGGAGGAACAGGAATGACAACATTCAAGAACATTTTGAAGACAGATCGCTCTCAGAAGGTAATAATATCATAGATTTTGAGTCGATCATTCGTGCGTCTCAAATCATTCTAAATGACGCACTGGCAAATGCTGATGTTCCAGCTGCAAATACGCCTTGTTATGATATTGGTAGTGTTGGCTTGGATAATAATTCAAGCGGGATTGCGGATGATTCTCCCCAAATAGCTGACCAAGTAACATCTGCTAATGATTCTCCCCAAATAGCTGACCCAGTAACATCTGGAGGCCGTGGAGGTGTGCTAGGTACATTGGTAAGTCTCGATCACGTTGATAGGAGCAGATGCTTTGCAGTTGAAATTTCCGGCCATATTCCGCTTTCCATCAGGGAAAAGATATGGCAACATACATATATATAAATCTAGCTTTGAATAAGACGAAATTTGCAATGGATGTAGCCTATTCTTAAATAACTCAGGTATGATTGAGTCAAGGCGGAGCCAATGTAGATCTAAGATTCCTAATACTGAGAAATGGTCAGACGCGTTTCTGATCTTCATGAGCATTAATAGTGTTGCTCACAAGGATAAAGCCCCTGACATGCTGATGTATATGTATAACATTAGGGAGGCTGATAATAGAAAAGGTGGTTTTGCCTGGAGATCCTATGATGAACAGTTTAGGCTTTGTCAAGAGGTACATAGGTCATCATGGGCAGTCATTAATGCAGATTTATGGTGACGCTGCACATTATCAAACGACAAAACACAACTCGGGCAGACAAATTATAATGGTGCCCAAAGGAGGGTTTGTTTTGATTTTAATGAGGGACAGTGTCATTTTAGTAACTGCCGTTATGATCACTTATGTCAGACCTGTAATGGATCCCATTCAGAGTTTAATTGCTTCAAAAAGCAAGGGGAACAGAGACAGAGTCAGTCATTTTCCTTTTCATGCCTCTAGTCAATCAGGTACGGGAAAATTTGGGCCAGGAGCAAGGAACAGTTACTTTCGCCCACCAAATAAACATTAGAAATAATAATTTAACATCTTTGGCACCATCACCAATCAATTATGAAAATTTAATAACTGCACTAGCTAGCTACAACCATAAAGATGCAGAATTTATATTTGAGGGTTTTACAAATGGTTTTTGTTTAAATTACAGTGGCCCTCGGCAACCGAGAGAGGAAAAAAATCTTAAATCAGCTAAAGAAAATATAATTATAGTTAAGCAAAAAATTGATAAAGAAATTTTGGCAGAATGGGTTGCTGGTCCATTTCAAGCACCACCATTGCCAAATTTGCAAGCCAGCCCAATTGGTTTAGTACCCCCAAAAAAGTAGGTGAATTTAGAATGATACATCACTTGTCTTGTCCACGTGAAGGTTCAGTCAACAATTTCATAGACCCAAAATTATGTTCAGTTCAGTACACTAGCTTTGATGAGGCAGCGCATATGATTCAGGACTTAAGTCAAAATTGTAAAATTTTTAAAATGGATTTGAAGAATGTCTTTCGAAATCTACCTGTCAAAATTTCAGATATTGAATTGCTTGGGTTTAAATTCCTAGACCAGTATTATGTAAATTAATGCTTGCCCATGGGCTGCTCAATAAGTTGTAGTCATTTTGAAAAATTTTCAACCTTCCTTGAATATACAGTGAAAAGTAAGATTAGAAGTGGTAGTTTATTGCACTATCTTGATGATTTCTTGGGGGGTGACCGAGATGTTGAAGGTTGCTAATCAGTGATGGACTGTTTTACTGAGTGTATGCAGTGGCTGGTTGTACCAATTGCAGAAGGTAAAACAGAGGGCCTGACTGAAGTTTTAGTGATTTTAGGGCTTGAGCTTGACACAGTTAAAATGCAAGTTAGAATTCCACAGCAAAGAAATTCAGGAAATTATTCAAAAAATAAATATGCTTGCGTCACCAAAAACAACTCGGAAGGCAATACAATCATTAATTGGATCTCTGAATTTCTGCTGTAGAGCTATTGCAGCTGGTTGGCCATTTTGCAGATGCTTATAAATTCGATTTGCGGCCTGGTTAAACCTCATCATGTGCGCATAAATAGAAATATTAAGCTAGATCTTGGAATGTGGTTATATTTCTTTGCCAATTTTAATGGTACATCTAAGTTTCATGATAGATTTTGGGTATGAAATGAAGATGAAAGGCTATTTAGTGGCAGCTCAGGCGGTATAGGCTTTGGAATATATTATGATGGTCATTGGGCTCACGGGGCTTGCCCGAAGGCATGGCATGAATTAGAAATTTCGTCTGATATTACAATGCTGGAAATATTTCCAATTTTAGTATCATTAAAGTGGTTGGCACCACAAGCAGACCCAGATCCACACTTTGTACCGAACCATCTATGGGGGATATTCAGCTAGGCATAGTTTCTCTATTAAATGCTAGCATTGCACCAAACACCATGCTGTCATATAAAACTTCAATAAGTGTGTTTAATTGATTTTTGATCGAATTCAAATTACCAAAATCATGGCCTGTTTAGGTTCCACAAGTAGTCATATTTATTTCATACTGTTTTGAAAAGGGTCTATCATCTAAAACTATAAGTACTTATATAGCTGGTATCAATTATGTACAAAAATTGCATGGAGGGGCAGATTTTCAGTTATTTTATTGGTACTAAGATGCTGGAAGGTTGTCGTAGGCTGAAAACCTGCAAAGATATGTTTTCCGATCACTATAGATATTTTAGCTGATATTTGCAAGTTACTTCCAACAGTCTCCTACAATCAGTATGAAACCATGCTTTTTAAAGCAGCATTCCAGTTGGCATTTTATGGTTTATTTAGAGTTAGTGAGCTTGTGGCTCCATCACCAGTACTTGTTCAGAGAACTCTAGCGTTTGAGGATGTAATGATAAGCACAAATCAAAAGTGTATTTTGGTCACTTTTAGAATCTCTAAATGCAATCAGTATGGCAAACCAGTAAATTTAAAAATACCTTGTGAGAAAGATGTTGAAATGTGCCCATTACATGCAATGAAAGGTTTCATGGCAATTCGCCCAGCTATTAGATGTCCATTTTTCTGTTTAACTTTTACTAGTATCTTGTAGTAGTTGAAAAACAATCTTGTGGTCGCAACCTTTCATAGGCTCAAATTTGAGATATCCTATATTAGAGAGCTACCACTGGGTTATTACAAAAAACTTATTTTTTGGGAGAAGTGGGTTTTGCCCGGATCATTATTGGTAACTCCCACCTCCTTTTGGCAGTTTTTCATGTTAGTAGCAATTTTGGATTGTTGGCTCTTTGCCGGTTTTTTAGTAGTTTGGAAATGACTGTGGAATGTGTGTGGCCTAGTGCCAGACAAAACAGCTTTGGATTATAGCTGCGATTTGTTTATTGATTGATTCAAGCAGTTTAGCTATATAACTGCGGATTTTAACGGCTCATTGCTGGTTTACATATTTTGGTCATAGTTGACTGCTGCCAGATTTAAGCAATTTAGTAATGGACTGCTGCCTGGTGCCGTATTGGAATGGCTCAGTGCCGGTTGGTAGGGCTTAGTCCTGGTTGGTATGGCTTAGTGCCGGTTGATAGGGCTTAGTCCCGGTTGGTATGGCTTAGGCAGGTTGGTATGGCTTAGTGCTGGTTGATACGGCTTGGTCCGGTTGTAATGGCTCAGTGCCGGATTTTTACCTGTGTCTATATTTGCTATGTCTAGCAGGAAATAATTATATCTTTGACCAAATTTAGAGGTTGTGTGTTCCAGGCTGGCTGTCAGCTCATATTCCCAAAAGCGGCCAATCTGATCCAAATAAAACATTTATTTACAGATCAATGGCTTATAATTTTACAGTAAAATTCAATACTTATTTACTGTGTTGTTGTCAATAGGTTTATTCTAAAATAACATTTTACTATATTTGGCTTTAAACACAACAGATGAATATGGTCATACCTTGTCCACCATTGGAAGTGATTTTTCCTTTTCCATTGAAAGTTACAGTGTTTAATATAATACTTCCACCACTGGCACCACCAGCAAGACTTGTACCAGATTCTCCATTGCTGCTGATAACACCTGAAATCAGTGGGAAAAAAAAACAGTATTGATGTAGGAACATCCAATTCCAAGTTCAAAATTGATACCTAAGATTTTATATGAAAAGTTTAAAAGTATGTAAAAGTTGTTAAAATGGAAAACATTACATGTTTCAAATATTCACTTCAACTAAATATGGTTAATCTAATTCAGAAATACACAATGAAATTCAGTTTGTAAGAACATGCATTATTTACCATCAATATTGGCTGTTGAACTAATATCAAACTTGAGGACTCCACCACCAATCACCTCTACATTATCAGTATAATCCTGAAAGAGTCCATTACTTCCTGGTGATGTAGGCTCTATCACATTACCATAGTACAAACCACCTCCATTTGTGGGGACTGTTAAGTTGAAAGGTAAATCAGTAGCTTTACCACCTTGACCACCATGTCCAGCACCACGACCATCCTCGCCCTTGCCAGGTCCTCCATCAGTGTGGACAGCCTAAAGTTACATAAGGTTGTACCCATGAATAGCAAGTTCAGAATTCATAAGGTTAACATTTAAGGCATATTTTTAGTACAAAAGCCATAATTATTATACACAGTCAATTCCCATTATGTCAAATTTATTACTTATTTGTGATATTTTACAAGTACATAAATAAATAAATGATATTTACTTCATGTATGATGAGTTATAAAAAATAAACTAACTACAAATATTGCTCATTTTGACAAGTTTTACAAATCCAAGCGTTTTTCAGCTACTAAGTTACATTTGATGATACGTTTGCATTTAAGAGTAAACAATATTAATCTCCCTATTGTTATTGACAAAAAATTAAATCCAATAAGTTGTACGGTCAGCAAGATGTGAAAATCATTTGGGACAAGTGCATATTATTGTCTGACTTCATAATAAACAACGAAAATTAGGTGCAATATCGTTCATTTGGAGTTCAAAATTAGTTCGACATATGAAAAATTCGTATTAACTGACTTCACCATAGCGAGAGTCAACTGTATTTCACCTCAACATCCTGTAAAAAGACTTCAACCACACATTAACTCATAAAACAGCTATTCATAAATAAAAATCATAACAGTAAAATCAACAAAACTCACTTGTTTATCAGCCTTAATGTATGCAGAGTCTTCTACAGTAAGAGTGTTAGCTTCTACATGTAGATTATCAGCTTCCACTGTTCCACCACTTTGTACAGTAAAATCTGTACCCACCAATTTCATACCATTACCTTGTGTTTCAATGACTAAAGTACCTCCACCTTGTACAGTTACTGATGTAAATGTGATCACTGGTACACTACCACTGGCATCAGGTCTGAAATGTACAAAAAAATCTTATGCATGATTTATAGCATATTCAGTACAATGAATCAGAAATCCTGTTTTCAGAACATTAGGCTACATTTTATCACTACAGCGCCGAAAATAGCACTTATGTTACAGTAATATACACAAACCATCTTATATTGTGATGCAATAGACAAGAAGGAAAACATGGTACAACATACCAAAACATAACTGATCAATAGCATTTTTATCAATATTATTCTTAGAATTATATAACAAGAGAAGCATCAAGGATACCTGAGGATAATTTTTCCTAATGGACCTATAACCAGAACTTTCACACCACTTAGATCTCCTTCATTCTCTATGGTGATACCAGTAACGGTCAAAATTTGTTCAGCTAACATTACACCATTTTCGTACACAAACATTCCAAACTGAAGCTCTGGACTGTCATCTGGTAAACTTGCAGCAAATTCTTGCTGTGGACCTAGGTATATCAGACAATGAGTATAAGCATATTGAAATTTGCTATAAGGGATATTAACCCATCATTAAATGTAGTTCAAAGAATATTTCAGCTCAATAAGCATATGATTAGTTAGATGCATCAGAGTAACACAAAGGAAGAATTACATCACTATCAAGCATTAAACACTAACAGAAGATTATATGGGCATCTGTTATATCTACTTATAAACATGAGATACATGAAACTAAAATCACACATCATACACTTCATTACAATACAAATATTGCGACTTAAACAATTAATAAAATATTTCCAGCAGATGTGATAATCCTGTAATAAGAATAATTTACTGCAAAGTGGAACATTTTAGTATACCTATATGCCACATGCCAGATTTGTTCCCAGAAGTCTTTCTCACTGTTATTGTCTGTGTAAATGTATCTTCATATTTCCTATATACAGCTAGCTGAGCTTGTCCACTTAGATATACATTCTGAGAAATGCAATGAATTGAAATAAGAAATGTATACAAATAAGACAAACTGGGTAGAAATGAAAAAAAGAAATTTTGTTCTTTGTCTGTTGAAACTAGAAGTACAGTCAATGTTCTACTTTCTTATTTATATGAAATTCCTGATGATATGTGTAACTAGGCCATGAAAACGCGTAGTTGAATGCATTAATCAGCTACAGTTCAATGAATGAAGAATCTTTAAAAATACGACACAAAAAGTAGTTTTGCGAATAGTTGCATCAATTCTTTCTTGCATATCTAACTGTATGATGTACATATTATTTTGAAAAATAATACATCAATATTAACTGGTTGAATGTATTAAAATATTCTTAAACAACTACAATTACATATGTATTGTAATGTGGATAAATTAATGTATGCTGATCTAATGAAATTATCGAACAGAATGAGAATTTCTATTGAATCATTAATATGTCACGCCAAGAGATATTGGTCAAAACTGATGTTTGACATCGACGCTGAAAAAAGTGACATAAAACTGCTATAAGCGTACTTTACGCAATCGAATTACGCTATGTCAATAAAAATATTACCATCTATGTAATCATAATTGTATAATGATACATAATAATTTGTCATAGATACATAACCAATATGAACCAAATAAAAATTAACTTCAAAACAAGAATGCACAAACTGTCAATATGAAATCTACAAATTCAAGATATTAATTTTACAGTACAGGACAAAATTGTGTACAATATAGGCTTACATCAAAAACGTGTTCAAGTGATTCATCAACTATCCATGTATGATGACTTAACTGTCCTCTATGTGTGTCAGACAGCAGAGACCACTCTACTCTAGATGAGAGAGGAGTACAGACATCTTCATTATCAACAATCAATTCCTTGTAATCACTTTCAGTATTACGCTTAAGGACTGTTCCAGCACCACCGCATTCATGCCCAGATCCACCGTAAGCACTGATCTTTCCTGTGTACGCATCTACAGCTAAATGCAGAGCAACTCTACCACCAGCACCTCCACCTCCCACACAGTTTGAGTCCAAATCCAGTACTGATGCTGAATAATTCATTAACAGAACTTAAATTACAAAATAGAATAATGTAGCCATACAGTGACTATTCAGGGATTTCCCTGACGCAGGTTTCTTGCGTCACCGATATTCAGCCGAGGGACTCACATTGAGAGTGATCATCGCATCCTTGGGACCCCTTCTGACTTGGAATTTGCCCTTGGCATTTTATGTGTGGGACCCTCAAAATCCCAAGGGACCCCTAAAATGTTGGAGATGGGAGTCCCGGGGACCCTCGGGTGAAAAATCTTAGGGAAAACCCCGACTATTTGATTAAATTATAATATATAATTTGTTGGTCTCAATATGTAACATTGAACAAGCAAATCAAGATTTACATCAACTATAAAGTCTTAAAAAGATACGTCACACAAATTTTACCTGTTACATTCGTCTCAGTATTGTTTGAACTATCAGAGGTATTAGGTGCCAGTGTAACAGGAGGTGCTACAGTTGTCCATATGCCTAGATCTGGACCAATAGATCCACCAGAAACATCAATACTTCCATCACCAGACATCTCCATAGTCTAAAAATGTATCTATTTGATTACAACAGAAACAATAAAGATTTTTTCGGCTTCTTATACTGACAATCAACTAACATTTTTTTTAACTGGATGTGATGTGTACTTCTGCAACAAGTTAAACATAACATGGCTGCTATACAATGTTTTTTAAAAAAGTACATAAAAAAATGCACCAAGATATGTACAGTGTCAATGATTCCAAACAAGCGCATATATATTGATTAGATAATCTTAAACCTGCAATGGTATTAAATGCAATACAAAACCTCAGCTTTAACTTACTTGAATGTAGACACTTCCTCCAGCTCCACCACCACCTCTGGGTCCTTCAGCATTACCTCCCCTAGCTTTCAAATCTCCGTCAAGAATTAAATTGTCAGCTACAAGTTCAATCACTCCACCTACATTGTAAAATATTATACAAATATTTGTTTATGCAACTAGGAAAAAGCATCTTTTCAAACACATTAAATGGAGCTTTTGTGTTTTAAGGCAAAATTATTAAACAGTATTTTCCGAGTAACTTGGTAAGGTGAATGAACCAGCATTTCTAAGTAACCAATCACAACTGATCATATCTTTAAGCTAAAACATTTCAAAAGAGGAAGTCAATAGACATGAATGTTTAGCCTGGGAATGTTGTGACATACCACTGGGTAAATATGTAACAGATCTACCAAAAGATAATCAGACAATTTGTGATTAAAGTCAAATTTAAATTAAATCAAAGAAAATGTAATTTGGTATAACCCAGATTCCTTACTACTGTATTGTTTGAATTGGACAATCTGTTACTTATAAAGTAGACACAGATAACTGAAAATTTTATCATGCAAAATTACATATGCTGTGTAATATAACACACTGAAAGAATCAGAGTTAATGAAAGTACATCCTCACCCCCTTTTCCTCCTTCTTGTTCAGTGGAGAATGTACATTTCACATTGAGAGTGGATCCGCCACCAGCACCACCATTACCACCATACTGGGTAGGCGCATAGATAGAACCATCATCTGGTGGTGGTCCAACATAATCTTGATATGATCCTTTTCCCCCAGCAGCACCATGACCACCGCCAGAGCCACCTATGAACACATGTATGTTTATATACATAAAAAAAGAAATTGTGTTGCATAAATGGATCATAAAAAATGACTCATTACAATCACAAGCACCTGTTGAATTACATGTAAAAAGCAACATCATAATTATCTGAAAACCATTCCAGTAAAACTAAATGGCCTAAAGATGAGATGTTATTTGTACAATCACCTCCTTCATCTGTTTTCACTCCACTTTGTCTCAGGTAATCAGGTGCTGATTCATTAGCATTTATCAAACTCGCCGCATCTATCTGTATGTTACTTGCATCAACTTTTAGCCATGGTGCCTGAAACAGAAATTTCGTAGTCATGAACAATATATAACAATTACCACAACATATTACAAATATGGAAAGCACTACAGTGATTTTTGAATATTTTCATTCTTTACAATTACTAGCATGTATATAACCTAGGACAAATGAATCTATCTCTGACAAGGTGAACATCTTAGTTTTCCTCGATGTAAACAACGGTACAGTTAGAATGATACAAGATAAAAAGCAGACATTTATGCAAGATCAAAACATTTCAATGAGAACATGTGTGTAATTCTCTAGTTCAACAAGGGGAATATAGTATCAATATACTATAAATTATTTACCAATCCTCATTACAGTCAGTAGAAATCTATTATGACAGTATTCCATTATGATCAATTAGATATTGCAGACATATTAATATGCCCTACCTCTATTTTGGAACCAGCATGCAGTCTTAAAAGTGTTGCTATGTTTAGGATTAATGATGGTGATTCTTCATTCACATAAGTTGAGGACAATTTACCATCAGCATAAATCTGTACTTGGTCAAATGAAAATGTCAGTTTTTCATTACCAGCAGAATGTCCCTGAAAATTAAAAAAAAAAATGAAATAAATATCACAGATACATGGCTATTCTTTTATTTGGGGTTCAACACCACACCAACAGCTGGGGTCATATAGCAACTTTTCCAGCTTTAACGTTGGAGGAAGACCCCAAGAGTACACCTGGGAAAATCACTGACTTTCCATAAGTTAACTGAGCGGCTTCCTCACATATGAAATCTGTATGGTCTAAGTTGGGACTCAAACTCACAGCAGTGAGAGGTTAGTGATTACTAGTCAGAGACCATAAACACTTGACCTAGTAGCCCCCTAAAACTTAAACTCAAATAAAAAGTAGAAAAACAATGCATTTTAATTCTTACATTTTCTCCAGCTAGAAAGTTTACTCCACGACCAATTTTCAATTCTTGCACTCCAATGATTTCACCATCAATGTAAATATCCTTGTATGTTAAATCACTTAAAAACACATCTAAAACAAAATACAGGACCATATAAAAACTACATGTACAATATCCAATCATAACTCATGTAAACAAATTCACATTAAATCTGTTGCAAAACTGTCATTGAAAAATTTCGTTAACTTAACTAGTTAGCTTGTAAATTGGCATGTCATCCACACACAGTTTGATGCATAAAATTTCATCTACAGATTTGCAAATAGATCTATTTAAAAAAATGCTTGTTCGTAACTTCCATCAAAGTCACAGGTCTAGTAAATAAATGTTTCCCCCAGAAAATATGTTTTTTAATGTAACTATAGACCGATTAAACTTTTAATTGAATGGAACTGCACATATATATACTCCAGTGTACCGTAATGTATAAGTCTACATTCTAAAAATGTAATCAACCAAACAAACCATCTGAACAATGGCTTTGATCAGAGAGAGAAATAAAGATAAAAGTGTTACCTCCTGGCAACTGTATTGATGCTGCCTCATAGACTCTGAAAGAAGCCGGAATGGGACTGTCACTGCTGTTAACATTAATTTGCTGGTCATAAGATGTATGAAGCAAGCCAGTTTTGTCACCATGCAAATTCAGAATTGTAACATCTACACTGGCACTTGATGTTTTCCTGAAGGCTAGGTGACCGTCCCCATTAATGTATACATGGTCAAAAGTCATGTCATTGGTACTATCAACATCTAATGTAATGACATATGTTCTACAGCTGTCTTCTTCCACGTTATCAATATATATGTTGTTAGGAGCAGCATTGTCATTGTCTACCACTAAGGTTGATTCCATGTTGTTTGTTACACTGGATGGAGCTTTGACATACGTAGTACCAGAACCACCACTCTCAGAGAAACCTTTACCACCATATGTCTGGTATTCACCTCTGTATGTATTCTCTGTAGCAACATAGACAGCAATTCTGCCGCCACCACCTCCACCACCAGCTATCTGCAACAATATAACAATAAATGTTACTTTTTGTACATAAAATATTTAAAACATGTACAACAAAATTACTCCATTCATTTGTCACAAAAGTCTTTGTAGTGTCATGAAACACTTAGAATTCGAAATCCAGCTCATACTGAATCACTATAGTTTCACCAACAGTGTCAAATACTATGTTTTGGAATAAAAACTGAACAAACACAAAAAAAAACCAGAAAAAAATAACATTTGTTAGCTTCAAAACATACCCATAATTCAATGAACCTAACACAAATAATGAATTTTAGCTGACAAAATGTACACTGTACCTCTTCTTGGATATTGCCATTCAAGCATAAGTAGTTGCTCCATCGATTATATTGACTTGACAGACATTTAAGGCATCGTCTGGATGAATCACATTCAGCACATTGAGGAACACAAGCTCCAGCTCCACCATTTGCAGAAATTGTACCAGTACCTGAATTATCCATTACTCAATGATGTTGTTGTTGTTGATAACATAATCAAATTGAAAGGATATCAAAATAAGTTGACATTAGTTGAGAAAATAACTTGATATAAAATAAAGGTAAAAAAATTAATTGATTTTGAAACAAATTGATAATTGAAACAAAGGTACACATTCTAAATTCATCTACTTACAATTATGTTAATGATATTGAATTAATATTTAATAAATGTATTTATATAGTGGGAGATCAACCTGAGAATGTGTTTGCTTCCATGTATATTGAACCTCCGGCTCCACCTCCAGCACCAGTTTCTGAGGCATCTTCACCATCTGCTGTGATTTCTCCATCAACCTCAATATATCCAGAAGCTATCAGGGACAGAATACCTCCACCACAACCAGAATTAGATTCACCAACTGCACCTCCACCACTGCCATAATCATTCGGCAGACGAACGCTTCCATAAGCTAATCTAGCATATGATGAATCACTACCTGATCCACCAAGTCCCCCATGTGATCCACCTGAGCTACCTGTAATACTAGCAAGACCTGCACCATCACCACCATTAGCCTTATAACCACCACTGGATGCACTTAAGACACCTTCCGATTCTACTGTTATATTGACCGCTGAAATCATATCATATCAAATGAGAACCTGAAAAGTCTGCAGTGAAGTGTAACACATAACATACCATCAAATTATCAGAATCCTTACATGCACAATAATAGCATACCTGGACTTCCATTTCTATTATAACAATAGAGTATAAAATATTCAAGCAGACAAAAGTTTCATGAACTCTGTGAACCTGGGCATGTTTTACTATCCTGTAAATATCACACTGTATGAATACTCCAAGAACATGAGCAGCTTTTCATATTGTCAAAGTCAAGTTAAAACAGAGTTTTTGCTAATATTATCTTAATGTGAATAATATAATATTAAATATTGTAGTATCAATAGTAAAATTACTGAATTATCTGATTAAAAAGAACATTATGCTCCTTGAAGCTCACTGCATACCATTATATCAAACTACTGCAATAAATTTGATACTATACACAAACTTCTTCTAAACATGGTGTAAATGCAATGCTAAAGACAAACCATTCAAATTCATCCGGTTGACATTCATTTCACCACCTCCTCTGATTATCAAATCACCAGCAAGATTTATGTCCAATACGTCATCATTCTCAGCTGTTCCGTAGTATGCGAATAATCCACCATCTAGAACACTGATTGTATTTAGATCATAAACAATCTGTTTGAAATGTGGATCATCAACAGATGGTGGGTAGACTTTAACAGCTCCACCACGAGAAATGTTAAATGTTTCCAGACCAGTTATAGTTCCACCATAATCATAAACTGTCACATCTTTCAAATAAGAGTCTGATGGTAGATTAACTTGGGCATCCTAAAGAAGTCGTAAAAACACATAAGTAAAAATTAAGGAATCATCATTATCTACAAAAGATAAGGAAATATAGCACACACACATATATATATATGCTATATATATGCTATATACATTCTATATATGCTATATATATGCTATAACATTGGTTAAGAGAACATAATAATAGACATTGTGTAGCTTTCAGCTGTAAAGCAAACAAAAAAAGCAAGATCTGAAGTCAACCTTTTACAAACATGTTCAATGAAGACCAGGTTCAAGCATTACATATAATGTAGTGCATTAATGTGTGCTTACCGGATATACTGCTACGCTGAATGAGAGTACTGCAGAGTTTTGGAAATCAATGTTTAGCCACATGCCTTCCTCAACGTGAACAGTAGCAGTGTAATCACCTTCGACAAGCTTAAACATAAAGAACAATTGATAAAACACATTCGCTCCACCTTCATCAAGCTTTAACCCTTTGCCTCATAAGTAAATTTTGGACTCTACCAAATTCAAAGCTAATATGCAAAACATCAATTTATTTAAGAAAATTGGGTTATTTCTTAATGACAGAGTGGGAAATATTGCGGTAAAACAAGCAATTGCTCATTAAAAGCAATGGCTTCATTTGCCACAATGTTTTCAGAAATCGTCTGCTTCAGATGTGGGGAAATGTGGTATCATGGCGTAAAAGGTTAAGATGTTTTGTGCAAAATATAAACATTACCATTAGCATTTTAAAATGTAATTTAAAAATAGCAATAAATTCACAACATTTAAAGCACCTGTAAGTATAGATCTCGTCTTCCTGTGACAGGATTTCCATCATCATCAGTTGCTAGGAGACCAACCTCAGCATAATCACCAAGATCTAGTGTATCAATGTCATGGTCACTTGTTTTACTAGCAGGAATAGTGATTCTTGTTCTTCGATTCTGGATCTGGTCCTAATAATAGAAAATTTGAACTTAGAATATATAACAAATATTAAATACTTAATCTTGAACAATTTAGTGATACAATTAATCCATTAAGATAAATATTATCATGTTCTAAAAAATATGAGTAAAAGATGAACTACAATTACATGTATTATTGTGATCATTCATTGAATCAAATATGCCAGGAACTTACTCCTTCACTCTCTCTGTTATAGATCTTGAGTGTTTTTGTGCCATTAACTCCAGTATCTTTAGTGAAGACAGTACCAGCAGCTCCATTCTCTCCACCATTACCTTCACCACCGTCAGAGTAATATTCACCGATAAAGTTTGTGTATCCATATGCAATACTAAACCTTCCTCCAGCACCACCGTTTCTACCAGATCCACCTTTCACCTGATTACAGTACATATGAATACAAATAAAGAATGATTTGAATATGAGACAATTTAGCCGACATAAAGTCATTTTATTACTAACTTCATAACCTTTAAAGAATGACTTTGTCTTAAAATTAGTTATAACTTGAATAGTAATGGAGGCTGAACCTTGCATTAGGAGTGTAAAGGATGCAAAGCATTTTTTTAGTAATAATTTGTGAGCTAATATATAAACAGTGATCCATGACAAAACATTAAGGAAGATTAATACAGTATTCCGTAATATTGAGTATAAATCTATGATTATATAAAGTACCTTAACACTATGTTTAATTTCTGCTAAATTCTAATCCCTCATTAATATTATTTCATGAAGAGGTAACTTACCTCAATATTACCAGATCCATCGAATTCAGGCGTAATTATGTATATACTTCCTCCAGCACCACCTCCAGATAAAGACATACCATCATCGCCATTTGCACTTAATGTTCCATCAACTTTCAGTAAATTGTTGGCGTTAAGTTTGAGAATCCCACCACCACAGCCACCTACAAATAGTATAAATGTTAAATGTTACAGCATGCATTTATTCTGACTTAAAGGGAATAATACAGTGAATAACAAAGCAAATTTATTTATCAATTAATAGTTTTCTGCTCATTACTACAATCATAACTTAAACTTACGTTTTCAATTTCAGTTATTTTTAACATATACAAGCAATTAGTTACATTTAAAACTGATAATTCTAACACTGCTTTACAGTTTTTGCCTTCATATGTTTTCGTCAGGTTGACTTGAATTTATTCATGATATAAATGACTTTTATTTTCTCTATAAATAACCAACAAGTACATTACCAGTCTGATTCGATGTATCTCCTCCAGCACTACCAAATCTATCAGGAGTGATGAAGTTACCATAAGCAGAAGGTGCAATAAAAGTGGAGTCCTCAGCACCACCTTCACCACCGTGACTTGCACCGCTACCGTATTCTACACTATCGACTGTAGTCAGAGTACGTCCAGCACCAGGTCCCTCTGTTAACAAACACAAGACATATAAAATGTAGAACATCAGATAACACATATTCCATTTTTTACTTGAAACATGAAAAGCTAAGAAATTACTGTAATGATCACGATCAGCTTGAAAATGCTTTTTTCACTGGGGTTTAATGTCACACCAACAGCCAGTGTCATTTGGCAACTCCAAAACTTTAACATTAGAGGACCCAAGGTGTACACCAAGGTAGAACCACTGAAGCTAGATGGATAACTTCCTTACATGTGAAATTCTGGCCTCAAGAGGGATTCAAACTCAAAACAGTGAGGGGCTAGTGATAACTATTAGTCAGTGACCATAACCACTTGACTATGAGGGCCCCTTGTAAATGCTACTGGGGTGCAGCAGTAAAATATGTGGTTGAAGCATTACCCATATTACAGTAGCCTTGTCCATCAGCATTGAAGGTTCCCATCACATCAACTAAAAGTGTATCAACATTCACAAATAAATACTTGGCTTGCACTGTTCCACCAGGGTATATCTGAATGAATAGGAACAAATAAATTTAAATACACGAAGTACAAGCATACAAACAAGTTTAGAACCATAAGTAAGAACAAATTTTTGAATCATATTTTTAAAAGTCTTATTACAACAGTTCAAAAATGTAAGTAAAAATGCATGTTTCATATTCTATTTCATGTTTCCAGTAACTAAATCACATTGTAAAACAATGGTATACACAATAATTCACCTGCATAATAAGTCCGACCAAAAAATGTTGGAATTCATCATTGTTCATTATAAGTAATCCCCTATTTCTAATACTGAATGCAACAAATGTGATGTTATCAATTCGTTGAAAATCTAGATCCATCATGTAGTTGATTTTCAATGTACCTGGCAAAAAAAATGGAATTGTTAGAAAAAAGAAAGGAGAAAGTTTATTCAGTTTTCAACGAAACAAAAAAATGATTCGCTGCTCCATTTTATTCATCCAATCGTAACCTTGAAAAATATTAGTTTATTATTGAATCACTCAAACAACACATTCAAATTGAATTCTTATACAGCTGACTTTTTGCCCATACTTTATCTACTGTTAAAATTAGGTAATACTTCTCAAATTTCTTACAAAAAATGCAACAAAACAATTTGTATGACTATTGACCCTATATTTATACCTACTGTTTTGATAGAAAAGTACATCATTATACAAAGAAGAACATTACAGAGTTACAAAATTTTGTCACCACAGAACATGCTCAAAATCTCAAATAATTTCTTAAATTCTTCATAAAAACACAAAATAAGAAGCAGTCTTGCAGTATATTTACAAAAAAAAAAAAAAAAAAAAAAAACAGGATAAATAAATAAAACCAACCTCCATCAACAATTGTCATATTTTCCACATTGTCAACTACACCTTCAATCATCACTGTGACACCAGCAACCCTTAGTTCACCTTGTAGAGTTGTGGCACTACCATGATATAATGATACATCCAATGGTAGCTGACCAGTTCCTGTAAAATAGGAGTGTATATAAAAAGCTTAATTCATAACATTTGCTCATTTCAAAGGCAGCCCTATTGGTTCATTACAAGAATTAACACCAACAATTAAGTCATGTTAATGTACAAATAAGACATTCACTGGCAATCACGTATAATCAGATTTAATTGAATTATAAGAATAATTAATAAAACTTAATTAAAAACTAAAAAACACAGAAATGCAGTTCTAGCATCATATCTTAATAACACAAGAAAAATCATACCAATAAATAGCGTTTGATTATATCCAATATGCACATGTCCAGTTCTATCACCTTCAGTATAAAAAGCAATCAGATTAATTCTTTCATTATGAACATCTCTAACCATTGCAAACTGTGCTTTCTCATAAACCTGAAAATCAAAATAAAACATTAAATAAGCTATAAAGGTGACAAGGACTCATAAAATTACTCCATAACTAAACTTTCTGATATCTTTGAATAGATTACAACAACAACCATGTTAAATGTTTAAAATTATTACATTTAATGTGAAAAGGCCTTTTTATATCTACTTATTACTAGTTATTTGAACATCATAATTTCATGTGAAATACAAAAAATTATCTTTTGTCATAAATTGCTAAGCCTAAAATGGCATTGCTCAGGATTGCAACTGTAATTCAAATATGGGATTATTATTCTAATAAGTCAAATTCAAATATGGGATTATCATTCTAATAAGTCAAACACAATTTATGACCTTTAGGTAATCCAAAGTAATATCTTCATCATAGTCTGAATGGGGTGAAGCAACATTAACTGATGGAGGATAAGATCCTGGCCATATCCATGCAACACCACTTGCTGTTGTATAATCAGAATAACTGTCAGTCAAGTTCTTGTGTGGATTTCTGGGTTCATAGCCTTTGTTGTTTAGATAGAGAGTGCGATTGTCTATGAAATCTTCTGGTATTTCTCCATTGACAGTGACAGGCAATTTATGAATATAAGCAGTTCCAGGTCCTCCAGGTTCAGCGTTACTTCCTCCGGCACCACCATGGTTAATGAAGTCACCTGAAACCAATTAGCACTTTCAAATTAAAGAAACTAAATAAACTTAAAAAGAAACATTACTTATGGTTACTTTGTCCTAGTGTAGATTTAATCAATTAATTAAAGAATTTTTTAATTCAGTCTGAACATTGTAGTGGTATTAATTCATGAATGCGGAAGTATAATCAATTGCATTGAGATAACTTCCAAGACAAAATAATTTCAAGAAAAATGCTTACCCACATAGAAGTTGTACATATAGTAGAGTGTGACTCTACCACCACCACCACCTCCTCCATGAGGAGCCCAACTTCCATCATATCCTGAACCACCAGAAGCATCAATATCTCCATTTCCATCAATGGTATAAGTCTCAATATGAATGGTACCACCACTACCACCACCTGCAGCCACTGATCTCCAATCACCACCAAGAGCAGTCAAGAATCCATCTACAGTTAATGTGTGATTGACTTTCAGATATAGTCTACCACCTCCAATACCACCAAGATGAGGGAATAATGAATGTCCACCATTATTACCAAACTTGGTGGGGTATAGGAATGAATCATGGGCACCCCCGGCAACAGGTTCACCTTGACCTTGACCTCCATTACCACCATGACCACCACCAGAACTACCACCAATGTGACCATGACCAGCTCCAATACCTGCATAAACAATTAGAAACATATCAAATGAACAGTAAAACAAGCTTTCAACATCACACCTTTATGGTACACAAGTAGAAAGTACATACTATAGCTAGAGCTACAGTACATATTTAATTAATAATCAAGCTATCGATTGGACTGTTAACTTAGTTTAACAAAATGTACATTTCAAATCAAGTTATGTAATGGTCAGGCACAACATTTGAAAATGCTATTTCATTAAAAATATTTATTATGTGAACATATTTATGCCATGTTTACACTAATCTACAGATAAACTTTTAGAAAAACCTATAACGATATGAATTACCATTATGCTGCATATTATATGGACATCCTTTTGTTACTGACAGTAAACCATAAGGTTCAATGGTGATGTTGTAATATTCAAGCTTCAAATCATTCGATGTCAACTGAAAAACATCCAGGAAAATTAGCAACTTGTGAATCAACACCTAGGATAAGTCTATGCAAAATGGACTTAGGAGTAGTATTAAAGCTTTTGAAAGGACCAACTAGAACAGAATTCTCTACATTCAGAGATACAAACCATATGCATGTAGTTGAAAATGAAATTTAAATTTGAACTATGAATATGTGCCGTCATCATTCAAGTTTCAAAAAACTACTGAATGAATTAGATTTCAACATACTCTAGCACCACTGCGCACAGTCAATATAGTACCAATTAGTGTAGGAAAGACAAGAACAAAATAAAAATTATGTAGCAAGAACACAGTAATGATTTCAACATACCCTAGTACCACTGCGCACAGTCAATATAGTACCAATTAGTGTAGGAAAGACAAGAACAAAATAAAAATTACGTAGCAAGAACACAGTAATGATTTCAACATACCCTAGCACCACTGCGCACAGTCAATGTAGTACCAATTAGTGTAGTCAATGCTTCTTCTTCAGTAAATACAGCAACTGATCCAAACGTCTTAATATCCAAATTATCAATGATATTTTCTGTAATCTCATGATGATCAATTGTTAAATTACATCTGGCATTCACTGTGATGTTCTCCATAGTGCTGAAATGTCCTGAAATAATAAGAATTCTCATTTGGAAATTATTCAAATCCATGGTATTTGCTTCAAATTCATAAAAAATCTTATTTTTTAAAATTGTTGTAGCTCTAAATAAAAGTTGAGTTTAGTTCAGTAATTGATGCTTACCTTTAATATACATATCAATTCCTCTACAATCCAGCTCTGGAGGTAGATATACATCTGATTCTCTCTGAGACAAAATACTTATAGTTTGTAATACACGATTCTCTGTACTTTCAAAGACCTGAGAGGGCCTTAATGTTACTCTGGCTGTGTCATCCCCAGTTTGTGAGTGAATCAAAAGTCCCATGTTCATGCCATCTAAATTCAATGATGCTCCTCCAACAATATCAAACTAAAACAGTGGAGAAAAATAATATTAAATACATAAAAATCAATAAACAATTATAAAACAATTTTTGTTACATCAAATAGTAAACAAGAATGCAATGAATAACTTGATGAATTGACAACTTGGTAAACAAGTGACTCTAAGGGCAGAATCAATTTTAACACAAGAGCATAATTTGATCAATCTTGGTAGAATATCACTAGACAATATTATGCACAAAACATCGAAGCTCTAGGCCATGTGCTCATGGCCAAGAAGTTTATTTACAAATATATATATAAATCTATGTAATGCGAGAGACCCTGGGGTGGGGCCAATTTGACCAGGGAGCATAATTTGAAGTCCACATGACTATAAAACACAATAAATATCTAAGCTCTAAGTTATGCACTTTTGGATAAGAAGATATTTAAGTTTTCTCTACATAAATCTATCAGGATGGCCGCAGAAATTGAAAAGCAAAATTCCCTGAATTTTCCTAAATATATTTTTCCCTAATCACTTCTTGAGCCAGCTTCTTACACAATGTATGACCTCCAACCAATTCTTATAGCCATACCTTCTCTACCGATGTTGCAATCACAATACATTTGACAGAAGTAAACATTTTCTTATTATTTTTTCATAAAGTTAAACTTAGTTGATTAGTTCCACATGTACTTTTGTTCAATTTCAGTCATTGACTAAAGCCATATACCAAATAATAAATAGTGTAGTTAGCCATGATGTCAGCAGTATACATATATTATATTCAATACAAAGAAAACTTGACAGTCATCAATGTACTCACATAATCATAAGAAGAGAAACTACTGGTAGCAAATTATTTCCCCAATATCTTTATGTAAAATTCCCCAATTTCAATCCCAGGGGCACTATTTGTTCAATTTCAGGAAAGTCAAGGGCCATCATTTGTAAAATCTTAGCAGAGAACTATCCAAGGATAATTCCTGATTGATAGAAATTGGCACAGATGTTTCAGTGATATCATTTTTAACAACTGTTGATGAAACATGACAACATATAGGGCAGTCGCTGTAGTTCACCATGAGAACTCAAAGCTCTGGTGAGCTAAAAAAAGAAATTTTAGCTCAAACATTTTAATCATTATGACCAAAACATGCTCCAATTATGAGTGAAGAATACACACATCTGTCAAAAAAAGCTAAGATAAAATTATTACAATGAGAACAGACAAAATACTAATAAGACTGCTTTATACCTCATCAAACTCAAAGTTTGTGTTGGTACCTTCTGGAAGAATATACCCTGTACCATTTTCATTAGCATAAGGTGTTTGTGTCATTGATGTTGGATCTTCTCGTACGTAAATCTCTATCTCACTCATAGCTACATAGCTTCCAGTTGCCTCGAGGTAGATAATTATCTGAAACAAACATACAAAATTATATAAGCTATGAAAAACTGTCTACTGTCTATATGCTGCAAAAGAAAGAGAAAGTTTTAGAACTCTGAGGATCAGTATTAACCCATTTGGTGGTACTGTATTCAGGTTATTCAGCAAACAAACTATGCAATATTTCTAGTGCTTCTAGGATAGTAAAAGAGGTTAACTGTATACATCAATAATTACCAGATCAATGTTGTCCTTGATTTCAACAATGCCAAACTGGTCAGCTTCATTTTGTGTCTGACAATAATCAGTTGAGACCATACCATCCGTATGATCCACAGGTACACCTCCTTCTAAGGAACTCTGTACAGCATAGTGAGTGACTAAATTGCCGTAAGTGGCATCACTGAAATAATTACACAGCAAATGACAAAGGTACAAGTATAGAAAGGATGGATCCAAATTAAAGCATGGTAGCAAAGAACACCATTAAATTCAACAAAACCTTGAAATGAAAGTAAATTATACTGTACCATTCAAAAACTATCAAACTTATATTATTAATGCAAACTGATGAATATTGCTCTAGCTGTAAGTATGGAGACATGTTTTATTGATGTATTCATAAATATTCAATATATAAAGGAAAATGCTGTAAATGAATTACAAACTTTCTTCTTGCTTACCTGGTGGCACAATATGGATAGACTTGAAGATGATTCACGTAAGTTTTAAATGGGAAGTTAATTGTTAATGTTGCACTTCGGGTATGGGACAAGTAGAAGGTGTTCTTATTTGCATAAGTATCACTGAAGAGATAACTCAGTGGATATACTGGTGAATAATAGGCATCACTGCCATATGAATGCAGTTGATAGTAAGGTACAGCATCTGTTGTAATATTAATACCACTATGTGTCTGGAATGTCATTTCTGGATATTTTGTAGTGGTATAATAATTTCCAGTCAGATTCAGTCTCTCGACTTCATATATTCTGTTACTAGTTGAGAAAGCTCCATTGTCCATGATGAAGTGTCTGTTGTATGGATTTACATTCTGTGATTCAATATAGAAAGTCCCAGCCCCTCCATGCTGATAGGCTCCTTTTCCTCCGTACATGAGGTATTCACCCGTGAAGTGGTTTGCATCCAAGTGATAAATTGCAACTCTGCCACCACCACCACCTCCACCATTACTGTCACCTGAAAAAACAGTTGAAAAGTTGTAGCATCTATTCTGTATTTATCTATTAATTTTTCAAAAACTTCTGAGAAATATCGGAAGCAACAAAATAGTATCAAATGTAAATGTATATTCATAATACAATTCATTTATAAAAATAATATTACCAGATCCACCGGTAGCTTCAATTGAACCAGTACCATCCAGATGATTGACTTCAATGTAGATAGAACCACCAGCACCACCTCCGGCTTTACTGTCACCACCTGTCTCACCATTACTGTGTAAACGCCCCTCAACTCTCAGCTCATCTTCGATATACAGATATATGATACCTAAACAAAAACAAATTTTAGCAATTAATTCATCACATAAATGTTCACAACAATAGAAATGACTGTATACACAGATCGATATTACTTCTACATACATAGCTGACAGATAAACAATGTTAACAAATTTCCATTTGAAAAATGTATATGCTCACCTCCACCTCTTCCGCCCTCTCCTGTAGGAGAGTTACCACCACCACTTCCCATCTGTGCTGGTGTATAAATTGAATCATAGGCATATGACGAGTAGTATCCAGATTTACATCTTCCACCACGACCTCCGTGACCTCCACCTGATCCACCACCTTCATATTCATTGGCATTTCTACCAGCCCCAGGTCCTTCCCCACCGGGATAACCAGTAAAATCAGCATGGAAATCACCTGAGCAATTATAATTCATTTTTCAACAAATTTTTATTTCAAATATTTTCTCAATACATTAGTCATCTTGCTGTTTTTATATATTTATTGTAACTAAATTTTCAATGAAATAAACAGCTACTACCCCAAAGAAAGCTTGACTAGAAACATTTAATATTTTCAAAGTACGTCATAGCAGTTTTCTTTCTTCAAGTAACACATTTGTGCTAAGAAATTAATCAGACTAATCAGAATCAAAATGGTATTGGCAACACAAAATTCTTACTTACCAGATAGGTCAATTGTAACATTGGTTGCTCCAAGTTTGAGGTTATTCGTCCTTACATAACCATTTCCATTGATAACTAGTCTAGTCACATTTAGTTGCATCTGCCTAACAGCAGCCAAAGGTTCAAACTTTCCACCAGCCCGAACAGAAATGTTTGTGGCAATAATCTCTCCCTCTTTGTACCCATCAGTGTTAGCGTATGACCAGATATAGAGTTCACCTTCATTCTCAACGGCAATGACATCCATACCTTCAATTGTACCATTGATTTCTGCCCAAACTTCTCTCACAGTGACTTTGGCTGGAACTTCAATTCGTGAGTACCTGCAAAGTAAGAAGTTAACAAATGGCACATTTGAATAGAACAATTATTAATATGCCAAGGTATAACATCTATCAGGGATTTTAACCCACTATACTTTCATTTATGTTATCCTTGTAATTACTAACAATGTATACAGGCTTATGCCAACAAAAATATGTCAAGCCATTAAATGTTTAGTTAAAAGGGTTTCAGAAACAGATTATTGACAAACCTATCAATAAACCAAATATTTATTTAAACTTATTCAGCATTGTATTTCTGCATAACTTAAACAGACTTAAATAGATTACCTGTATGCAGCTAGATTAGCAGGAAGATATACATCCACCTCTTGCAATCCAAAAGTTTGGTTCTTTCCTGCATGAAGCACACCAGTTCTGTCACCCCATAAGAATTCAACACGAATATCAATTACTTCTGTATCTGTGTCACTCAGTATGGCAACATGGGCATTCCCTCTAACATCAAGCTCCTTAAATCTGTATGTTAACTCTTTATGGTAGAGCCAAGTCACACCTCCAGAATTACTGATGTCAGAATATTCACCATCTAATAGATTTCTGAGAACTCCCTGGCTATATAAAGCGGCATGGGGATAATCATGTCCATTGTTATCTACTGTTAGTTTCTGTTTGTTTAGAGTACCATTTGAGAATGTAGACTCTAGATATGATGTACCAGCACCTCCAGTTTCACTGTTGCTTACTCCTTTATTCAGAAAAAGAATGAAATGTTAACATTGTACAAAACTAAAACATCTAGAATCTAACAAAACAGTGTATAGGATCATTTCAGACAAAAACTGCCAACATGTTCAGCAATATGCAAACAGAATCCATAATATAACAAGAATAAACAAGGTTTTATCACACACTCTATTTCACATTATATTACAAACTACTGGAGTTACCACAAAGCCTATTTCACATTATATTACAAACTACTGGAGTTACCACAAAGCCTATTTCACATCATATTACTAACTACAGGAGTTACCACAAAGCCTATTTCACATTATATTACTAACTACAGGAGTTACCACAAAGCCTATTTCACATTATATTACTAACTACAGGAGTTACCACAAAGCCTATTTCACATTATATTACTAACTACTGGGTAAGCATAATATGCCATTACAAAATATATATTTGTGATTTAATGAAGTAAATGTCTTATTCATTCCACTTGGAGCTGTACAAAACAAGCAGTAACAAAACAAGCAATATTTACCTCCATAAGCCCTCATAGTGATGTTGAACTTGTTGACATTATCACACTGTACCGAGATTCTACCACCAGAACCACCACCTCCAGCTTGGCCAGTCACACCCCCACCATTACCACCATTAGCAGTGATAGTTCCATGTCCAACAATCTCTTCACAGACAATCCAGACAGAACCTCCAGCACCACCACCTGTAGGAAAATATGTTAAAATAATTATACAGTTTTTTAGAAATCATTTGACTTGCTGCATGAAAATATCTACACACTTAATGAAAACATGTGAGCAGAGAATAAAATATAAACCTACCAGCTCCTTGATTAAATCTTGAATCTGGATCTAAACCATTAGTAGCAATAAGTCCATCAATATCAACATGTCTGCTGTTTATTATAAGATATCCACCACCAGCTCCACCTATTGTTTTGTAGATCACTTTATTTCCATATTCCTCATCACCGAAATACAAGTCACCTGAAACAAAAAGTCCATAGTGCAATTTCTTAAACAGGCTTACATAAGTATAATTTGTAACTATTCATAGTATAACAATCATGAATGACTATAAAAGCCAACTGGTACACTGACCTACACTGACCTAGAATAAAAGGAATGAAAATGCAATGATGGAACAATGCATACTGTACATTGTTTATTTTACCTTCAAGGGTTAATACAACTTTATTAAAAAAACACGAAAATCTGATACTCGAGCACACATTAAGAATGATATAAATCCAGTTCAATCAAAGTAAAATGAATATGAATTTACCATAATAGAGACCGTATCCGCCAGCAGATCCTGCAAGAATTGGATTATACAGGGAATCATACCCAGTACCTACAGCTGTAAGACCAGAGCCTCGGCCACCACTACCACCATGACCACCTCCGCTACCTCCAAGTGTAGAGCCTAAAAATAGTTTTTAGTCTCATACGTAATATCAGGCATTGTAACATATATCATCATGATTTATGAATTGTGAATATTCTTTGAAAAACCAGTAAATTTTCCAGTAAAGGCATCATCATCAGGTCTGAAATATCAACAATGTTTTTTTTTCTGTGAAATTATGTATAGTCAAAATGTTATTTACCATGTCCATTTCCTTGTCCAGCAATCTCCTCAGGTTGATGTCCAGCCCCACTAAGGTCCAGTTTACCACCAGAATATATAGCCAACAAGTGGGATATACTCATTGCAAGTCCAGTATTAACTTTGAAATGACCACCACCATATACCTGGAACAAACAAGCCATTTACTTCTAAACTATATAACTTTTCAATGTACAAAAAACGCATTCTCCTAAAAAACTACTTTAAAATCATACTTTAATACATCATAAAACCTTTACCTCTATGCAAAAAAAGGTGACTTGAACATACAAAATAGGCAAGTTGTAGCATAGTGCAAAAGACATGAAAGGGAATCATAAAATCAGTAATTTAATCATAGGTCAGTGTTCCCACTCACTTCTGAAATTGGGGGTACGCTTACCCTTTAGGTCTGAACTCTGGGGGTAAGAGAAGTATTTTGGGGGTATGAACAAATATATGTATACGCATACATCGTAATGGATGTTTCCAGAAAATCGGCGATTCGTCCCTAAACGTAGTCATACGCGTACGATCTCGCACCAGATCAAAATGAGTTGCGTGATATCCGATTTTATTGCGAGATTTACGCAAGATTTTACGTGAGTGGGAACACTGAGATAGGTTTAGGTTAGCTATCAGAAAAAGGTGTTAAATCAATGTTAGATAAATGCACTTACAGATATATTTGTGGCATCAACACTGAATTGATCCATTGATGTGTAGGATTTCAGTTCAAATGTTCCTGCTTCTTGTACATGAAGTGAATGAAGTGACACTGAGGCGGGTGAATGCATTGTAGCTAAGCTTCCACTGGTGTCTATGGAAACCAGACCCTCTTTAAATACATACAGATCTTCAATACCAGAAACCTACATTTGTAAATACAAATACAGATAATGAAATTACACAACACTAATGAACGACAAAAGTAAAATAGTTTTCTCGCTGTTTCAAATTCTAAACTGAGTGTCTAAAATGGTTCAAATAATGGACCAGTTTCATATTAAAAAATGGATACATCATATAATTATTTTTACTCAATACTCCAAAATAATGATTCAAGCATCATTTCAGATCACTTAAAATCAAATTGGAGCTGCATGTATTATCATGGCTATATTCAAGTTTTCATGTACCTTTCCAGATGAATGTAATTTGGTTTTGTAGAAAAAAGTTCTGGGTGGATAAGTGATGTGACCATTCTCATATACATGCGTGCTAAATGGAACATCATAAGAAGTGCTGTTTACAGTGACTTCTTGGTTGTAGCCTATGTGCAAAAATCCTGAGAGAGAAAATAACATAGACTTTTAAATAAAATGTTTAAATTTTCAATTATAAACAATGTTTCACTATGAAAATTAGAGAATCATTTATTATTATTTATGTCAAGATAATAACAAATGGTAAGCTTTTATGGTTTTACAAATTAACGAGGGTATTTCTAAAACATTTAAATGCTCACCAGTTTTGTCCCCAACTACATTTCCTGCAGCTACTGAAGAAACATCAAAGTAAGTATTCCTGGGCATGATAGCAAGATGAGCATTTCCTTTCAAATAGATTTCACTGAATGTGAACTGTTCATTGTTGTCAGCAAAAATCCAGGTAGAGGCACCTCCTATGCCAATATGTTTGTATCTAAAAAAAAAATTAAAGGCATAATACATCAAAGACTCAGTAAAAATATTATGCGACTGAACTAAATGCTTCCCTGACAATATCTCATACAATGCAAAAATGGTATCAGACAAAAATTACCTTAATTCATGCGAAGTTTCTTCAGCAAAAATCTCAATCTCACTTAATGCTGCATACGAATAGGTTGAACCAGATCCTGATAAAAGAAACTCTAACTTGACTACACTTCTAAGCACCGGTAAGTCGATGTATGATCCCTGAATGTAGGCAGTGCTAGGTAGAACATAATCAGAAGTAATATCGAATGCTTCGTTTGAAGAGGTGTGACCAATAACCTACAAAAGTCAAAGTGATCATCAAACAGATTGTAGCATTTGAAGATAAAATAAAGTTATTGGGCATGTGGTCTGATATCTGTAATGAGTACAGAGCAGAAAATATGTAAACATAAAATCATTTCATTAAATGACACAAATAAACACACACAGACATAAAAAAGGAACTTATTCTATATTTGAGCAACAAAAATTATACGAAACAAGTATTTTTAAAAGTCAATAATTTATCAAATGGATATATTTTGAGTAAAGAACTAAAGGATAATATTAAGTAAACGAATTGTAATCTTCTGTTGAAAATTTACATCAGCAACATTATATAGCCAAATACCTACAGTGTCTTTTCACCTGTAAGGGGAAAGCCCTTATAGAGGAGAAAAAATAGTGTAATAGGGGAAAATTGGTGAAAAATAACATCACAAAATAAACATATCCATATAAATTTAATTACTGACAAGTTATAACCTTGATGATGGAAGATGAATGAGTTATTCTACAGGTCAATATAACATAATTTTTAACAAAAATATTTTCCAGAGAATCCAACTCATCTGAAATGGAATTTTTTCATGATTACAATTTATAAGGGAATAAACATACTTTTCAGACAGGGAATGGGGCCGAATTTCAGCCCCAAATCAGTACCTAAAAAAAACCACTGACCTTAAATTTTGTGTAGTGGTTCACAATTGGGTATACTTTGATCTTGTTAATGAATGTTTCCTGGTTGAGGGTGATCGCAACAGTAGCTGATCCATACCAAGCCATGTAATAATCATCAGGTGATATTCTCAAAGTTTGATCAAATAAATGATGTAGTCTGTAAAATGAGTTACTGTTATCATAGGGACAGTAACAGATGGAGTAGTTAGAACAGTAACAGTCATAAATACTTCGATCAACTGATACCTGGAATATAAAACAGGTTAAAGAGAAATATTTTTGAGACACAAATAACAGGGCATCTATTTAATTGTAAATTATAGCCAATGAGGTGCACTCAGAAACAAACACCTCTGATTGTGTCAAGGTTTTAACTTGTCACAATATGGAATACTGTTCATACTGCTTAGCTGCGCCCAATTGTATAAACATTGGTTAACTTTAACTAAATGGTTAATTTAACCCAAGGTTAAATTTAACCATTTTAGTTTACTAATCATTAAAAAAATCATTTAAACATTTAGAAAGGGCTGCCATTTTGGTACTGGTTACCATTTATGTTAAGATTTTACCAGCATCTTAGACTTGGGTTAGATTTATTTGAGCTTTAACAAAAACAAAATTTGGTTAAACTTAAACAAAATTTTCTACAACAGCTAACCGGACATCTAACCAAAATTTTAACCAAAACTCTGATTAAACCCAGTGGTTAAAGTTAACCAATGTTTATACAGTTGGGTACTGGAGAGAAATGTTTCATAGGGTTATACGACTAGAGTAAATTAAGAAAGTATTATCATTTACTGTATGTCCATCATTAGTTGTATATGATGTGGTTTTGCTGTAATCTGCAGGATCAGATGACAAGTCTATACGGTAACCCTCATTCCAGATAGCTGTGTCTTCAGCAATCTGCTGCTGATAACTGTTGTCCACTTGCAACATACTGTTAAAATAATTAAAAAAAATAAGAATCACATATACATTCATTGAAAATTTTAAAGCCACCAAGTATATCAACAACTTGTGATGCTGATTTACAATAATTGCTTAATGAACTCAGATTTACCCCCCAAGTCAACAAATACTACAGGCCTGTTCAGAAAGTAGGTTATCTCCCTTGCAAAAATCTGTTGTATTTGAATTCCTTTGGACACTGGGTAGTATTTTTGATAATGGCGTCTTGAAAGTAAGAAAACCTATATCGAAATAAATAATATTTATTAAATTTTTGGATAAAAATAAATGACAGCTTCAATATGCCTTAAGCAAAAAAAAACTTTTTTGAAAAAAAAGATTGGTGTTCTTAAACTTTGATAATTTGTAAGACATTCGACCCCTTATCAATTTTTTAAAGTTTAATTGTGTTGTCATTTTTTTAGATAAACACTACGTATCTATCATTTATTAAATGTGTTCTTGTGAAAAGCTATCAAGAGCAGATAAATCATAATTCTGAAATGGCCCATAGCATGATAAAATATTTCACTCACTATCTATTTCCATCATTATCATATTAGAAAACCTGTAACAAGCAACTTAGAACTCACTTGTAACTTCTTTCATCATCTTGTACATAGACTGTACCAGAAGCACCAGCTTCAGCATTGGTACCAGGTGTACCACCATAGACATCATAATATCCTCTGTATAATGGTATTGTCTCATGACGAGAATGATAGAGAGCGATTCTACCACCAGAACCACCACCACTTTTAGTTGTATCACCAGATCCACCAAGAGCTTGAATGTGTCCAGTATGACTTCCTATCAACAAGAAACAACTTTCATATCATCAAAACTAAATTCATCAAGATAATTGCCACTCTAATACTTTAACATGCCAATAAAAAATGGTTTGGTTGGTAAAAATGGTACACCTGTGTATTTGATAAATATAACTTACCTGTAAAGTTATATGTCTCTATAATAATACTTCCTCCACTTCCACCACTGGCACCATTGTTACTAGTGCTGATAGTGTTTTCACTGTTAGCTTTAATGTAACCATCTACAGCCAGTGTATGGGCTACTTTCATACGCAATACACCACCACCTGTAATACAGAAGCGCAAAGAAATTGTCTCAGCCAATCCAGAGTCCAACTGATACTAAATGTTCATGATGTCATAGATAAAACAATGCATACAAAGTGCAGAGAAAAATCAGCATTGAAAAATTGACAATACTGTCTACCATTCGTAATGAATACCAATATTATACAAATACAGTCAAACTTGTGTACAAAGGACACACCACAGAAAACCCAAAGTGTCCTTTGTAGACAGGTGTCCTTTCTTGCAGGTGTGCTGAAGTTGAGTATATAATACAAAGTTCTCACTAAAAATGCTATTTGTTGACTGCTTCCTTTAATGTTAATCAGTATATTACAAAATAAACATACTCCTGTTAACTCATTCTTACTTGAAAAAATACAAAACAAACTAGGCTGTTAATACATTTCATCATTTGATTCACAAAATGAGCAAGTATTACAAAGAAAGTCTCGAAAAGTTTAATGCATGGGCTGCTAGTTGTGTTAAAATGCATGACAAATCCAGCCTTATTTCTTAGCCAGACATATTTCATGAAAATGAACTATTCGACAGTGGTACATTTTTGTATGTTTTTATTCCAATGAATTCATTCCTCTGATACATATGGACACCAGTTTTATAAAGGAACTCACCTGACATAATGTTTATCAATCATAGAGAGCTGAAAATGTGAGTATTGGTCACGATGTTATTATATGCTTAGAAATTCCATAAAATGGTTGTGACAAGGGGCATTACTCTGATTGTATGAACAAAATGTTCATACTTGGTAGCATTTTTGCATGAATCAAGCTCTACAAGGAAAGGAATTGACATGAATGTTTTTAAAACTGAGAGATAATAAGATTAAATATTGCCTGCAGACCTAATGATAGGCTGATTGTGTATGGTTATCTTTGATTTTTGCACCTTTCTATGACAATTATCAATTGAGCTAGTCAAACATTCACACCCTGTCACCCTCAACTTTACAGTCTTGATATAATCTTCAATATAAATCAATTAAGTGTCATGATCATGTGAACCGATCAATATCTTGACACAAGTTCCTTGTCCAAGGTCAAAATACCGATTCAGGAAACGTTTTTAGTGTTTGCTGTTAGCTGTCAACAAGTGTTCACTACATAGGGTCATTTAAAGAATGTTTTTCATCAGGGAAATTACAGCGTCTGTTGTTAGACAGGTGTCCATTGTTCATGGGTGTCTGTTAGCACAGATTAGACTGTATAAAGAAATAGACATGAAACAATGATTACAAACTAAGTTAGTAATATGACAATTCTTACCTGTGCCCCCATTTGCCAGCCATCCACCACTACCATGTTCTGATGGTGAATACAAATCTCCATATGGAGCATTGCGCTGAAGTCTACATGTTGTATAACCACCACAGCCACCACGCCCTCCAATACCTCCATGTGATGCACCGCTTGATCCCAACATACCCCAGACACCAGAACCTTTTAAGTAAGCAGATTTTATTTTTTATCATTATAGTTTAATAAAACAAGTTGATAATAGTATCAGAACAACAATTCTTAAATTTATGTCACACAAAAACTTCACGAGTTTTCTCCTTCTACACAATTCATAATCGCAAAACTTGAAACAAGAACAGTAACAAAAGAAACAGTCATCAAGTAGTGCCAAATGTATGTTGTAATTAGTCAAAACATACTTTATTTTCAATGTAAAATGGGTATGTGTAATACTAATTACTATACATAAGTTTTGGAAATGGTTCACAACAAAAAGGTCCTTAAAACAATAGATGACGCTGCCTTCCTATAAAACAGTAAAATCTGAAGCACTATAGGTAGTTCAATGTCAAATTAAGAACAATTGTTCACTCTCAAAATTAAAGAGAAACAAAATGTCGTACCTTGTCCATGCTCAGGCAAATGTCCTCCATTACTGACATCAACAACTCCACCATCATCAACTGTGAAGTCTGTAGCGTGTACATACAGATTACCACCACTCAGACGACCACCTCCTTCTATTATTACCCATCCAAATTGTAAAAGATATGAATCAGTATCAGCATTTGGGCAAGAACAATTGATGTAAGAGTCAGCTTTCACAACTGTCAAACCTTCAATGACATATTGCAATGGACTTCTACTATTAGTGGAGCCAGTCTTGAATAGTCTAAGTCCACCACCTTGAATTAATGTTAGATTGTGAATATGATCTATAGTACCTTCCACATGGACAAAGACACTTTCCAAGAAAGTTTCCGGAGCAAGGCCTAAATAGCCGCCATAATAAACATAAGAACTGAATGGAGTGTCGAGGAAGTATCTATTTAAATCCATCACTTGATATGGCCCAATATGTATGAAGCCAGTTCTATCTCCAATCATGTGTTTAAAGTGTAGATTACAACCACCTTCAAAAGGCTGTGGCAAAAGAGCAAGATGAGCATTACCAAATATCTGCAATTCATCAAACCTATAATCATCATTTCCCCCTGCCAACCAGTGATCAGATGAAGCAGGTAGAATCCATGCTTTGAATCTATCTTCAGATAAATCAGTATAATCTCTTACAAGGTTCACTTCATCACGTGTTGTTCTTTTATTGTTGTTAATATAAAGTGTACTATGATCTTTTTCAATATTGTAGATAAAAACAATCCCAGGTCCACCAGATTCTGCATTTCCTGTAGAATAACCTCCATGGCATTGATATCCACCCCAATAGGTTACATTCTGATGGAAATAAATGGCGATACGACCACCAGCTCCACCACCACCCGTACCATCCAAGTATCGGCTTCCTCCATTTGCAGTTATATTGCCCATTCCACGGAAGTAGTAAGTGTTTATTAATATGGAACCACCTGACCCTCCACCTCCTGGTGTTGACTTGCCATCTCCTCCATTAGAGCGAATTTCTCCATCAACAACAAGTTTATTGTAAACATTGATAACAATCAAACCACCACCTTGTCCTCCTACACCGCTACCTCCACCTCCACTACTGCCTAGCTGATGAGGTTGAAATAAATGTCCATATGGCTGTCCAGTGAAAGTTGTTCCAGCCCCTTTTCCACTCGTACCACCATGACCAGCACCTGATGACCCATATTCACTAGTACTTCCAGTCCCAATATTAATGTCAGATGTTTGAGGATCTTCAGGACGATATCCAAGACCATCAGAATAAATGGATGCTCCATAGTCTATAGTTATATCACGAGCATCTATTATCATGTTAGTACCCAATAAGTTTGCCCCACCTTCCATTGAAATTTCATAGACAGTCTCAAAGAAAGTTTGGGGTTCAGTGACAGGATCTATTAACATACTGATAGTGGAATTATCTTGTATTCTCACCCAAACAAATTTGAAATGATCAGATGGACTGTTGGTGGTAAATCCTCCACTTTGTAAAGCCAAATGACCACCATGGTGAAGAGTTAAATTTTCAACATGATTCATTTCACCATGCAGCCATATAACCACATCATGAATGATGGTGTTTGGAGCAAGACCTAGATAACCACCAGCATAAACTCTTACATTAAATGGTAAATCAATTTCAGCTCTTTCCAGGTCCATATCTTGTTCATTGCCAATATGAACTGTTCCAGTTCTATCTCCAATCATATACAAGAAAAACAGATCTACAGGAGTATCAACAGGTTCTGGTAATATGGCAAAGTGTGCTGCGCCATAAATCTGTAGTTCATTGAAAGAAAATGAAAATTTCCCATCAGCAAAGTTATTATAACCAGACTCTGGTAATATCCAGGTACGGCATGAATCGTAAGTTAAATCATTGTAATCAGAAATAATGTTGAATTTTTCCCTAGGATGTACTCCATTGTTGTCCAGGATCAATGTCTTATGATTTTTCTGCATATTATAAATGAAGGCAGTCCCAGCACCACCATTTTCAGAATCAATACCACCAGCAGCACCACCATAAGCAAGATAACGGAACTCGGACATAGTTTCATTTACCTGGAAGTAGACGGCTATTCTACCACCAGCACCACCACTTCCTGTATCAAGAGTATAATTTGATCCTTTTCCGCCATGCGCAGTAATCCTACCATATCCTTGAATGATATTACAATGCATCCAGATTGAGCCACCAGAACCACCACCAGTCGCATTAAATAAACCATCAGCACCATTTGCACTAACAACACCATCAATAAAAATGGTATCAGTAACATTAAACCACAACCTTCCTCCACCAGATCCTCCAGGAAGATCATACAATCCTGCTCCACCAGATGAACCCATTTTCTGTGGTTCATAAATATCACCGTAAGCAAAACCAGAGCGTGATGTAAGATCATTTTCTTTACCACCAGAACCACCATGACCTGCACCAGAACCAATTCCATCTGTGGCATCAGGAGCTCCTGGGTTAACAGTGCCATGTACAGAACTAGATCCATGTGTTCTATCATTGTGCTCAAATCTATAACCAAGCCCATCGGCTGATAGTAGACCTCCAGCATCAATGGTCACATTCTTAGCGTTTATGGTTATATAGGTTCCATGCATAATTCCACCACCTTCAACAAACAATCCGTCTACATCAAATGTAATGCCTTCTTCATTTATAGGATCTGTAGTTGCATTCAATGAAGAATCATCTTGAATTCTTACATACCTATATTTGTATCTACTGGCATCTTCATCTACTGTGTGACCACCATGTTTCAGCCATAAATAACCACCAAGACGAAGAGTTATGTTCTGAACATTTGCCATTATTCCACTAAGGTGAATATCAACACCATGAATGAATGTAATAGGTGCTAGACCTAGATAAGAACCAGAGTAAGTATACGTATTAAATGGCAAATCAATTTCCTCCTTCCCTTCATGATCCATGGCCTGTCCATTACCAAGATGAACTGAACCCGTGCGATCACCAATCATGTATTTGAAAAATATCAGTACATTGTAATCATTCATGTTTACTGACTCAGAGAGTGTTAAACCAATGCTTCCTGCACCAATATCTACATTATCTTCTAGGGGTGGTGTTACAGCCAAATGACCATTACCATAAATTTGTAACTCCTCAAACTCATAAAAGTAGCCACTTGTTGAGCCCTGGCCAGAGAGGGGCAATATCCAGGCCCTCCCACCATCATTCTCAAGATCATCCCAGTTTACATACAAATCTCTTGGCGAGGGAGCTCCATTATTGTCTATGATCAAAGTCCTATGGTTTTCTGCCATATTGTAAATAAGAGCAGTTCCTGGGCCTCCAGCTTCGCAATCATCACATAATCTACCAGGTAATCCACCATTTGCTAAGTAACGAAACTCACTGAATGTAGCGTTGATTTTGAAGTAAAGACTAATTCTACCACCAGCACCCCCACCACCTGAGGATTCAAGTACTTCTGATCGGTATGTGTAGGTTCTTGCATAGGGTGTAGTGGTTATTGTCGTCACATTGGATTCAGTCAAAGGGTCTGACCAGGTATCTTTAATACGTGTTTGACAACTATATCCAGCAGGGCAACAAGTCTGTTCCCTTTGACAAGTTACACCGTTGCAGGTATCTTCATAGTAACAACATGTATTAACATACTGCCAACCATAAGTGGTATCATATACTGGGCCATTATCATAACAGCATTCTTCTCCATTTGGTTTACTTTCATCACTGTGACAACATGTATATTGATTTTCCCATTGGTTATTAATTGAATTATAGAATGTATCAAGGGAGTCATAACAACAATCAGAAAAGTCCTCAGTACAACAAACTTCCTTGACATCACAATTAGTTCCAGAATAATCACATTTTTCAAGGTTATTACAAAGATTAGAACATTCCCGTTTTGGCATACATATTCCAGAACTGCAATCCTGTGTATCATAACATCGCATTTCATCCAGTGGCAGTTGACTTACTGGTGTATCAACACAATCGGCTGTAGAATCAGATGAGCCACATTCAGTCTTTATACAAGTTAACTCATCAAAACAGTTTCCATTTTCACACTTACTTACTGTTTCACATCTAATCATCTCAAGACCATCTGTGCTTACAAGTTCTTCAACATCAATGTCTCCGAATGATCCCATACCACCAGAAGTCCTTATCAATCCAAAACCTGTAATTCTTGTAGCATTTACCCAGATACTACCAGCACTACCACCACCACTAAGTTGACCTAATACAGTGATCCCATCCTCTGCATCTGCTGTTATCTCACCATCAATGTGTAGTGTATTCGAGACTTCTATCCGTATATGACCACCTCCACGACCACCACCATCACCACCACCAGAGGATCCAAGCAGATATGGGTCATAAAGGTCATCATATGGTAAGCCACCCTTTGTCTCTCCTGTAAAATGTTGTACACATTTATAGACATTATTTGTACACTAACAGGCCATCATCATCATCATCATCATCATCATCATCATACTATGTGCAATAATAGTTAATGCTGAGCATCAAGAAATTAACTTGAATTTATAGGACAGATGAACAACTATGTTAATTATGCGTATCACACTTTGTACACATTAAGTTTTGAACTGAAATGTAAACTACAAAATAGGTAGCTAAATGATTTCAACACAGTACCTTCACCACGTCCACCACTACCGCCATGACCAGCACCAGATGATGATAGAATTCCTTTATAACCACGACCAGGGTTGATTATCCCATGCGTGCCTTCTAATCCATTATTTTCGTCTGTGACCCTGTATCCAAGTTTATTAGCATTGATATTTCCACCAGCATCTATTGTTATGTTGGTGGAGATAAATTTAATGTAAGTGCCACGTATCAGGCCTCCACCATCTACGTGTGTAGATATTGTCCTTAATGTTTGACCTTCTTCTTCAACTGGATCAGTTATCATGTGAATGTAACCACCAGTTTTGACATGAACAAATTGAAATTCAAAAGAATGTTGAACTTGCCCATCAGTTTTTCCATAATGATAAAGCCACAAATTTCCATTATGATGGAGTGTTAGGTTTTCAATGTAACCAAGAGTGCCATTCAGAAATATATCAATATCTTGAACATAGGTATCTGGAGCCAGACCAAGGAAGCCATCTGGGTAGACATGTACATTGAATGGAAGGTCTATTTGTTCTCTCTTTAAATCCATGACTTGGTTTGTTCCAACATGAACAGCACCGGTTCGATCTCCAATCATATTTTCAAAGAAAAGTGATGCTGATGTATCAGCTGGGTCAGTGAGAACAGCTAAATGAGCATTTCCAAAGATCTGTAACTCATCGAAGTGGTATTCATTTGAATCTGAAATAAATTTTTACATCATAACAGTGATCGGGAAGGAAATTTTCATAATGGGACAATGGTCTTTTCAGATGCAAAATCAATGTGACATTTTGAAAACCAATGTGACATTTTCATGTGGCGATAACTGAGTAGCAATTAAAACAGTTTTCATAACTATTTATAAGTGTCTATCTGCTAGGTGCTTGTTGCATAAAGAAAAAGCTAGCGTAAAGCGTCAGATGACACAGAGCGTCTATCATTAGGTGCTTGCTTTTGCAGAGAAAAGAATTGCATTAAGCGTCAGATGACACAGAGTGTCTATCATTAGGTACTTGCTTTTGCAGAGAAAAGAATTGCATTAAGCATCAGATGACGCAGAGTGTCTATCATTAGGTGCTTGCTTTTGCAGAGAAAAGAATTGCATTAAGCATCAGATGACAAGAGCGTCTATCATTAGCTGCTTGCTTTTGCAGAGAAAAGAATTGCATTAAGCGTCAGATGATGCAGAGCAGCATTAATTACTCCCTTCATTTCGTACAGGAAAGGATCAAAAACATGCGAATGTGCCACTGGCGCATCAGTTGCCAAAAGACAATGTGACATTTTAAATTATAATGTTACTATGGCACATGCCTTTCCCGATCACTGTCATAAGAAGAACTTCATCATAAAGTAAGCTTTTAATTATAATTTTGTCAGCAGCATAACATAAAAAACCAATAAGGTAAAAGTCCAATCTAAGTCAAGAAATATTTCCCCACTCAAGTATCGACAGTTTACTAATTGACTATCAAAACAAAATCTCACAATAAAAATATATTTTTATTCATGTAACTTACTTGTACGAACTCTTGAGGTTTCAGCATGATGAGGCAAGAACCATGTATGAGTTGTATCAGTATTTAAATCATTATAATCTATGACGCCATCATCACCAGGTATACCTCGTCCAATATTGTTTACAAGTAATGTGGAATGCTGGTGTCCTATATATGACAAAATACATGCAGTCACACTTCACACCGTACATTATGGGTTTAAATTAAGATTGTAATATGACAATTATATTTACAATATAACCTCGATTATGAGACCACCTTCGGGACCTAAAAAAATCGGTCATAATAATGAGGTTGTCTCATTATCAAATTGAATTATAGGGGAGTAATAATTGGTCCTTATATCAATGTGATTGTAATACTGAGGTGGTTGCTGAGGTTTTAAAGTACTGGTTAGAAATGATACCAAACATTAAAAGTGAATGAAGGAAAAACAACAAAATATAAGTGACACAGTATAAATAACATACTGAAAATAATGTGCGTAGTTTATTTCATAATTTCAAATCATATGAATCATTAATAAGAATGTGAAGAACATCTAACCATTATGATAGAAGAATGCTGTTCCTGAAGCACCATCACATTCAGGTGTAGGTGAATCTCCACCATAAACATCCCATGAACCGGAGAATGTAAAGTTACTATTAAAGTACATGGCAATACGCCCACCGGATCCACCACATCCTTGATAACTACTGTAAGTTGATCCATCTCCGCCAGTTACTTGGAATTTTCCATAACCCTTATTTGTAAAAGTAATTGCTAGATTACAACAAATAGACCTAGATAATTTTTTCGTAGTAATTATACTGTGAAAAGAAATCAAAAACAGAAATAAGTAAAATACAATGAATTATGAGAATCATTCAAACCAGTATTTTGTATCGACAACAATTTCAATCTAACAGATCAAATGAAAAAAAAAATCAACAAACATTAATACCTTGACATTTGCAACATCAATAAGGATGGAACCACCACTACCACCACCTCCAGCACCAGTGCCAGATTCTCCATTACAACTGATTTGTCCATCATTTTGTAACTCTGTCAGTACATTCAGATATACAGTACCACCACCACGGCCACCACTCCCAGAGACGGATGATGAGCCGCCAGTACAGCCATAATCCACAGGTTCAAATAATTGGCCAAATGGTGCACCGGTCAAGGGGTTTTGTTCATTTCCACCTCCACGTCCACCATGACCAGCTCCTGTTAAATAAATAGAACACTTTGCAGGTAACTGAAAAGGGCAATATCTGCTTAGCAATCTAGAATTACTTATTATTTTAAAACACAAGGCCCTAACCGATTCTTATGATTCGTGTTGCAATGAGTCACTCTTTGCTATAATTTAATATTCTCACAATTAATTATGTCTTAAATACTGAGCTTTGCATTAGTTAACTGTCAGAAGTCTTAAAATTTCTTTTCAATAATGAGCGACTTTTTGTAATCTCATAATATTCACAATCAAACACAATGGAATGAATAAACTATATCGCAAATGTTTAAAGCGAATAAACAATTAACTATATACAACTCGTAACAACAATCAATCTACCCATATAACAAGTATGATGGTCTGCATGTTTAAATCATTTACTTTGTCAAATGTCAGTGACCTCCAGTACAAGTATCTAATCATATAAAAAAAACAACACTTTCAAAAATGTATGAAAAAAAAATGAAATTGTGCCACTAAATAATTAAATATTTTATGGCAGTCATTATAGCTTACCAGTGCCAACAGTTCCATTTACACCACAGTAAACAGAGGAGCAAGGTACTGAATGAAAATCTCCAATGATTTGTCCAAGGTCATCCACTGTAAGTACGTTAGCTGTGATAGATATCCGGACAGCATGAACTATACCACCACCCTTTACTCTCAAAGTGTTGGCCTAAACAAAGAATCAATAAATCAATATTTTTAAAATGATAAAACTTGACCAAATTATGCGTATATATATATATATATATATATATATATATATATATATATAGAAAATGCGAAGAAACTCCAGAAAAGTTGTATTTCATTTTACAATGAAAAAAAAGTCATGTCAGTATGTAACAGCAGCACTAATTTATTAATTATTAAGTCAATTGACTTGTGTTATTTTGTCATAACTTTTGTTAGTACCTGGATATTAATTGCCTTAGAGTCTTCAGTAAGATCCCATGTAGACGTCACTTCACCACCAGCATTCACAATAAGCTCCTCAAAATCAAACAACCCTGGAGTTGGTGTAATGCCAGTTCTTGATGTTGTGCCTTCTTGACCAAGGAAGAGTGAACAGCCATCACCAACAGTAATATCATGAACACCAACTGTACCCCTAAATTATTCAGTTCACAATCCATGATATAATATTCAGTATATATCAATTCGACACAACTCATTAATTACAAAAAAAATAAAGATGTATATATTATCCTAATATATATCATGAGTCAATTATTAGACAATAATTGTAAGACTTAATTGTCAGTTACTGAAAGAGCATGTGCATTACACATTAGTATGAAAAAGTTGAAAATAGAAAAATGAGTCATGAACAAGTTAATCTGACTATATAACAAGCTATAAACTAATTGCTCTAACTTATGAAATCAGTGAGTTACAGTTTAACACAAAATGATATTATGAACAGATTTTACATTCCATATAAAGAATTAATCACACTTTGATGGCAATCTATACATGATAACTTTCTTACAAAAGATTCTTTACAAATTGTGAACCAAGTAATTGAAAAATTATTATTTTCTATTCCACTCACCAGATATACATATTTATGTCATGACAGATAAAACTAGATGGTAGAATTAATGTACCACCCTCATAGACATACACATTGACCAGAAATTCCATATCTTCTGGATGTTGCACAACGGCAAGTTGATTTGGTCCTACGTGTAAGTTACCAGTTTTGTCACCATCAAATTTATTTGCTCTGAGCTCAATATCATACCTAAAATAAATGCACTACTAACTTTAATATGCTGTGTTATCAATGTGTTCAGTTTTAAAAAAGACAGTTACAGTATAAGATAAAAACTTTTCATAAAAATAACCTAAAAATCATATACAATTTGATGCGTTTGCCAAACAGAGCCAACCCTTACAGACTGAAACCTGTCTTTTAACAGTAAAACTGAACATGATTAATTTAGAAGGACAAATCATGTCAGACATATCAGACAAAGTTCATTTGAAAGAGGAATTTTATAAATGATAGTGACCAGTGAATTGATTTTTATCTACTTACGAATCAAGGTCAGGGTGTATAGCCAGGTGAGCATTTCTAACAATTCTGATGGTATCCATCTGACTTAATTCACTATCAGCAATCCAGGTACGACCTCCTTCAGTATTGTATGAAGCATAAGTATGATCACCAATTTCTAACTGATGATGAACAAGTCCAAAGTTGTCAATAATAAGTGTTTCATTCTGGGCATCAGTCAGCATATCCTGAAAAGAAGTTACTTTATCAACTAAGCACTTTTCAGGGTTTAATGATATGTGTATGTGAAAATACAGAGAGAGAGAGAGAGAGAGAGAGAGAGAGAGAGAGGGGGGGGGAGTATTCTATCACATTAAAGTAAGTATCTATTCAGTGTAAAAATATGATCAATAATTCGTCAAATAAAAAATTGTCTTAAATTGGACTCTGTGCATATTGATATACTGAGGTGAATTGGCTGGTTGTCGAACTTCAGCAAAATGTTATGCCAATATATATTGTGACCAAGATTAATGAAGATTCTATAAAACCTGTTCCTGTAAAGGACAGGACAAGGCTTATTAGGTCAATTTTGGACAATGAAAGGGCTATAACTTCAGAATGCCTGTAGTGTTGGTTTGTAATAAAACTTGAATGAGATGTAACGCCCATTTGCATTGAAGTATGATGAAGATCCAATAAAAACTGTTCTTGTAAGAGAATGGGCACTTTTCTAGATTTACTCATTTTCATGGGCATGTAAAAATGACCAGGAGTTGAAGTTGAAAATGAACTTTTCCACCAAGATAACACTCTACATATAGATATCATGAAACATTATGCACAATTGACTTTATTTGGAATGAGCAAATAGCATTGTGCTTTTCCATTAGATTAACATTTTGACACAAAAAGGTTGACTATCATTTCTTTGATGTTTGTTATCAAAAAATGCTCGTATGAACCTGATGCTACATAATTAATGTGAAAAACTAAATTATTCCAGGGCTGCTGAAAGCAGGTTAGTGCCAAAAATAGGTTGCAGCAATGTTGTTGAATGTGGCCCATATTCCAAAACAGCACTTCTGTATGCTATTTTGAGGAAAAATGAGAAATTTGAAAGATTTGTAGAATAACACAAAATGTGCTTATTAGCTATGAGAAAAATATTTAAATATCTCAACCATTTTTGTTTTCATTTCCAGGCTTTCGCAATTTGACAGAAGAGTTCATCAATAAAAGGTAAATGTGGTAATAATTTTAGGTCTGCGTCCTACATACTATAGGCATTAATTTAGCCGAGGACACAATATTTTGCTTATAAGGGACCCTTCGGACGCATTTAAAGGAGTCAAGATTTAGAAAGTATTACAAATTAGAAAATATAGTCTGACTCCATAGTACCGATGGATCTATAATACCGGTGTACATAAAATCATGCGTATTTTGCTAACATACAAAGAGCTCTGATGTTCATTTATTTTACATCCATTTTGCTCTATTGACAGTCAATTAAGAATTAAATCCAATCCTTACTCTGCGTTTAATACATTTGTCTTCTGCAATGAAATCATACATCATTTAGACAGTATATGATGTCATAAACCAATGAAATCAACTTGAATGGAAAATAGAGTGATACAATAAATATTTTGATATTTCTTTACCTGTACACTGCATGCATGGAGTTGTTTCCTGTGACTATCTTTGAAAGCTTAATGATGATATCGACACTTAAAACTTTGACATTTTGACAGAAAGAATTTTCCGATCATGAAGTAATCACACAAAGTGAGTGAATGAGAATGTTTGATAATTTGTGTATGTGTAATATGAGGCAGAAAATATAATTCCCGATGTGGGGCTCAAACCTGCGACCTGCTTGCAAGTCAGCTGCTCTACCAACTGAGGTAATCGGGCAGACGAGCATACAAACTGCTATAAACACATATATTATATGTACAACACTGTTACATATGTTACAGGAAATTTCTTCATTTAGATGATATTTTCTTTAAGTGCATCAGCATCGTGGGGGAATCGTGGAGGACCAGTACAGTATGCACGCATCAAGGCGACACATTTTTTGCAAATTATAATACACTTTATCCATGTTGGATTCTAAAAATATCTAAGCTAGTCAATATTATAAAAATGATTCGTTGGCAAGTGTTTGCAGTTCCCCGGATAATGGAGTTAAGATTACAATGCTGTCAAAAAAGATGACCCAGACCATTAGTTCTTCCATGGGACCCACTGCTTTAAAATCCATGAGTCCTGAGAACTCATTATGATTTCTAAAAATATCACTGCGTGTGTATTTTATAATTTATACACTAGCACATGTACCGGTATTTGCCTGAATGAATGACGTCATGAATACGACAGAGGAATACCAGAATTCAAACTTGCATGTGTAATAGGAGGCAGAAAATAAAGTTCCTGATGCAGGGCTTGAACCGCGACCTTCCGCTTGCAAGTCAGCTGCTCTACCAACTGAGCTAATCAGGCAGACAGGCTTACAAACTACTATCATGACTATAGACACATATATATACAACACTGTTACACATGGAATAAGAAAATTGAAGGAAAACATATTTTATTCTACTTCTACGTTGGTTGTCACAACAATCAATTGCTGATTATGATTGTGATTATTTCTCAATTTATTCCACCCATTGCGAAGCAGTCGAAATTTTACGTTTATGTTGAAGAGCTTTATCTGTTTTTAACAAGCTAAAGAAAATAAATTATGCGAAAGAGAAAAATAGACACCTAAGTAATCTTACTGAAGGAAAGACAAATTTGAAAAGGGATATTAGAAATACAAAATGTGGTATTAAATTCTTCTGACTGAGGGTCAAATTGGTGATTCTTTTATGATCAACCACTGTAGAATTGTATAATACAGAGGTGCATATTTTGCAATCATTAATATGCAAGTTCAATTAAAAAAAAGCCCTGTAATAAAATGGGGCCTGCATTGTCGCATCGCACTAGTTCAACGTAGTACATTTCTTATTCCCGCGAAATTAATTTCAACCATTTCAATATTGAGAGAATTCACTAACCATAATTTATACGATTGAAAACATTGTCGTACCTTATTTTCCATTTAATATCCAATTTGAAACTCCTTAAAAAGTATTCATGTTTATAAACCCTCATGTCATTCCGTGTTCGCAGGAAAATTGAGAAGAGAGGTAACTCCCTAAGACTTAAATGATACTTTTTATCGTTCCTTATTGCAATGCGTCTAAGATAAATATGTACATCGAGTCAAGGGGAATCAGTCCACAAGTTCATATTTGACAGTAAACTGATTCAAGCCATTAGGACTAGCACGTTGAAGGGATGGTGTATAATGGTGTAATAGGCCTAATTGGCCACACGGACTAAAAACACGTGTGTGTATATATATATGATATATATGATCAATTTGGTGTTCCGAGATCGCGTTCGACTAAACAAAATAGGCAATTTTTCGGAGGAAAAAGATTAAATATCTGCTTCATTGTTTTGAATTGGACAAAGTGCTTACTGGTTATGTGTAGTATAAAGTATTAGCTATCTGTAGACGCCAGTTATTAGAAATTTGAGCGATTTCTTGGAAAGTTACGTAATGTTAAACAAACTTGGTACAGAAACTGACATTTCGAATGTTGTAACCCTTGTATATATATAGATATTTAGATAGATATTTATTCAAACATAAGGCATAAAGCCCAACAGTTAACATGTTAATGAAATACAAATACAATACAATACATCATATGTAAGTTACCATTGAACGAAACAAAACATATTTATAAATTTTCTGAGCAAATAATAATGGTAATAGGCGGTAAATAGAATTAATGCTAATAATAAAAGATTTTAATTCAAGAAAGAAGTACAATTTAACCTTATTTGTATGATTTTGAGAGAAAAGTGTTAAGCCAACATATTTTATATCATCGATACAGGGTATCATCACGTAATTTAAAACATTTATAAATATATACCGAAAGTTGTTTAATTATTGTTTCGTTATTTACATATGATATACGTGTTTTTGGTCCGTGTGGCCAATTTAGGCCTAATACACCATTATACACCATCTCTTCAACGTGCTAGCTCCCTGTGGTATGAATATATCATATATCCATATACAAGGGTTACAACTTTCGAAATCACAATTTCTGCATCAAGTTTGTTTAATACTACGTAACCTTTTTCAGAAATCACTCAAATTTCTAATAATTTCTGATAGCTTATACATTATACCACACACAACCAATAAGCACTTAGACCAATTCAAAACAAAGAAGCAAATATTTCATCTTTTTCCACCAAAAAATCGTCAATTTCGTTTGATCTAGTGTTGCGAGGTCGCGTTTGACTAAACGAAAATGACGATTTCAGAAGAAAAAGACGAAACATCTGCTCCATTGTTTTGAATTGGAATAAGTGCTCATTGGTTATGTATAATACAATGTTTTAGCTATCTGTAGACACCAGCTATTCTGTTATGATTTCTGGTGCAGAAACTGTTATTTCGGAAGTTACAACTTCCGAAATCACAGATATATAATATGATATTGGTGTTGTTTGGTCCGTGTGGACATTTTAGGCATACAAACGCGCTAGCCCCTTATGGTATGATGTACAGACACTATTGTGCATCGCAACACGGAACGAGAACCAGTTAGAATGACAGATGCAATTATTACCTCCCCTATGATTCAATTCCAGTACCCGTTTAATAGTTACAAAACATCGAGCAGCTCTGACCAACGGTTCAAGGAGTAAAAGAGGCAAAACTCATTTGACACATCTCAACCGACTACGTCTAATAGAGATAGAGATTTGAGAAGCAGATACCGATTCAACCGAGTTGTTTCAAATGGGACATACCTACAATTGCATGAGCAACTGATGACTAAATTCAAAAGGTACAATAGGACGATGAATGAGTAATCAGATTTTTTCAACAGGAATAATTACTCACTCCATTCTCACTACGTGGTAATGTACAATTAACGGAGATAAATGCTACGAAAAGTATTCTTGACGTGATTTGTTAATTATAAAATCTGAATAATCGTTGTCACTTCAAACCCCTTTTCCACCACTAATTGAACGCCAGCCATTGTGAAATATTTCTATGTCATTCAAATGTAGTATAATTAATACCTTCAGATATACAGTTCCAGCCCCACCACTTCCATTATTACTGTATCCTCCCATGGCATTAAGATCTCCAAACCAAAATTCTGATTTCAGGTAGTTGATCGCCATTCGGCCTCCACCGCCTGCTCCCATATTAGTACCGCCATTTCCACCCATAACTTCAATACTGCCAGATCCTTCTAAGTCTCTTGTCTTGACAAGTATGAAGCCACCACTGCCGCCTGGAGAATTAGTTGATGAACCGTCTTGGCCATTGCATTCAATCACACCCTCGACTTGAAGGACCTGACTTATTGCCAGATCCAAAATTCCCCCACCTGGAATAGACAAAATGCCGAAGTATGTGTATAAATGGTACAGGTTTAACAAAAGAAAAACTACTACAAGTATACAATTTCATTTTGTGAGATACTTATCATAAGTTAGTGAATGATTACATGCAACAGTATCAATATGATTTTTTTAAAGGAATGATTTTTTTCCGTGGAAGAAAACAGTTACGTTAATATGAGTAAATAATACCTGATACGACTGAATTTCCTGTAGCACCACTGCCAAACATCAATTCTGTATTGTAGACACTACCATATACATTGCCCGAAGTTCCTCCTATTGGGGAAAAGTAACAGTTTTGATAATTCATGAAATAATCACACTAAAAACGAATTCGACCGACATATGCTTTAATTCAATCGTGCATTTACTATGTATATACTCTCCAGTACATAACAACGACCGAGAAATTGTCAGGTCACAATGAGGATGTCGCAGCTAAGTGCATTGTAAATTCATTAAAATGAGAAATACAATTACTTGTCAAATATTCATCATACTCAAGTATGATATCGGGATTGGATTAAGAACAAATAAGCATTTCTCGCGCATTAAGTTATGATACAGCCAAATAGTTATAGGACTAGTCACTGACCAAACATTCCACTGCCACCTCGACCACCAAAACTACCACCGGCGTAGCTCGATCCCTCACCATCACCGTTGTCAAGACCTTGACCAGTCAAGCTCACCATTCCAAGTTTTTCAACCCGAAATATGTCGGTGTCTATCTTAACGTTACGACCTTTCAATAATCCTCCTGCTTGTATGGAAACCTGTCCTACGCTCGGTTCTCTACGTACCTATAATATTTGATCAATGACCAAGACGTAAAATTGTTTGATACACATCCAGCTGTTCTCTGAATGACACGGTAATGCAAACGTCTACTAGTGAGGCCAAAACAGCCGGGTTTGTTTAAATGATTCAATGTTAAAAATTCATTTTTTTTAAATGTGCTGATTTCGTGATTTTTTCTAATTAAGAGTAGGTAAGTGTTTATGCCAATCTACATATGGCTTACAAAGACAAATATATTATGATTAAGTGTGATTCTGGTTTGTAAAGCTACCTCTAAGTTCCAAATGTCGAGAACGTCACCATAGTGTGATCTAAGCTCCAATATACCCTCGTCTTGAATGGTCAAATTGGAAAATTTATTTGATCGGACGCTAGCCGTACCAAGGATAAGTTCAGCTCCTGTATTACAAACATACACCATTTATATACCATTCATATACCATCCATGTACATCATTTACAAAACTTAAAATACTAATGAGTTATAATAAAAATAGATACATGTATATACTAATTGCAGGCAACTCAAAAATATTTACCAGCTGACACGATGAGACTAGTTTTAGTTCCATCAATGGTTCCCCAGAGTCTTCCAGTCGTTGTCCTCATTATATCTGCCGAACATGATGTGGTGCCAGTATCCATACCACGTCCTTGTTGGTCTAACACTCCGCGGAACACGACCGGAGCTTCGGGCATTATCCATGTCGCACCCTCATATAGATATAACTCGTAGGAGATATTGGAACGCTTGAACTGCGATACCTGATGTAGATATTAATTCACCATGTACGTTATCAATGTAACTTGCAATCAGTCTTGTTTAATGTGTTTCTTTATTTCTAAATACGTCTATTAATTCCTTAGTTGAATTATGCAGTTGGTAAACTATATACCAGTGAAATATAATGGCTATGCTGATAAGGAGAGGTATTTTTAGCACGCTGCGCCTTATACTCGATAATCATCGTTTGAAAAGTAAAATACTGATGTGTTTTTAATTAGGAATTACTCTCTTTGATACAATGTATGTTGAAATACACCACATACGCCCCGAGCACTACGTGTAAAATAGCCGCGACCGTGGTCCAGTGGTCAGTGCGAAGGACTTGTAACCCGGCGATCCGGGTTCAAATCCTCATTGCGGCAGGTCATACCCTTCTATGAAAACTTGACAAAAATGTCGATTTTCCTTCATATGTGAAAAGCTGCTGGCTCCTTTTGGTAGAGCAAGCTAATACTGGTTAATACACAGTCCAGTAAAAATTGGTTAGGCGAACCAGCCGCCGTACATAAATGAAAAATCGTTGGAAAAAAACGGCGTTAAACCCCAGTCATATACACTGCATGTTAAGTAATGGCGATCTGCATATTGACTCTGTATCATCGTTTCATACCACACTTTGTTCTTGAGAAATTATAAATCAATTAAAACGAAAGATGAATGATGGTACAAGTTTACTTTAGTAAATAACTAGGAGTCTGAAGATTAACCAAACATATATAATACTCGAATCCATTTTCATAAAGCTTATACCGGTTTTTACAATATGGTTTTTACAAGTGCTGGATGTGATTATGGGCGTGTGTGTGTACGTGGGGGAAACAGTATGAAAAGGAACCTATCATATTACGCGGCTCAAGTCACATTGTCTAATCCCCCATATCTATCACAATTGTACACGATATTATGTTAATGGGAACGTTTTCACAATTCAATAGTATTCTATAGAGCCTTTTGAGAGGGTTAATTTGTAAGCAACATTAAAGTTCCATTTATTTTTCTATCACGATACACTGATAACATCGCGATATAAGTATGATTATGATGTAGGAAAATTAGACTTTTTGTAGGCGCCAAGATAATTGGATAGTCTCCATTCGCATTGGGTCAAACAGTACCTTTTCTATTTTCAGTTTATATATAAATGTTCCCATGTTCCTATGTTCCTATGTTGCAGCATAGCCCCAACAAAAAAAATGAATTGCTGTATAATGTGTTTTGGGGGGGGGAGTAAACGAGGGAGGTTTAAACAAATACTTTTCGTTGATATTCATTGATGGTATGGCTGACGCATCAAAACAGTTACAAAGATTTTAACTGTTTCCTTTTTTTCCTCAGCGGCATCTACGCAACTCGAAGAGAGCTATGCCCATGAAACTGTTTGATATGACAATGTTGTCTAATATACACAAGCATATTGATTAGACAAGAGTGTCACTTTTCATAAATAACCTTAAGATTTAGTTCGAAACAAACAGCTCAAATAAAGGACAAAGTCGTTATTTTCCGAAGCTTTGTGTGTGACCAATTAGATGTAAGTAAATATTCTACTCTGTGACAGTGGTATTGTGTTACGGTCTATAATTTTTTGTGACCCAGTAAAATGATATTTATATCATTGTATTATACGCACGAACTAAAAACGAAGTCATTAAATCGAAACATATTCTCGTAATATTAATATGGTATACGTGAACAAAATATAAAAAGTATTTCGAAATCCAAAACCTTTGTAGCACTTTTTGAATGTGTTAGAAAAAAAACTCATAAATGTCACAGAATACAATAATAATGTATTGGTTAGGGTATTCAACTTTTTAGAACGTCAATGCGTGCTGTGACTCATGTCTTGAACATAAATAAACTTAGTACATCATTGTATGAAGCATCCATAGTTTGGTATGTGTACAGCATGTAGTAAGTTAATTAATTCAGTTTATTCATCTGTAAACGAGTCGTGTGCTTCACGTTTCGTTTGTATTATGATACTGTACTGGTTATACTTTGGTTATTGACTGACATGATATTATATTATATTATAGGTACATTGTATTTGGTTTATTGTTGGGTACTGGTCGAAATATGTGACTGCTAAACAGCATATTTGATAGCGAAGGGTCTCATCATTGACTTAGACAAATAATTTTTTCCGGATTTCACGCCTGTTCCATTTTTATAACAAAAGATAGTTAACCTATTTTGGTCAGATATCTCTACCAGTACTAAACTTGCTGTTCTCAGCAAGAAACCGTCAAGTTCTGCACATGAGTCACTCAAATTAGCGCTGGAAAACGAACGACCTTAGACACAATGCCTATAGTCAATTCGCCTAGGAGAACATGTTTCGTGCCAAGGGTTTGAACTCATGACATCAAGGTTTGTCGACCTATCGTTCTGTCTATTGAGCTTAACAGAGAAGAATGATTGGGACCAAACCCAACCAAAATGATATACATGAATGGCGTATGAAAGATAATTACATGTACTTGCATTGTGAAAACAAAGTCCGTCACCTAAGACATGTCTTTAAGGTCATTATTACAGCTTTATCAATGACTTAAAATACATTTTAGGACCATCACCGATCAATGATTACTCTAGGTACCTCTGTGAGTTCGAACGTGTCACCAGGCCCGATGTGTAAATGACCTGTGTCGTCACCATGCATACTATACGTCTCCAATGCAGTATTTGTACCATTAAGGGTAAGGTGGGCCCCGCCGTATAATTCTAAATCTGTGAACGTATATCTGTAGTCATCCTCTGGTGAATTAAGGTATGCTATGGCACCTGCATTACAGGAAAATGTCTTGATTAGGGTTTATAAGAACATATATGTAGTCCACATACTTTTTCTAAATAATCAGCCTCGGTGTTTAATTATCAAATCATCATATAAATGATAACAATAAATATGAACTTATGTTATATTCGTAAAACACAAAATACAGCTAAAACACGGTCCATTAAATAAATGTAATATATAACAATTAAAAACACTATTTTCACGTACAGATTTAGCGAAAATTGATTCATATGCTAACTAATAATACAGAAAACTGTTGAAAGTCGCCTCTATTCAATAAAACATCACCTGTTTGTATGTAGGCTTCATATTCTGCTGAACCGGCAACACTTCCGGTGGGTTCTGTAACCTGTATATTTGTATACATACTTCAATAAATAACAGTAATATGCAACAGAGAAATTTTAATTACAACAAATATATTACTAAACTACTGTATCTGCTTTCTAAGTTCAAAAAGAATTTCAAACTGATTCCGTTTTTCTCTATTTATTCCAGTTTTTTTTTATAATGGACGCAGTAAACACAAATCTCACAATATCAGTTATCTGCTGAATAAAACACATGATCAACTCAAAATATTCTGTAAGTACCTCCGGTTGTTGACACCCGTTGTCTACTCGCAAGTTTTTGATATCTGGCCCTACGAAGTACGACATTCCTGGACCGCCACTTTCTCCTGACGATGAACTACCGCCTGTGATAAACATACACATTTCTTAACCATAATATCGATTAGAGGCACGACATGATAATTAATTATCACATGATAATACCAATATATTCAGAGCTAGTGAGTACGGAGTTAAGTTTATTAATGGTTTTATTAAGTGAAATACGTACCTTTTGCCTGTACGTAACCACTGTGATAGTTTCCACTTTGAAAGGATACGTGAACTCTCCCTCCTGATCCACCTCCTCCTCTACCGCTAGAAGATCCTCCATTACATTGTAAACTTCCGGTTAATTCAAACAAATCTTCAGATCTAAAGAACATACTTCCACCACTTCCGGCACCAGCGTAAGATGACTGTTAAATTGATAGGAAATCATAACATTATTCGGGCAAAGGTTGCGAAACGTAGAGAAGTGTACGTTACATAAGTAAATATAGATCAGTGTATATTACATCAGTAAATATATATCAGTGTATATTACATCAGTAAATATATATCAGTGTATATTACATCAGTAAATATATATCAGTGTATATTACATCAGTAAATATATATCAGTGTATATTACATCAGTAAATATATATCAGTGTATATTACATCAGTAAATATATATCAGTGTATATTACATCAGTAAATATATATCAGTGTATATTACATCAGTAAATATATATCAGTGTATATTACATCAGAAAATATATATCAGTGTATATTACATCAGAAAATATATATCAGTGTATATTACACGAGTTAACGTAGTGCAGCGTATGTTACATAAGTAAAGTACATGTAGAGCATCATAAAGTTGCTAACTAGTCGAGTTTCGATAGTCTTTTTCGAAAAGCGAATATCATAAGAGTGTGAGATGTGTTGTGAATGCTATTCGGTATATGTATGAATACGGTATATACCGAATACTTCTGCACATACCGTTGGACTCCCGCCGTTAGCTTTCACCGTACCACTGATTTCAATACTCTGTATCGCATATGCGTGAATGAAACCTCCACCACGACCACCGGTGTTACCATTGATGGTGTGGCTACCGCCACCTGATCCCCAATCACCAGGATCATATATATTTCCATATGGTAACAAAGCTGTTTGGCCACCATACCCTCGACCACCTCGTCCTCCATGACTAGCTCCACTACCACCATTAGAATTGATCTGCCCTTTGCCTTTTGAAAATAAAAACATGTTTTGAATTTTTTGAATAACCTAAATGAAAGTGTGCAACCTTTCAACCGGAATCTTATTTGTTACCTATAATCAGTATAAGAACATGAAGGTATGTTTAGGTACAATTTAGGTTATTTAGAATACACGTACAGTCAAACCTGTGAACAAAGACCACACTAGGGAAAGACAAAATGAGGCTTTTATTGACAGGTTGCCTTTATTTGGAGGCCAGTTTGTTATAAACAATCAGTGACGGTTTTCGAGAGTGGCCTGCATTAACAAGGTGGTCTTTATTCGGAGGTCAACTCAAACACAGATTTACCTGTACTTTGATCTAATGCAATTTTTCTCGGTTTTGTTACGTTAAATTTATAGCACAATACATGTATATCAGTTGTAGTGAAAATTGTACCTTGTCCATCGTCATACATGTATCCACCGTTGCTGACATCTACAATCCCCGAGATGTACACATTTTCACAAAACTGATCATCATTGTGATCAATGAGCAATGACGCAGCATTCAGTGTACCGTCAACATCGACTGTCTTGTATATAAGTTTAGAGTACGGATAACCTAAACTGTAGTCAGGCTCGTATTGATAAGCGAGGTTCATAGTTCCGCCTCCGTTTACGTTTAACCCGCTTCCTAACATGAAAGCATTGCAGGAGATGACAAAGTTTCCTCCACTCCCCACTGTTAAGAAATCTATTGCGACGACTGAATTAGGCTTTGAATATAATTGCCCAGAAAAGGTCGCTTGCGTCACATTCCAGTTTGTTATTCCCGACTGCCAATATGATCCATATTCAGTTTCAATAAGTTCGGCTATAACCGAGGAGGACTCTGTCCAATCAGATGATATCAAAGAGTCAAACTTCATGTATCCGCTTGATCCTAGACGAACAACTAAATACTGGTCCCCGCCCATCATTGAAATTGTACTATAAGACTCAAAACGACCATTCACGTACAGATTCTCTAAGATGAAATCCCCACTGGGTTGAAAATAAAACGTTCCATTCACAAATATGTCCAGTTGATCCCATCCTTCGTCGGCTACAACATTGTTTAGATTACCGGCAAGGAATTTTCCGTACATTTTGAAGTCATGGACACCAAATATTGAAGTACCACTCCACTCCTTACTACTTTGAACTAGAGAATCGAGTGTTACACTCCCACCATATTCAATATAAATCTCTCTGACCTTGTTTTGCCCAAATCCTGCTAAGGTCAGTGGATATTTGGAAGTTATCGTGCCGTTGGTGTATAAGTCAAGCATGTGAAATGCCGCACAAGGACCGAATGTCCAAGAACCATACATATTTACAGTGACGTCGTCAATGCCTTCTGCAATGTCAATGTCGTTTGCAATAAATGTCCTATCCACAGTCAACGACTTAACTTTTAATATACTACAAGACTGGTTTGATTGTATGTTAGCATTCTGAGCGGGTGTGTTTGCTGAATTTATTTCCAGTTTACCATTCGGACTATGGACCACCATATGCTCTATACGATTATCATGAGATAATGATGATTCAAATGTTACTAGGTTTTCAACGTACATTTCCCCAGATACAGCGACTGTGTTTGCACGAAATGGACCATCTGCGGTGACTGTAAATATACCAGCCGAACCAACTGAAAACTGTTCTATCCCTGAACCGGTTGACACTATTCCTGGACTGAAGTCAGTGTTAATATCTACGCGGTCACAATCAATAACAATTATATCTGAAGTCTGAGGCCATGTCAGTGATCCTGTGTCTAATAGAAAGTCGTTGCATGGTCTTACTATAGACAGATGTTTACCTAATGCCACATGGCCGCGTATATCAATATTTTCTCCGAGATATAGATCGGAATAGAAAGGATCGAACTGAACGTCTCCATGGTAACCAACGGTAAATTCCTTCAAATTAGCTATATTGAGCGCATAGGCACTGAACTCTCCATCTACGGTAATGGCGGTCGTTGAAAGATTAAAATAGGTGCTCGAGTTCATAATGATCATTTCAGCGTTAGTTTGGATCTCAAACGATTTGCATTCCATGCTTGTCATGCTGCTGGAATCAAACGTTACGGCTGCTGGTTCAATCAGGGTAACTTCTTGTTCATTTGGATTTTTAAATTCTAAGGAGCCGTGTACGTACATTGTTCCAGCAATTTCAATGGATGGTGTGGCGTAATAATGAATGGAGGAACCTGGGTAGAAATACGCATGCGCAGACATCTCACCGTATACGTCAAGGACAGCATTGTGTGCCACATGAATCATGGAACTAGCATCACCATATATGTTTGTTAAATTTTGGCTATCCGTAAAAACAACGTGCGAGCCGTCATACAATACTACATCGCTTAAATCCTCACTGACTCCAGAAATATAGGCAGCTCCACCTTAAGCAATAAAATATTTGTATTAAATGAAAGACTGATTAAATTCAAAATATAAACCATTCAATTTTTGTTGGTTTCATTTTTATTTTCACAAGCTTGGATAGACACATCTTCAAATATTTTTAAATAATTTATACATTTTACATGTACGTATTGTTTAAAGGTCTGCGCAAGTAATGGCATATACAATAAACTCGACGTTTTTAGTTAGGCACCATACCGACAATCCAATCAACACAGTCTATTACTTTATACTGTTTAGGTTGGGTCCTGTCAAGTAGCACTACTTGTTATTGGTTACGGTCATTAATAATACAAAAATACACAGAATTTACCTTGCTCTAAGATGTCCCAAGCATTACAGTCGTCATACCGTTTGACGTAGGTGCTCTTGCCATAATTGTTGACAACGAGTTTCGATGGATTGTTTTCATGCCAATAATAAACGGTGCCCGGGCCACCAGGTCCCGCTAAAATAAGATCAATAAGTAGTCATACTTCCTCACTCATCTCGATAGGTAGGTTTTTTTCAGACTTCGAGTTCGTGAGCTCGAGCCCTGGGCACAACACAAGGATGAAGACATAGAGACGGATGTAATTTCATTCTCTACAGTCGAGCGACTCGAGCCCAATATTTTATGTGGAGTACATTTAATTGGATCATACTAGGAGTGAACAATTTAAATACTGGTAGAGAATCCAGTTAAGAACTTGTTAGATTAGTTGCCCACCAGTATGTAGCATAAGCACTGCTGGAAACAAGTGCAAAATCCGAGCAATCATTATTTGTATGCTTCAAATACTCTTCAAGGTCGGTGTAATTTCATGTTATCGATGCAAAATCCACTGGATTCTGCAACATTATTACACTGTTTGATTCTAAAGGAGTATATGCTTTGAAATACAAAGTGGAATTTAAAGCATGCATATTATTACACATAACGTGTTTTTAAGATGACATATATATATATATATATATACCTTACACTGTAAGTATGCCATTTTACCAAAAGTTACGACTTGGATAATTTGAAAGGCGACGTTTTTGTGGCTTTTTACGGGAAACAAGATTGAATTATTCATCCATCGCGGGTAAACTGTATGCGCTATATTTCTTATTGGTTATTATTTAAATGAGACCAAATATCACAGATGAAGCAGCTAGCTTAGTCAAACTGCTTATGTAGTGGACAAAATATCTACCCCCAAAAAGGGATTTACTTATTTCGTATTTCATAGAAATACAAATGGATATTTTGGCTAAATTTTTTTTTCAGTGAACCAAACAGAAAATGTATTTGTAATTACACAATTGAGAAATTTTCTTAATAACGTCATACAGTATCGACATATTTTATTCAGGTATCAGAAAAATCTAAAACTCAGGCATTTTTGACAAAGTAATTGTGTTCAATTTGGTCTGTTTTGAAAGGGACTCGATAACTTTCGGATAATTATTTAATTAAGGGTCATTGGCTTGAAGAGAAAAAACGCATTTATTATTCATTTGTGCTTATTATCATCATAATTAAAATTTTGTTGACGGCGTAACGCATGGTAACTTCTGATTAAAAATGTACGCGTACCTGGACACTTGATGTAGGGCCAACTAGTATTTCAATGATGTTACTTCTTAAAGGAACACAGACATTATATTGAAATAAACCTTTATGTATTACATTAGTTAAAAGTCAATTAAAAAATGAAAAAAGAATAAGTTCCGAACCAGTTGATCACAAAAGACCAGGTGTCATTTTTCTCTGGTTTAAATTTCTGACGGGTCGTTCTGCTCCGCTATGGACTAATTGCCTCTAACATTCTCTATTTGTTATACATTGGCAGGGTTCCTACCCAGATCTTTTGTTTGTTGGAAACAATAACACAAATATCATATAACAAGCGCAGAAAAATTTCGCAAGAGGTATAATATTGCTTATGCTTATTGCAGCATATATTTTTTCGAACAGTGATTCTTTTCTCATGTTCAATGTCACTTGAAAAAAATCGGTCAAGCGTTGTGAGGAACAATTGTTTTGATGTAACTGACCAATACACTCGTTTTAACCGATTTACAGATCACACGAAATTTTAAGTCACGTTTCCTGCAGTCATTTATGAACTGTCATTACAAATAATAGTGATCGTTGGCTGAATGCTCTTAGCGTTGTAAGGATGCTTACCTTTAGATTGTGGACTGCATATCGAGCTCGCTTCCAACGTTGTAGTGCCTGAAATATACCAAAGTAATGTAAGTATGTTCCTGCTGGCGGAATAAAGATAAAGATTTGATAAATTTGTGCAGCGATAATAAAAGGTAATAATGATTTATCTTTTAGCAACGTTCAAATTAAAATAAAATTGCAAGGAATAAAATACTACAGAGAAATGTTTGATATAACTTGACTGTAATTGTGTCCGTCTAGTTTTTTTCCCAAACCTTCTCCATATGTCATGAACACTGGCGAGAAGATTCGACAAGCTTCACTATGGTATACGTATCATGGTCGTCTAAAGATGAACAGTGGATTTTGTTCCAGATATTTGTATGTAATTGGACATGTTTACCGACTGCGTTCAATTTATTTAGCTGCTCCGAACAGAACATTGTCAAGTATCCTATAATCATGACGCTTGTACACGTACGTACCTTTGGCATATCCAAACACATTAAAAGCCAGTTCCAGTCCGTTATTCCAATGTGCCGGATACAAACGGATTTTATCTGTTAGTACCGGAATCGGGAGTGTGTTCTTTACCAGGCTACTTCCGTCGGAGTTCCCTGAGAATTCGTAGTTGTCACTTCCAAACATTCCCTGTCAAGTACAACAATCTCATGTCACATTCAATCTTAAGTTAATTGTGCATTCCTAATTTCAAATACCTAATGCAGTGACAAGTATTTTTTTTCTAGAACTAATTATGTATATTATACTAATGTATTTCATCAGGTATAGTTAACGTTATGCATGGACCTACCAAAATATAGCTAAGCGACCTCTACCTTACACACTTGTATGTACATACCGATGTCTCATTTTGATTAAATTAACATATTGATCATAATAATTATGGAAAAGGAGCTCTGATGTTTTTTTTTCTGTGATCTTAATAGAGCAGCTCAAATGCAGTGGCAATTTGGAATAAAGAACCTTGAATTAAAATTATAAAAAATAGATTGGCTGGTATTGCATACATGCGAGTTATTAACTTATTAGATTACTGAAATGTGCCGAGAGTCAAATTTACCCATGATCCACTGGTGTTGTTATAGTATCTGAGTGTGTATGACGTCACATAATAGTTTGAGTTCGGACCACCTCGTGTTTGTACGTCAGTTATATAGTATTCTGCACTAAGAGTCATTTCTAAGTAAATGCTTCCGGAAGTACTTGACGGACGCCATCCTCTGTTGGGATGTTCGCCGATAGAACCGTAAGACGCTGGATAATTGGTGTTTGAGGAACTTGCAGACATCGAAGATGACGTCAGTGACGTTGTAGTGGTACCTGAATTATTAAGTACACATATGTTCAAATTGATTGCGGAATAAGATGCAGATTCAGCTTGACATTTTATCATATATTTATCCCGGGATTGATATAAGTCAAATATATTTATCAGTGAAAAAAGATCAGATTTGAGTTGCTCTGGTATACATGTACAACACAAATGATAACATATTGATATCTGTATAAGTCGTAGTGTTTCGTTTCAAAATCGCCGCAAACATGTTTATTTTTTTCAGCTAGAACTACGTGTTTACAAAATATTTCTTTTAAGTTTTATTATTATAACAATGTCATGGATTATTGTTGTGACACTAACTAAGCGAAATTTCGTACAAAACGTAAACGTTACAACTCACCGCTTCACCAATGTACATAATGCAGCATTTATGTTTTTGGATTTAATTAATCAAAGAAGTTGTTGCGCTGAATGTGAAATTCAACAGCATTTTCAAGGTAGTGTTATTACGAAATTATCTTACAACACAAGCATCAGTTTGGTTGAAGAACACGCGTACTTAAATGTTAGTACATGTATTTTACAGTAATGTACTAGTAGGTGGAATTCTATTATATTATTATTGAGTCTCTTATAACTTAATGAAGAGTGGCAATATTTGTTTACTTATATCCATATTATGTTATGATATTTTAGTATTTGTGTTGATGGGAGTGTAACAATACGGATACGCTGTTCAACATTTATAATAGGCCACCCAGATTTGTAAATATTTCATAAATACAAGACACAATAAAACGACCAAGACGATCGGTTATTTTAATTGATAATGTACGATGAAACGTAGAATGTTATAATATTTTCGAATAAGTGAAACTTATGATATAATAAAGTGATATCATACGCTTCATATATTAAGTATCAAAGTGACTGTTGTGTTCACAAAATATTCAGGATAGACCATGTTGACCAATTATGAAAGCTGAGTAGTGTATATCCTCTACAAACACTTATTATTCACTTACCACCCAGTCCTCCGTCGGCGTATACATCTATCGTATTACTGATTGACGAGTGTTTCAGGGTAATACGTCCACCACCTCCACCCCCGCCATCACCATCACCGTTTCCACCACGTGCGGATATAACACCATTACCAATGATAGCAATGGCTTCTATAGCGACACTTCCTCCACTACCACCACCACTATTGGAACCGGAAGCGTCTCCGCCATTCGCTGATACTATCCCATTTATTTCTACATCAGCGCTGGCTTGTAAAAGGATCGCACCACCGCCCTCACCTCCACCTGATCCACCGCCTGGACTTCCAGCATCCGTTGGCAATTCGAAGTGACCGTACGGGTCAGACTCGAATCTGGTCAGGAATGTATCAGCTGGACTGCCACCACGGCCTCCATAACTTCCTGTAAAATAAAAATACGACCTCTTGTCAATAAGAAAACAAAATAGACAAGTAGGTACATTTTTATTCCAATCTTTTAAAATAAGGTTTCTGTGACATTACAATATGATTTTTTTCAGGTGCGCTTTTGTTACATTAAAATAAGAAAGGACTGAAATTGCCTTTTCAGTTTTCAACGTTCCTTTGTGCTGAAAATACCATGTAGAGATATGTTAGAGCTCATTTAGTTCAATTTATTCTATTGTGATCTCTCTTGTTACATATTGTCCCATTCGGCGATTTATATAAAATGTATTTTTTTTGTAAAACTGAATTCACTGGCGTCATTGATATCCTTAAATAAGTTAACTGATAAAAAGGCTAAGCCAGTCCAGACTAATAGGTGGGGTGATAATTTTACTTACAGAAATGAATCAAGCGAAGTATGTCATTTATTATATCATTATTCATTTCAATTAAAATGTCATGAAAACAGAAATACATATTCATATCACAGAATATGATCGATTTCACCTTCAAAATTTTGGCTTAAAAAAGCCCTTCATGATAATTTTGAATGTTTAAAAAATCTCATTTATAATTTGAATATTCTAAAATTCTCTTTTATAATTTTGAGCGTTTTTTAAAAAAAACTTCTTTTACAATTTTTGAGCGTTTATTTATTTTTTATAATTTTAAACATTTAAAAATTCGCATTCATAATTTAAACGTTTTAAAGTTCTTATTTGATAGGCTAGAAAGTCGCACCACAACTTTCAGCACAAACTTCCACACACGAGCCAACGTGCAGCACTCATCTAGTTATTTTCATAGCAAGTTTGCTCCAAATGATTGATGTACTTGCATCTTTTTGTGACGCTGACATTCACTAAGGCCTAAAAATAGATTTGTTTCCGGTTACCCGACCGACCCATCTTTTACCTGCCGACTCATAAGATTTACGGCATCCAAATCTTAGTGCTATAATGTAATTTTCACAACAGTGTTGCCGATATATGTAAAAAATCATAAAAGAAAAAAATCTCTACCTACCGACCCATAATTCTTTGGGGCAGGTAACCGGAAACAAACCTTTTTTGTTTAGGCCTAAGTAACTAACTATTCATTTCACCACAACTAAGAGTTGAATGCGTGTTGATGTAATACACAGCAAATTAAACATTTGTTGTGATTGGAAACATAACAATGTTTCATGTAATATACAACAAATTAAATAGGTAAAAAGGTAAATTCATATAAATTACGTCGTCTCATAATTAAGTGTGTGGTAAAAGCGCCGTATGTCTTAACGATTTACTTGTTAATTGGGTATCTTATTAAAATGTAAACCGTCGTTGAAGACGCAAAAAATGAAACCTATTATAATAGGCTTGTCTATGTGAAGGTGAGGAAAATGCTGTTAATTAATATGAACAATGCTGTTATTTTGCCACTTTGTTTATACTGTCACGACCTCAGCCTAGCGGCTCTAAGAAGCAGAAACATTGAAGATGACGTCCGTGCGCTAAAATTGTCACTATAATATAGCACACTTATTAGACTGCTTAACCATCTAAAAATATTATGTATATTTAAATATTTTAAATGGTAAAGCAGTCTAATTCATATACTTGGTACTCAGTGAGGGAAGTAAATGCTAACTTGTGATGATAATCATCAGTGGGTGTCAAAATCGCGTATACATGTTTTTTATGTAACTGTATGGGGCAAATATCGACCTAATTTAGCAAAATGATCATTGAACCAGTGTTGCACAGGGTCTAGGAAAAACCACTACAGCTAAAATGTCATGCATTCTCTCAGTGAATAAATCGCATTTCACGGATTTTAATGAAATAGGATGACTTGAATTTTATTAATATCAAAACTATTTCATTAACCTGAATATAATTTTTTAAAAAATAGTTGATGCAGTATTTAAATCATTGAACCACAGCCATTATTATTCATAAATTAATTAAATAAATAAACGAACGCACGGACGGACGGACGGAAGAAGGAATGAAATATAATTTGTATTTACTGTACCACGTCTTAAATCTATAATTTCATATCATGCTTAATTTTTATTTTTCACGCCGCGATAGATCGTTTCATTATCATGTGGAATGGACTAACTGCTGTCATTGTTAAAATTATTATATATATTAAAAAAAAAATATAAAAAAGCATCATTGCACAGAAAATACCGACCTCCTGAACCGAATACGCTCCCTGTTCCAGTCCCGGCGGTAGTTACACCATCAGCTGATATTTTCCCGCCGTCATGTACGATTATATTCTGTGCGACGATCGCCACATGATTTGAAGCTGTCACTGTTATCGTTCCATACACATTCAGCGTTCCACCGACGAGGAGATTTGACGATATCGTACACTCTTCATTGTCACCGACAGTCAATTCTGCGCCTGAATTGCATTCCGTTGCATTCACCACATTTGATAAGTACACAAAAAGTAAATGTAAGACTAACATGCAACGTTGCGCCATGTTTATCCAAAAAATGGTTGTTCTCACATTTTTTCCCTTCACATACAAAAATACAAGAAAAAACTGTTAATTTGCCTGAAAAAAATTTCCGCAAATTTAAATATTGTTTCAAGAAAAAATGTTGCCAAAATCAAAGCGGTCCGCTCACGTGTAGTGTGTGAGGGTTTTTAAAGTAAAGGATATCGATGAAATATATATATATTATTAAGTCAATACTCTTTGTTGACGGGTTGTATAGAAGGACAAAAGAACTGGCTCGAAACCAGTAATGCTTCTCTAGTAAAATTAAGAGGAGTTTAAATTCCATAATTGACCACTTAAAGTCATGATTGCAGTCCTTTTGGTTGATTTGAAAGGTTTAGACAATACAGGAGTTTTTTTTAATTAGATGACAGCAATAGACAAAAATCAAATATTTTGTTGACGGACATTATTAAGATGGTTATTGAAGGGATAATACGGGCTGAACAGTTATTATAATTAAAATGCAAATTGTCAATATAAACGTGATTATCGAAGGATTTTTCTTAATATACACGTAAAACTATCAACCATAAAGATGTTATAGACTCTCTTAATTAGGCCTAAACATAAAAAGTTTGTTTCTGGTTACATGCCCCCAAAAATATGGGTCGGTAGGTAGGGATTTTTTTTTTTTTTTTACATATATCGGCCACACTGTATGGGAATATGTGCGCGGTAATATTAATGAGTGGTGAAAATTACAATATAACACTAAGATTTGGGTGCCGAAAAAACTTTTTAGGCCTTAGTTCGAAAGTGTGTAAAAGATGTCCGTTTCATAGTGACTATTCATTGGAATGATATTATATTCTAAAATAAAAATATTATCATGTTCCGATTACTCATGAATTAGATACAATAAAATTAAAAAAAATGCTAATATCGATGGGATTTCATCCATCTTTTAGAATTTATAGTGGGAATCTTGTCCTATTGGCAAAATTCACCAAATGTTATTTCGCCCATCTAAACAGAACGAAGGGGGTTTTGTTTGAAGAAAATTTTGCCCTGTACTCTTTTTGTTCCAACAATAATAAGCAACTTGGTTTTGCATAATTGTGCACAAAACAGTCATTATGCAGGTCGTTTTAACCTGACATTTGGCTGCATGCCAATCAAATTACCCGTTTGTCAATCATCTGCAGATAAGCAAAATTGCGTAGTAGTTTTGCTATTGTGAAGACAATGAACTTTCTGTTTTCTCATTGTATCGGATCTTTTCAATAGAAAAAAATATAAATTACACTGGCGCATAGTCATTGATATTGGGGTCACACGAAGATATTTGTCCTAGATAATAACTGAGTACAAACAGTCTAAAATCTGGGACCAATTGGTCCCAGCTAAAATATAATACATTGTATCTAGATTTTATCTCTAGAGACAATCATACGAATTTATGTGCGTCAATTTAATTTACATACTCGTATAAAATACATATATAGTAAATTCGCATACCCATACACAGATAGTTACGCACGCGAACTGATTTCTAAATAAACTACATCTATATGGTTATTTTGATTAATATCAACAAGGATAGTGTGACATATGTGGATGAGTTCTTATGGTTTCTGACTTGTAATAATTAGCCCATTGCCAGAGTTCGAATCCCAACCAAGATAAAGTTTTACGTGACGGTGGTACTACCAAGGTGTAAACCCGGGGTCTTCATCCACCGTTAAAGCTGAAAACGTTGCCAGTTGACCCCGGCCGTTGGTTCGACGTTGAACAACAGTGAAAACTTATTATGGTGTTACGTTTAAACCTGCAGTATACGACTACAAAGGAATGACAATAATCTATAATCGAGCTAGAGGTAATGACTGCCAGTGAATAAAAGTTGTCACGTGAAAAAAAACAGGCCTTATTTAGCAGCATATAATTATTGACGTCATTCAGATCCCTACCACCCTAAAAAATAACCATTTAACTCCATATGAGTGTCATTTATTTCTTCTTTTCTTTGTTCTAAAGTTTAACTGCATATCAAATTACAATACTTCTACTTCCTATTATTTTTGTTTTTTGTCTACCTTTATGGACATGAAATTCTCTTGTTTGACTAGTGACTTAACAATTTTAGATCAATACTTCACACCTAGCCAATTCACCAGTATGCCTTTCAATTTATATCTACTAAATAGCTCAATTAGTTCGGTTGTCAAAAAAAATGAAACAAAACAAAAAAGAGGACCACGGAGGCCCTGCATCGCTCACCAGAATAAAATGTAAGTCATTTTTACTAGAAAAAGGTAATAAATGTACACTTCTAGGCAGGTAAAGGGGGACGATAATAAACTTGATACAGGACAATAAAAAATACAACAATGAAATATTGATGATGACCAGAGGATGGTACAGACCAAATTTGATGATGATCCAACCATTAGTTCATGAAAGAAGTCATTTTAAGATATTTTTATTTTTAGCTCTGGCGGCCCCTAATGGCCCCATTTTTATTTCAGCAAACTTGATTTAGGACTATCTATGGATGCTACAAACCAATTTTGGTAATAATGCATCCATTGATTAATGAGAAAAGGTCGTTTCAAGACATTTCCATTTTTAGATCTAACAGCCCCCAAAAAATAGCCAACCAAATTTATTCGAGCAAGCTTGACAAAGGAACATCTAAGGATGCTACAAACCAAGTAAGTGATGATACATCCATTGATTCATTAGATGGTCAAAGGTATTTCTAATTTTAGCTCTAACGGCCCCTAATAGGAGCCGACCATTCGTATTTCAGCAAACTTAATAGAGAACCATTTACGGATGCTACAAACCAAGTTTGGTAATAATCCATCCATTGATTCATGAGAAGGTTTTGATACATTTCTTTCTTTAAATAAATGAGGCCAACCATTTTATTTCAGCAAACTTGATTGAGGACCATCTATGGATTGTTACAAACAAAGTTTAGTGATGATACATCAACTGATTCATGAGAAGCTGCTTAAAGGCATTTCTAATTTTAGCTCCCTAAAAGGGATCAACTGGTAAAATATAAGCAAATTGCAGTTAGAACGTCAAAAGGATCCTATACAGCATTTGATGTAAATCTGACCAGTTGTTTCAGAGAAGACTATTGTTGATACCGGACGCTGTAGTATACCCCAAACTATCCTAACAGCTTACCCTGAACCTTTGGTTCTAGCGAGATACAAAAAGTGCAACATGGTAATCTTTACGAAGTAAAATTCATTTTTGATAATCTTAATAACAATTAAAATGTGCATTTTACTGTTTTTAGGACACTTATCATTCAAGTGTGAAATAGTTTAATTACATTTTGTGTATTTAGATTACTGAACTTTGAGCATTCATTTTCAACTTTGATTTATCAAATAATACTTCAGTCCATTAATTGGACGGCAATGAAAATATGAAGATGCCCACTAGTTTACTTACTCGAAATTAATGAAAAACACTTTGACAAGCACTTTATTTGTGGAAGCAGTGTATACAAGTGATGAAATCATTTTGTGCAGTGTTTTGAACATGTTAAAGTGTTTCATGCATGTTATACAGTTAATTATAAAGTGTTCACATTTATTATCAGCACCGGTGTTTAACAAATAAAGGAAATAAAAGAAGGTTAAGTCCTATTGGTAAGTGTGTTAATTTCTGATAATGTAACTAGTTAGAATAAGCTATATAAAAGTTTAATAAACGTTTATTAAAAATCTGATTACAAAGTTACAATACATGAAAAACTGAAACCTGTAAAAAATGTAACATAATAAAAAATCAGAGTGAAAAACACACACACAAAAAACAGAAATAAAATCCACTTAAGCGGCAATAAAGGCAACAATATAATTCTAAACAGTTCAAAATACATGTAGTTCGCATTTTTTCTATCTTCCACCATACAAGGACATTTCCTGTACAAGTCAAGGCATAGCGCTTAAAAAATTCACAGTTAATAAGTCATGGTCACGGTTGATATGTTCATTAATAAACTCCAGTTAATGAAATATCAAGCAGAAAATATTTAACACGATTTTTAGGCTATTTTTTTAAAAAAGATGTATAAAGGTAAATCTGTAAAGATTTTAATTCATGTGTTTGTTACTATTAATGTCTATTGGATAAATATCTTCTTAATGTCCATATTGAATTATTCTGTATCAGAGTCATTGAAGAAGCGTTGTCCTTTAAATGGTGACTTTTCACCAGTTTGTTTTTGTTTTTTCGATGGTTGATCCTTCTTTGCTTTCTTTTTCTTCTTTGGGCCAGTAGCAGACGGAATACGTGGTACTGACATATAGGCATCCCATGGTGAAGGAGCTTCAAAACCAGTATCCTTCTTCTTCTTCTTCTGCTTGATGGTTTTTGGAGCATCTGGTGCAATACTTGGTTTCGGATCATCTTCTGTAGGCTTGAATGTACCAAGTGCTTTGCTTGGATCCACTTCATATAGAGGAAGAGGCTTCTTTCTTGCTCCAAATATGCTTGTTGGTGCATCAGTATGGACAGAAGGCAGATTGTCATCAAATGGATCATTAGAATCTTGTAAAGAGCGAAATACGTCAGCGTCAGCAGAATTTGGAGGGAATCTAGGATGTGGAGAGGATGGTCTTGCAGTTTCTCGTATCTTATTAAGCATTTCAGTAACTGGTTTGAATTGATCACTTTCTGGTGATATTACTCTATCTCTGGATGTATCTAGTGTATGCTCGCATGGAGGCATCTGGTGATATTCACTCGAATGGGCAAGAAATAGATCGGCACTTCCAGGAGCTGGGTGAACATCCACAATGTGTGGTTTGGGAGAAACTGACTTTTTCCCCAAGAATCTTTGTAAAGCTGGTAGTTTATGAGGCAATGTGCTTTCTTGGCTCAGAGATTTTGCTTCAGTGCTGATAGGTTGTGACATATTGGAACAGATAGTTCCTGCAGAATCGGGTCTGGTTGAAGGTTTTGTTTCATCTACTCCATGTGCATGTTGTGGTAACTTTTTAATGTCATCAGATTTGCCAGAATGTGCAAGAAAGAGATCAGCATTTCCTGGTGCAGGGTGGTCCTCCAAGTCATTTGGTTCTGGTGAAACAGTCCTTCTTTTACCCAAGAATCTTTGCAGAGCTGAAACCTTAGTAGGAGATTGCTCATCAGTGTTTAAAGATGGTGAACTGAAAGTGACAGGGGAGTCAAACACATCTGTACCAACCGTTCTTGCAGAATGAGGTCTGGAGGATTGCTGAGAGCTATGCCATTGAGTCTCCTCATTCTCGCGCAACCAAGCTGTAGACCCTGAATTACTCTCTTCTCCGGACATAAATGCTGTTTCATTTTCAAATACATTTCTACTGTAATCTTTCTTATTATTTTTTCTGATTAAACTGAATTGATTATCATGGTGGTACTCATCATCATCATCATCATGTTTTTTCGAAGCACAGCAGAATTTCATACATACACAAATCACAACTATTACTATGATAATTACAATGATTATAACTACAATTAGAATTATGATCCATAAAGGAAATTCAGAATCCTCAGACCCATCATCACAAAAGTAAAAATATCCATCAAAAGAGCATTCTGACACACCGAATGTTGTAACACAGTAATAGATAATGGAATATTCCAGAATTCTTGTGGCATGCTCTGTACCTGCTCTATCGTATTCTCTGATACATGCCTCAAGGAAATGATCTATAACACTACTAGTTACAGCTCCGCATTTATCCTTTAGTGACTTCTTGTTAACCACGCTTAGACAATCCTTGGCAGCTTTGGAGTAGTCATGAGCTATGCTTCTTGTATATGGGGTAAGGGTACTGGGTATGTTAACAGCCTTAACAGGAATTCCTGATGGTACCCAGGCTTCTTCTGTATGGTCTCCTACAAAAAAATCATATAGTTTTATGATATGATAAAACCTTTTTTAAAAAAGGCAGATTTTAGTCACTAAAGTATGTTCAGAACCAGAGTGAAAGGCATATTTTAGTTTACAGTTTGTACTACATATGATATTGATCTTTCATACATAAAATTAACAACAATCAAACTACTTAATACAAGATTTCCTGAAGAATGACTTATACACAATGCATCATACTAAGAAATAAATTTTCTTCTTAAAACTTAATTATTCATGAGTCACTATTGGCAGAAACTCATCTAATAAGTAAAAACAATCTGTATCTGTATAAAACTAGATCATTCGCTTCCTTGATTCAGAAAAGAAAATTTTATACTAAATTCTTGTCTCAATACCTGAAATTTGTCCCGTGTATGATGCTGCGGATGAACCAGACAGTGTTCCTCTATTTGTATAGTAGGTCTTCATCACTGGTGAAGTTCCAATACCTTCATCAAAAGGTATTTCAAGCATCTTTGAAGTATCAGTGGAACCATGCTCATTGTCAGTAACAGAATATTTTGTCATATCCTCAATAACTTCATTTACAGTTTTCACTATTCTCCACACTCTAACATAATCAACACTGAGTGTAGAGGTTGACTGTGGTGTCATAACAATTTCCTTTACATTCGCCATGATACCAACATTCACGTTGGTCAATGTGATATACTCAGTTGTACCATCTTTGTCGATAAGATAAATCATACACAAGCCTTCAGATGATTCCCAAGAAAGGGCAACATAATACCAAATACTTGGAGTCATTGACAATTTTGTTGGGTAAGTTGAATTCCATTCTATCATTAGCAATCCACCATTAATCATTAGCTTCAATGTTGTAGCACCAAGGCTGACAGAAATAAGCTGAAGATTTAAAGATGTTGAGTTATCAGGTACATCAGCAATTTTAGCCCAGAAACTCAGAGTTAAAGAGTCAATGTTTTGTTCCACAACAAATTTATCAATTTTAAACATGGTGTTCATTTTCAATGCCACAGCATATCCACCAGAGGATAAACTTTCTGATCCGAACTTGTTCTGTAGAACTATTTCATCTTCATTAGGCATATGCTTTTTTCTGATGTAATCTCCAACATATTCTCCAGTAATGTCGTCAGCATTTATGTCATCATTTTCATTTTGGAAATCATTAATCCAAATACCATCACCAGAACCTAGCAGTCCTTTGTTTACAGTAGCAATGTCTGACTGGATCTTTGTGGATATAACAAGACCTATTTTTGAATCGTATATAATCAAGAAGGAGTTTCCAAAAGTTATCTTGATAAAATGCTTCTCAGTCCATTTAACATTAAGACCAGCGTATGTTTGAGTAGTTGGATATGTCAGATGGTTTCCTTGGAGTAAGACAGTTCCATTGTATGTTGTAACATTATGCTGAATAATTACATTAACACTGTTTTTCTGAATGGCAATTTCCTTCACATAGCGACAATTGGGTGTTCCTGGACAAGGAAAGAATAAACACTGGATCCTTAAAGATGCAGTACTGATGAGTGTATAAATGCCAGGAGTTACATGTGAAAATGATATTCCATCAAAAGTTGTTATGTAAGATCCATAAACTATTCCTGAAAAGTCAGTTTTCGATGATTTAGCAAAGTGACAGTCTTTTCCAATCCAATTTTCAGAACATATACTGCAGGTGTAGTCCACAGACATCTCAATGCTTAAAGAGGCATAATATCTTTCCCAAACAGTTGTAACAGAATATGAGGATGAAAAATGCCTGGGATGACATTGACATTTTCCAAGACTGCCATCACAAACCCCAAATCCATTGCAAGCACCCAGTTTTCCAATGGGACAAACTTCACTGCATGTAGCACCCCATCTAGAATCAAAGCAGACGCAAGTTTCATTAGAAACACTACCAAATACACAGGGTGTGCATGTTTCACCTTTTGCACCAATGTAGTCTGCCAATGATTCCATTTTGTTACATAATAACTGCAGTGGGTTAGTAGACTTATTTTCAAAGCTTACATATAAATCAGCAGTTCCCACAACAACAGCTTCAGCTTGTGTCGGTTCCTCTGTAACAGCAAATTCATGGATACACATTGATTCATATATATCTGTCAAAACTTCAACTGATGATCCAGATACTGCTTTAGAAAAGTTACTATAAAGATTCATGCAAGTGTCCTGAGCATCTTTTAACAATTCTTCTGGGATTGTATTCTTTGTTGTAACACTAGCAACATTAAGATCCTTGTCAGCACTAAGATCTAGGTCTGATTTTATCCATTGCGGTGGATCAAGGGGATCTATAACAAACATATGTTCTGATCTTTTACTTTCGTAGGCAACCAATCCACTGCCTTCATTGAAGTTCCAATTGTGTGAAATGTCACTGGTTTCAGTGGAGACAATAATCCTGAAGTTGCTAATTATGATAGTTGGGTTGTGTGGTCTGGACCAGATTCGAACTTCATCAATGTAGCCTGTAAATATTCCTACAGAAATATCAACAGCTAGGTTGGGTCTGATCTGTCCCAGTGTCAGTGTACCATCACTTGTAAACACAACATTGGGCAGAGACAAAGCTTTCACTGATGAAATTCCTGGAACATAAATTGATACAGTTGTATATCAATTTGAATATGAACTCAACATGTTATAAAATTATAAAATAAAGAACATAAAATCTTGAAAAAAGCAAATTATGAGTTATGGTATTTAGAAACTGTAAGAACAAGAGAACATTCATTAATAAGGCACTTTAAAAGTGTTCAAATGGCTGTATGTTAATAGATTATTCTGAAATACAATTAAAAACACACTTTAGAATAATATTCAATGACGCATACCTTTATCATTAGTGACATAGATTTCCAGAATACTGTCTTTAGTTCTCCATGCTAGACTAATCTGATTCCATTTATTCAGCTCCAATGTTAAGCCAGTCAAAAGGTATGAACCCTTTACAACAACAATGAGTCCATCAGCATGATTAATCAGGATAACATACTCCGTGTTGACATCATATGTCAGTAGGACTCCACCAATGGAAACAATTTTCACATGCAATTCTAACGTAAAATCCGATGCAGGGAGGGTAATACCTGTAACTGATACCCCAACACCTGAATAGTACAGGCAATTGGATTCCATCATTGACACATGAACTTGCTCTATGATAGTAATGAATTCATTGTGGTGGAATATTGCTTTATTCATGAAGATTTTAACAGCATCAATCCCAGATGATATGTTACACATTGCAAGCACAGTTTCTGCTGGATCTGTACAGATAGTTTCACGACTCATATTACATGCAGCAGACGAAATGGCTAAGGATGTATTACATGAGGTCAATGTTCCTTCTATACTAAACAAACTGGAAGTCCACTCATTTCTTGAAATGGATATTGTCAGTAATAATCTTTTGTTAATTGAAGAAATTTTCATTGTAACGGAAGATGATAGAATAGTGACTCTAATAGATGTTTGTGATTCAAGTTCCAGAGTTATATCTTCAATGTGTAAAGTATTGAAGAGTCTAATGCTGGTTGAATTTGACAGTAGCACATTAACGTTGGTGGATCCATATGCATCGTGACCAATATAATACATCTCTCCTTTGTTAGATATTATCAGACCAATTAAACAAACATGCTGAAGAGCATCTGAAGTACAAGTAGAAAATCTGCCAGTTACTTTAACATCCAATGATGATACAGCAAACAAGGAGTAGTATCCTTTAACAGGTACATCGACTAGTGCACCATCAAATGTTGACAATTGTCCTATCAAATTTACTTGAGCAACAATTACAGCTAAGCCACTTTCCAAAGGAGCAAAGGCAGGCTGAATAGATATAGAACAATCATCCCCTGACCAATCAGTAGCACACACATTGCATTCTGTTCCATTCCAATGTCCATAACATTGGCAAACACCAGCAGTATCACATTCACCATTACCATTACATGGGTTGGCAGCTCCACCAGGACAGACATTTTCACATTTCCCACCGTAGTATCCGTAGTAGCAAATACATCCATTGCCATGTGTATATCCAAACATACAACCTGAGCATTTCTGTGTTATCCATTCAGAATGATGGTCTTCAAGAGCACATATATAGTCATATATATTTTGTATATTTCCACCAGTAATTCCACACAGAGAAATGAAATCAACAACAGTTATGGACACATCAGTTACATTTCCAGATGTGGTAGAAGTTGCCATACAAATTTGTCTGTACCACCAACGTTGGAAATCTGGAACACCCAAACAGTTGGTTGCTATGCTGGGAGAGTCAAAGATCTGATAACACTTGGATTCTGTGAGAGGATTATTTTGTTGTAGTATTTGTGTTTGCTCAGTATCAATTCTTATTGTTCTAAGTTTTAGATCAGAGACAATCCATGTAGGAGATTGCCAAGGTGAGTGTGGTAATTCTAAGTCATTTCCAGATGCTTGATCAAATGCAGCATTTCCAACTCCTTCTGAGAAAGATATCAATGTAGATAACTCTGACATGAAGTCTGATGTTTTGACATTAAGTTGGTAAGCCTGGTAGATAAGAGAATTAGGAATAGAGTTTCTCCACACAGTGAACTCATCAATCAAACCAATATAACTTTCTCCAGTAAATGTGTACTTCTCTCCACCTACAGATGGCATATATTCTCCGAGCATTACTACACCTCCACTTTCAAACAAATGAGGACAATCTAAGTTAATTATTTCATGGGTAACCTTTGAGTTATCTCCTAGGTGAAAGACATCAATAGTCTTCAAGTTCCTGTGGAAGGTCAAAATTATTTGGTTCCATTCGTTCAAGTCTGCAGCAAAAGTAAGTGGCACAACAATTGATGAATACTGTATTTGCATAGGGTTTGTATTCAAAATACCAAATGTAACAATTTTACTGTATGATACAATGAATCCCCCATAATCAAAAGGCTTGAAGTACAAAGACAAGCTGAAATCTAGGTCTTGTAGAGTAAACTGAGAGTATGAAATAGGAAGAGATGTAGCTGCTGTTCTGTTGAATTCAAGGGCAAACCCTGAATTACTAGATGAATCAACAGAAGGAAAATTGAGTGTTTGTAATATAATACTTGTTGTTAGTCTGAAGTTACTGTTGACATAGCTGGTTATCTTGGATGCACTTAAGGAAGAATAGTCCGTCCCTGAGCCATCACAAGAACCAAAAATTCCACTGGATGACTGACATACCGTAGCTGAAGACATAACAGATGCAAGTAGGTGATGTTCATGAGCTAAGACATTTACTGTAATCGTTCCTATAGTTGTTACTTTGATACTTAATTCCGTTAAGGAAAGCTGGGTCAATGAAATAGTACCATATATGTTTTCAATATTATCCTGAACTGTTTGCTTTCCATTAACAAATACTATTGATGCACTAACGTGTCCTGATGGTGTTATTACAATATTATCAGTCATAGTGCTTACTGCAATAGCTTTGATACATGAACCTTGATTACAGCTAACTTGGTAGGCATGGATGTTAACACCTAGAATGGTTGATTCAAACAACAGATACACTCCAATTTCTCCATGGAATGAAATTTGTTGACCGTTGAATGTCATGTAGAAGGCATTGCTTGAGACAGAAGCAATTTTGGTTGTGTTTGATTGCAGTGATGCTGAGAATAAAACTGAACAATCTTCTCCTATCATTGAACCTGAGGTATTTGTTGTACATAAAGAACAATCATCATTTCCATTCCAGTTCCACCAACAGCTACAGGATCCATCAGATTGACATTCACCATGATTGCTGCATGGATTGTTTGATGTTCCGGGGCAAACAGAATCACAATTAACCCCATAATAACCATAAAAACATACACAACTTCCATCAGATTGTTCGAATCCAAATTTACAATTCGTTTTACAGCGAGTACCATTTCGTACATCATAAGGAATATTAGAACAGTATGCTGTTGTTTCAGATGGAGACCACTCATGTTGTGTTTCACAAATTTGTAGCATATCTAGTATAACATTGTACCCTGCAGTCATACTATTATCCACAGACATTGCTTGCTGGCATACAACATAAAAGAACTCTTTGGTTGCATTATTCATACCAGGACAATCAGCAGAAAAGACCTCTGAGCCACAGAATGCTGATGCTTGATTGGCCCAAGAATCATTGATAAAGAATACAAGTGAAAATTCAGGCTTGTGACTTGCAGTGTACTTAATATCAGAAACAAACCACTCAGGTGCTTTCCAAGGGTATACTGGGAGGGGAACATCCAAGTTGTTTGTAGTATCAAAGGTAACAGAGCCATCACCTTCATTAAATTGAAGTGCAAAAAGTAAACTTCCAGAGACAATAGCTGGGTTCATCTCCCATAATTGACTGACTTCATTGTCAAGGACGAGTATGTCCCAAATCATAAAATTTTCTACAATGCCTTCAAATGTATTTGACATATTGTATTGTTTTCCATCTGGAGGAGTATGCCAATGTCCAATTGTAAGTACACCAGATTCATTGAATATACCTGGATTCATTTCAATACTCCCTGAAGTGGAGACAGCAGAATCTTTGTCGATGACGTACAATGTTGTAGTACCTATATCATTATCATATGTTAAGACTACTTTGTTCCAGCTATCTTCATCTAAAACTATTTCTGAATCATATGATGTTAAGTTGTCCATTGTGAATGCTTGAATTCCAAGTCCATTTTCACTATTTGTAACAAGAAGGGATGTTGTATTGCTAGTGAATGAGAAGAGTATACTGTCATTGGTATTGTTTGACTTTACCATCAATTCAAATGTTAATTCAATAGTACTATTTGGATCTAAGCTAAACTCGTGGGCAATGCTAGATTGAATAAATCTTAATCCATAACCACCTTGTGTTTGATATTTAAAACCAATGTCAGGGTAGAATATTATGCTGTCACATTCTGTAACTGAAATCCTCTCCATGTCAAAGGTTGTCTCATTTCCAAACATCTGTAGAAAGTGCTTGACTGATAGAATCGTTGAGCTTTCTACAGATAGAGGAGATTGAGTGGCTGATGATCTATTACAAATGTTGAATGCTTGTTGTCCAAGTTGGTTGAAATACGCAAGCTTTTCTGACGTGTTTGTTTGAAGTGATCCACTAAGTAATCCTGATGTTTGAGTAAGCCAGGCATCTGATAGCAATAATGTCAGGTGTAGGTATTGACCCTCAACTCTAACTTTGAATGTTGTTAAATTGGTGACGTTGAAAGTAATCTCCAAGTAACTTGAACGATAAATTTTGAAACCGTTGAAAAATACAGGGGTATCTAGCATTGTTTTCATGTCATTTATGTAAACCATTGGTTTGGAGTAGTATGCCCTGTCTGCTTGTATTGTGATTACAGCATAACCAACATTTTCATCCCCAATTCTTGTGGTCATAAACGACATACATGAATAATTCAGGTAACAAGTTACAAACTTGCCTTGAATGATGACAGTATCTGATATAGCCAGTAGTTGTAACTCATCCTGAGCATCAACTGAATAACTTATTCCATCTAAAGTATAAATGTAGCCTTGTTGACCAACAAAGGCAATGTAATCATCAGCAAGATGAGATCCATCATTTACAGCCCAGTTGCATTCATCACCATACCAACCAATTGAACATGTGCTACAGTCTTCCGAAGTCCTTCTCTTTATCGGACAGTTACATTTTCCAGTGGTTTGATCGCATGTACCAAACCCACTGCATGGTTGCCTGGCTCCACCTGGACAGACCGATTCACATGTAGTGTTCCAGTAGCCATCATCACATATGCATTGTGAGGACGAAGATAAGCGTCCACCAAAAACACATTCAGGCTTACAAGATTCATCCATATAAGGGTACAGATTGAAACTACTTTCAAATTCTACGCAAGTATTTTCTGCAGGCCATACAGTTAGACCTAGTGTTTGTTGACACGCATCAGCAAATCCTGATACTGCAGCAGCAATATCTTCCCCATCGCCTTCAGCGTGTGTACAATCAAACAAGGCTACACTAAGTTTTGGTAGTAGACTAGAGTGTGTACACATCCTGTAACATGAAACAAATTTACATTTAAATTATAGGCCAGGAGCACAGTATAATTTCACATAGGTGCCACATTTAATCAATTGCTTTGTATTAGATGATTATCCTGAGCCTTGATAATTTTATCCAAACATATACCGTAAATAAGGCATGTAAAATTGATCAAAATTTGAAAGCACATAATTATTGATAAAACAAATATTTCACAAAAAACATCATGGCTACCAGATGAGCATAGAACAATATTACTAGTACTTTTCATTTCACTAATAATTAAATGTTTACTAAAAATGTCACCTATCATCTTCCCAGCATAAGGCTTTACCAGTTTAAATATGACATAATTTATTCAATCTTACTTAGATAAGGTGGACTGGGCACCATTGAAGATGTTTTCACACAGGGCATCATAGTAGTAAGTGAACTGTCGTCTGTTTCTATGTTCTCCGTGTGGAGTATAATCAATATGATTTACACGCAAGTCTGACGTCTGACTGCCAACATCTCTTCGTTTACGAGCTGCGGGTACGGGTGAAGTAGTTAATGTATCTGTTTCATAAAGTGGACTGTCAGAAATTCTCTGATAACATGATCGAAGCGGTGTGTTGTCAATTTTGATGACAGTGTCCTTTGCCCTCCTTCTAAACACTCTAGATAATTCATCATCCGGTAAATCTAGTTCCATGTAGCCATTACCTTAAAGCAAAATATTGAAAATTGTACACCATAATGTAGATTGTACTGCTTTTTTGAAGGCCCAGTCCATGTTTTCAAGTAAACAATCCTCCGGGCTTTTAATTATTTTGGACTTAAATCATTGTGCATTTCTTGAACCAATCAAAACAATTATGTGTATGTCAGTATTTACTTTGGTACAGCTAGGTTCTAATGCATGTCAAAATAAACACTCAATGCTTAGGTGTGAACAATCACACTTAGCTGTAGGGTCTGGCAATGTGCGGTTTTCAAAGTTAAATTTATGTGGGAATGGTCCAAAAATTGTCATATAACTGTTTGGTATTCAGAATTCGGAAGTTCTAGTATTAAGATATATGACTGTATAGAAGTTAGAGGGGAAAATCAGGACTAAGAATAATGTTTAAATATTTATCACTGTAGTAAATATTTTTTGTGGATGGTTAAAGTTAACTCCATTCATAAAAATAAAGCAATAAATAAAACATGAATCAACAAACGTAACACTACCAAGTAACACTAGTCACTATATTTGTTACCATCATTAAACATAAGTTAAGACGCAAATTAAATGGAAAACTGATTGATAAACTTACTGTACGAAACATCATCATCAAAATCATAGTAGTAGAAAGTCACACCAGTTTGTGATAAGTAAGTTTTCACCCATTCAGGAGACTTGGAGTACAGTCCTATTAGAGTAGATGCATCAAGTTTCCTGTTAAAAAAATAACACAACAGTTTTATGGTGTAGTATGACCAAATATTTATGATACATTATATGTAACTGGTACAAACAAGTATATATCACATCATCTCATAGAAACTAGTGAACTAACACAATATTGTGCAAACCAATATAAAATATTCAAATGTTAGCTATAGTGCCGCACGCACACACGCACGTACACAGGGTGTTCATTGAAAATGCCAACATTTTTGCACTGCAAGCAAGACTCATACGAATTTATTTCCAGGAATATAAGACAATGCCATGTCAAATGATGCTATAATACTTGAGTTAGCAAAAATCTCACAAAATTACCTTGATGCAAAACCTAACATGTCAAAACAGCCAACAAATGAATCGACTTTCTTCCATCTTGGTACTGCTTGGCTGATTTGGAATTTTCCGAGTGATAAACTGCCTCCATTGCGAAATGGTGTTTCATTGAAGTTAAACACAGAGTAAATCTTAGGTACATTTCCAGTAAGTTCATTAAATGCGTACAGAGTTAATTCTTTCAGAGGTCGTGAGAATGTTATAACTAGCTGATACCAAACATTATCATCAAGCGATATTCCGGAGTTCCACACCATATCTCTACCATAATTAATTATTACTGTTGAATTATAATCGAGACTAAATGCTTTTCCTTTCTTGTAAGAGAATATCACGCCATGGCAACCTGAACATGTTTTTACATAGAATGACACAGTTGCTTCCTCAGTGGATCCGAACAGATGGACAGATCTGCTGCTTGCACTAGCTGAATTACAGCATATAGCTAAGCCTGATGCTTTGTTAGTAACATTAGTGTTGTCAAAGTATTCCGCAGATGCAAAGTCAGTTCCTACTGAACACTGAAATAGCAAAATTATTATAAATAATTATTTGATGCTCAAAACTTATGCAATAATACATAAAAATTCATGTAAGATGTCATAAGACAAGAAATAACCCACAATAAAAACATATCAGAACATTAAGGCTAAAAATCACATACAATGGGTTTCAATACTTTATTTGTCAAGAAACCTGCATTGTTCAGAATATTAAAATAAAAATAAAGTAATCGCAAATAATTGATGAAAAGAATAAATCACTGACTCCTACATATTCAAACTTACGTATGTTCCAGTTTTCCCTACCACTGCAGTATTTGCTGCGTAGACCTTGTACTCATTATAAATCAATGCAGCAACTGAAGTGGGAACATTGTTGCACAATCCGGTAACATTCCAATTTTGAGATGCCAGTCTTATGAATATCTTGAAGAATGAACTTTTCCTCTTTACGTCCATAGTGAAGCCAATATTGGATATGCTCACTGTCATTACTTTAGAGTTTTTATTTTGCACCAAAATACCGCCACTGGTTTGGTTAATTATTGTTTTCTTTTTCCAGGTTTCCCCATTAATCTGAGCCTTAAACTTATGTTTTCCACTTTTTGTTTTCTTTTTCTGGATGAGTTCAAAGTTGACAAAATCAGATTTGTAAGTCAAGAAAACCTTGTCGACCACAAACATTTTCTTCTTCCGTTTTTTTATTAAATTTTGGCGTATCTGAAAGAAACCCAAGACAAAAATGAAAATAAAAATCGCAGCAAGCAAGTTCACATCTCTGTCATCAATAACTACATACATTTTTCTGAGAGTGCAGAGTCAATGGATACTAATACTGAGAATATATGAACTGGTTTTGCCACATGTTGAGCACACAGTGAAATAATACCTAAAGAATGCTATACATAACACATTCTGAAGTATTTTGACATTTCAAAATTGAACAAATTTAGCCAAATGATTCTTTTTGCACAATAATTTTTTTATTTTTCCTATTTATTCAAATGGTAATTGTAATTTTGGTACTCACCAGTATGCGTAGATCTGGTATTTCAAGCAGAACCGCTTTGTCGTAAGTGTCCTTCAGTATTCTGCCTGTTGTATTGAACATTGTTATAAGGCCTCCTTTACCTTTCACATCACACTGCATTCCCTCATCAGTATTATTTTCACCAGGGTTTGGATCTGAGTTGAAAATATCACAGAATTCTCCACTCCAGTATTGACTGCACGCACTACACGCAGTGTTACCATTCCATTCACTATCACAGATACATTCTCCATTAGTTATATTACAGTTTCCATGATTGGTGCATGGTGTCACATGACCACCTGGACATTCATATCGACACTCAGTTCCGTAGTACCCATCATTACAGACACAATCATCGTTGTAAACTTCTCCGAAGTAACAGTGTTGATCACAAGCGGTTCCACCAATCACCGGATATTCTCTATCGCCAAATAAATTACATAAATAATCAGAAGCTCTTTCAGATGTTGATGTCATAATCATGCATTCATCAGCAGCAAATAACGAGGAATCTATAGCATTGTCGAGGTTGTTAGAGTCTATTATGTCATTTATACAACTTATGAAGAAAAAGTCCAGCAGTACAGAGTAGCTGTTGCACTTCTCTTGTAATTTAAGTTTGATTTGTGTACAAAATTGGAATGCCAGTAAATCATTAGTTGAACCAGGAATATAGCTGATACTATTCAAATGTGGAATTCCAACAGTTGTAATAGGTGGATTGCTTGGTTTCCATGAGTACTTTCCATCCATTCCAATATATCCAGGCTTACCCCAAACAAAGTCTACAGTTGATAAGCCAGACCCTTCATCAAAATTGAATCCAAGTGAAGGAGTTAATAATAGAGGCCATGATTCATTGTTGATGTTTTGGACAAAATGATCAACTAACATATTCACAGACAATACATGTTGATAGACCAGGAACCTGTCAATTGTAAATACTGGCGTAAGGTGTGCATCTCCTGGTCCAGACGTTTTATGCGTAGTTGTCACATTCAACCATTTACCAATCACAGCATTACAACCAGTTACCACAGGGAAACCATATTCTGTTATAGCATTTGAGATATTGATCAATAAATACTGGCCGTACGTTGATTCATGTATTTCATGGAATAGCAGCAGATGGGATGTATCGTTGATACCAATTCCAATGTTGGTCCATTCATTGACAGCAACATTTATGCGTGTAGGATAAAGTATGGTTCCATATTGGATAACAAATTTACCATTTTTGATTACAAGTCCAAACGTTGTGTTTCTATTAGCAATACTGAAGATGGTACCATCATAAACAGCATCAATTCTTATTCTAAGTTCTAATGATTTTTCCACTGAATGTATGCTGATGATTTTATTGTCAAATGTAGGAAGTGTTATGTGTCCACCATTATATAGATATATTGCATTACCTGATGTTACCTGAATTTCAGTACCGGCAAAAAGAGTCTCAGAGTAATGTATATTATAACTCATAAACAGAGCATCTAAATGAGCAGAGGTGACTAGGTAACTTTCTACAGCTCTTGAAATACCAATTGACTTTATAATACATATCATGTCAGAAATACCGCATGACCATGCATTACTAGCTGAGCATTTCCCAAAAACTCCTGTAGCTGATCTACATCCTTGTTTCCTGATTGACATTCCAATTCTTAAACCATCTTCTATCATTATTGAGCATCTCATTCTAAAATTATCTGGTCCAGTAATCAGTATCTCAGATAAACTTTCTTTAACTATTTTAAACCCAAGAGGCAAGTCAATGGTTCCAAGATGAACAATCACTCCATTTAATTTCACTGTTCCAAAGTCATGAGGGAATATAGTCACAATTTCAGTTCCAACACGAATTGCAAGTGCTGTAATACTACTAGTGTAAACATTTGTCTGTCCTTTTTGCGCTTCTATGCGGATTTTTCCATTATCTAGGACAAGGAAAGGTTGATCTTTATTGTTCATTTGTAAATACGCCCCATCCAATGTTCGTATGAAACTATTACTTGAAAATGAAGCTGTAAAAGTTGATTTTGAGGAGTCTGCATGTTGTACTGATACTTGACAATCAGTTCCATACCATCCATTGTTGCATTCTATACAATCATAACCTAGACGATTTAAGCTGCATGTACAAGTTCCAGAAATTTTGTCACATTTACCATGACCACTGCATGAATTATCAGCTCCACCTGGACATTCTTTGTCACAATATTGACCCCAGTAACCATCAGCACATACACAAGATATTCCATCACTATCTTTGTCAGCATGTATACAAAGATGGTCACAACTTGTACCAACAAATCCTGCATCAATAAAACTTATGTGGCAAATAAATCGGATTGGGTCACGGTCGGGTTCAAGTGTGTCTGGAATAGTTTCATTCTCTATTAACTGATTATAACACAGGGATGTATAAGCTAAGAATGAATAAATTTCTACACCATTAGTGTTATCTCTAGCAATATCCTCAACACAGCTAGCCTTATACACATGCATGGCAACACTTCCCAGGGCAGAACATAAGGATTGCACCTCTGATGTGTCAAAAATTTGTTCACATCTCCTTTTTGCATTTTCAAGATATACTTGACTGGTAAAGCCAGCATTTAATATGGTCACTAATTCCTCAGCTGGTCTGGTTGATACAGCAAATCTCACATTGCCCTTTACATAAGGATCATGAATTGTTAAATCATATCCACTTCCAATTATATCTCTGACAACAGTTCCAATGCCTTTGTCAAATGTGTATTTCAAAACTGGGAAATTTGTAACACCAACAAATATTAATAAATCATCAATTTCCCCAATGAATGAACCATCGGTAATGATTCCTAATTCAGATTTAAAAGCCCCCACTGGTTTACCAATTACAATTCTGCCATTACTGTTGAAACAAAGGTGAGAAATGAGAAAACTTTTTGAGAAAGTTGTGGAAGGTAAACCTGAAGTAGATGTTAAGGTTTTTATAGTCAATGTAACCATTTCTCCAACTTCATTGTACGCAAGTTTGAGACTACACCAAACACCAACTGGAAGACTAAAGCCTGTATCTATAATTTTAACATCAGCCTGTATTTTAAGACGGTTATTATGAGCAAATATGGTAAAAGTTGAAGTTCCAACATATTGAAAAATTCCACCTGAACTCTCTTTATCTGCCTTGATATTCATTTGTATCACATTTTTAATATTGGGATAAAATACATCTGGTAGAATTGGTGATGATACAATACTGAATCTGTCTCCAGAAGCATGAACAAATGAACCGCCATCAGTCAATCCAGTGCCAGGATCAAATTTCATGCAGAAGTAGGCTGTAGTATTAGGTTCAATAACACTGTCATCTAAATGTATGTTACTGTTTGGAACTAGAATATGTTGAAAGGTTGATACGTTTGTTGGTTGATAGTTGGACAAGAATGTAGGTTCAATGTTACATAAAGAGTGATCTATACAGTCCATACAATCAGTTTTCAGGAGCACTGACATGTATCCTTTTGCTTCAAAGTTTACACGCATCTTAAAGAGGTGGTTCATTTCAGACCTTTTTCTTCTCAATAAAAATGAGTTTCCAGATTTTTCTCTGTAAACAAAATTTAGCAGATTTGATGTGTTGTATTGTCCATTTACTTGAATTCGTTCAGATTTTCTTTGGGCTGTTCCATCTATGATCACAACTTCTTGGCGATATTTCAAATAGAGAGATTTCAGGCATACACTGGTACCACATTTTATAGTACGACCACTAATTTCAGGAAGGCCACCTGATATTGGCTTTAAAAGGTACCATTCTTGAGATGAAGCCACTGCAAATAAATCTCCTGAGAATGCTTTCACTTTCAATGAACTGAAGATTTGACAAGCGTATTTTGTACTGTCTGGAGGATTTGGGATTACTGTTTTATCACAGTCTTCACCTGAGAATGGCAGAGAACAATTTTTGCAGTTGTAATTAAGATCATAATTTGTATTACACACACATAATCCAGTATCTTGTTGACATGCTCCATGTCCAAAGCAAGGTAAATTAGAACCAGAAACCCTATCAGGACAAGTGTTGGCACAGTTCCAAGACCAATATCCAGTATCACATTCACAACCATTATCAGTCGGTGTTCCATACAAGCAATAGTGTCCGCATAAACTGTTATAGTGTAAAGCCTTGTAGTCATGACAAAGATCTTCAATGGGATCAGTAACAGGACTGAGTGTAGATTCACAATATGAGATATATGATGACAAAGCAGGAACATAATTGATATCACTGATACAGGCATCAATGAAGAATGTGTTAAAATCTGTACCAAAGCCATTGCAGGAATTTACTACAGATGGTGTAGCAAACATATTCCGACATTTTTCTATCTTTTCAATAGAAGTACTAGCATGAGCATAGTACGCAGCTTGAACGTGTGGTTTGTCTGATATAATCCAACTTATCTGAGAATCAACTTCCGAAAAGATCATGCCAATGTTATTTTTTGAATCACGCGCAACATTACCAAATCCCTCATAAAACTGGTAGTCTAAGGTAAGTCCATTCACTTTGGTAAGGTCTCCATTGTTAACAATTCGATGTATCTTTTTGCTGTCAAGAAATATATTCCATACTCTGAAAAGACCAATATGCCCAAAAAAGGGTTCAATCTGTGAATCAGGTTTAATTGTCTGATGGCCAAAGAAGAAGTTCCCAGATGTAGGAAAGTTTATATCAATACTTGAAAACTGATCAGAATGCAGGAGACGTCCTTCCAGGTATACAAACAGCAAGATCTTATGGTTTGTAACATCAAATGTAATCAAAATATAATACCAAGTATTATGTTGTAAACTTTCGCTTGAGAAGAAATGGGAGTCTCCGAACAAAATTTCAAGTTTTGAAGAATTCAAATATAGACTGAAATCTTTTCCCAATCCCGACTTAGAGTATCTGACAAGAAGACCAGTATCTATGAAATACTTCATGGTAATCTCTATAGATAAATTCAATCCTTGCGTCGAAACTATACCCGTCATACCACTACTGCCATTGAAGTGCAGGGCATATCCATTGTTCATATTTCTAGATTCCTGCACAAGAGATGTTGGGTAACTGTACATAAAATGATTGAATCCAGTAGTCACCACAGCAAAATAAGCTAAGAATTCTTCTTTAATAAATTTATTGCTAATCTTATGGTACAAAACAGGGTTGCCTGATTTATCTAAAAAGTCATCATCTGTATTTCCGTTACAGTTGCCAAGAATTCCAGTTAGGTCTTTAGCTGTGCATGGTGTCATTACAGACACAGACAAGTAAGGTGATTCTTCCAGATAGCTAGTGTTAACAGTAACAGAGCCAATTGTGAATTGTAGTTTGACTTTGTCAATCCATTGAATCGATGCAGATGAGGATATATTAAAACTTGATAAACTAGGTATGGAAACTATGCGATTATTGTGCCAAAACAGAAGTGCTCCATTGCTTGTAAGTGGCACCTTTACAGTAAAGTCATTATCAGCCATATGGAACCAAATTTGTTGCATACAAACTTTAGAGCCATCACAGGGTCTCATTCTCACATACACAGAAAGTGACACAGAATGTTTTTCAAACAAAAGGTACTCTCCAGGAGTCTTCATGCTAAAGGCTTGACCATCAAACATGGCGCAATGACCTTGACCAAAGCACATGGCTGTATACTGAGGGAGACCAGACGGGATTGTTGCAGCCACAGAAGAACAATCTTCTCCAATCCAACCACTAGAACATGTTTCACATCCAGTTGTTGGATCAAATTTCTCTGATAAACAAGTACATTCACCAGAGACAGTGTTACATGTTCCTCCACCACAAGGTTCTCCACGTGCATAAGGACACTGATGGTCACAGCTTTCACCAAAGTAACCATTGTTACAGGTACAGCTATCATCTACTGAATTAAATACTCCAGCCCCATTCACACAATATATGTCACAGCTAGAACCATGCCAGTTTGTCAAGCCAGTGTATTTATTACATAGGACTCTGAAAGGATGATCTATTGATGTACGATTAGGATTGATATAATCTTTCACAGTAGTAAGAATGTAAGTTCCATTGTCACTGTTGCCCATTATCGCAAGGTTCATCAAACATTCTTCCAAAAACAAGATTATGATTTGTTCATCTAATGTACTTACTCCGTGAACAGAATTCAATATATCATTGCAAACAGCAGTATGTGTTTCATCAGGATTTGAGATTAGAATCTTCCTAGCATCCTCAGTGAAATCGTAAGTCATTTTATATGCACATATTGTCCAGTGAATGTCAGCCCAGCCACCATCTTGCCAATAGAATGGTATTTTACGTGATGTGGCATCAAAACTGTCATAGTTCTTTCCCTCATTAAATCTCCATAAGTAAGACATATCATTGTTATTACCTGTACTAATTGAAGTGTATTTAAATGCGTTTGCAACAATGTCACTTCCAGAAAGCGCAGTTTTCTTAACAGAAAACCCATCCAAATATCCATTGAAGTTGTACATCGAGTTATGAGACGTTCCCATCATAAAGGTGCCACCTCTGACGAAGATATTGCTGATATTTCTGACTATTTCTGATGCAGAAATATAGGCTAGATTATCTTCAACAAGATAAAACTGAAGAGTTTCGTCAGAGCTTGTCCATGTCATAGTTAATTTGTACCAAGTAAGAAGTTGCACTGGCAAGGATTTAATTGTGTTATTACTTTCTTGCTGAGAAAAAATTGCAAATGCAACTTGCCCATCACATACTAGTAAGGTGAAAATATCTGAAGATGGATTTTTATAGGACCAAAGAGAGGAGCAAGTGTCAGAGGAGGCTTCTAAATAGAAGAGAATTTCCACTGTAATGTCAGACTTTGTGAAGTAATCTACCACTGAAGTTTCCAAAGAACTGGATTTCACGTGAAGGCATGTTTCACCACTAGCATCATTAAATCTTGGTATAATCATCGTAAAAACACCTTTATCTTCTCTCCAAGATGGCATATAGATAGATACTATATTACCATCAGTCAGTGGATATGATTCGTCACCCTCTCGAAGAATGTTACCATTTGACAACATGAAATCATTGGTTGGATCTAAGTCACATGATGCAAGCAATCCTGTTGCTGATAGGCATACTGCTCTCTTACAATTTATATACAAATCGATATAATGCATCTTTATATCTATGTTAACATAGAAATCAGTTGAAGCTGTTACCATAATCCATGTTGGGGATTTCTGAATGACTTTGACACCTGAGGTCAATAGTAGACCAGATCCAATTGTGTGTGGTTGATTGTTATACCAAACAGAACAGGTGCCATCTTCAAGAGATTGAACAATCAGTGTGTTTCCAGCGATTGTAAAGGACACTGCATTTGTCAAGGCCAGAAGCAATTGATTAGAACTTGACACCTGTTATAAACAATAACGGTTTGTATGAGCTTTAAAAAATATCAATAATCATATGTTTATGAACAGGTATTAAGCAATTTTCATCACATTGTCATTTGCTGATGCACAGAGTTTGACACTGAAAACATTATTTGTGATATATTCTGGATATGTAAATAAAACCAGTTTTCTCTAAAATTATATGGAATTAATTATCACTTAGTTCCTGGTCATGCCAATTATCTACATTCTTTAAAGGACACTCAACCTAAATTGTATCAAATGTTTGTTTATTTGCAAACAAGAGAGCTGACTGTCACAAAATATGCCCGTTTATAATATGCTATGACAAATAGAATATGGGTATACATAGATTGAATAAGTTATCGAACTAAACCAAAGTAGAGATCTATGAGTTATGTAAAAATGACTGAATTTTTCACCTGATGTGTAAAATTGGACCTTATTTGTACCATAGAAAAACAATTATGACTATGTGACAAGGACTAACATCAGTGGACTATAATGGGTCTACAACACATAGTGGACCACGAAAATCATTTTCCGAATGGCATCAGCAGAGATGAATTATCAAAGTGAAATTCGAAAAATAGCAGCAAATAGCAGCAAATTGATTATCAATAATAATGGCTTTATTTATAGAGGCTACACATTTGGGTTTCCCCAGTGTTCCATGTGGGCCTCTGAACATACAAAATTACAATATAAGAGATAAACAAAAATTTAACTGACAAACTATGTACAAAAAAACAGATTGTGTTAAGGAACAATTTCAATATTACAAAAACCTAAGTATTGTAAAGTATCTTCATGAATTAGAGTTACTCATTACAATTATATGTTTTGCTATTCATAATAGGGTCGAATTTACCCACTAGAGGACATCCATTCTAGATATGCCTTTTTAAAACCTTTCTAAGTATTTTGTCGGCGAATTTGGATAGGAATGTTATTCCATAATTTAGGTCCTGAGTAATCCAATGACTTCCTAAAAAATTCAGTCCTTGATTTAGGAATATTAAGTTCTTGATGTGACGATCTTAGAGTAGTATTACTGGTATGTTTGAATTTGTCTGATAAGTATTCTGGACAGACATATATTATGTAGAGCTTTGTAAGCTAAACCTACTTTTTTATATTCAACACTGTCACTAAATTTTATCCAGTTAAGTTCAGCAAACAATTCAGCAGTTGGTGCATCAAATGGTTGGTCAAGTATTATACAAGCTGCTCTTTTTTGTATTTTAAAACATTATTTTGAAGGGTTTCACTGCAAGATCACCAAATTGAGCAACAATAGTCAAGGTGGGGTAGAATGTAAGCATTGAAGAATAATTTTTTGGAATGTAGATTTAGATAGTGCTTGATTCTTAGTAAGGGGTACAGAAGTCAATTACATTTTTAGGGGTTTGTTCAACCTGCTTTTTCCAGTTAAGATTTCTGTCAACATGGACACCCAAGAGATTTTCTTCTGATAATAGATGGATTGTCTGATCGTTTAATAATAGCTCAATTATGTGGGTGTTAATTGGCTTACTGAGTCAATAATTTGAAGTTGATATATACATGACTTTGGTTTTATTAGCATTTGGTACCATAGAATTTTGACTACACCAGTTTCTATGACGTTGAGTTGAGATTGGAGAGTTTCATGCATAGAATTGATCGATTTACCAACTGCTGTGACTGTAGTGTCATCAGCAAACATGTCAAATATAGTACTATCAATCCTGATAAATACATTATACTAATGTGCTACATGTGCTCAGTCCATTATAAACTGCTACAAACTACCTGGAATGAAGAGTCCCCAGGCAGGCAGCACAGTGTCACATTCCACACATACTAATTTCCAATGTTTTTTTTTAAATTCGAGAGCATATAAGACTAATTTGAGGAAATTTTGACAAATAAGGGGGAATAACTCCAAATTGGTGCGCAGGCTATCAAGCTTAGGCAAGATATCATGTCTGTATACAACTTTCCCAAGTTGGTGCTGTTCCGATTAGTACTATTAAATTGGCTGGTTATTGAACTGGCCTAGATACCATGCCTGTATACAATATTCCAAAGTTTTGTGCTGTTCAGATTAGAATTGTATGAATTAGAAAGTGGACAAAGCAATTTTCACAAAATTTTGACAAAGGGCAATAACTCCAAATTGCCAGGACTGAATTGGCTGGTTATCAAACTTGGTCTTCGCATTATGCCAATACACATTGTGACTAAGTTTCATAAATGTAGGTAAAACAATACACAAGTTATTGAGCTGATATCTAATTGGATTCAATAGTAACAATTAAATGATCATATAATTGGTATGAGATTATTACCTTAAGGACATGAATATCCAGCTGTTGAGAGTGTGCAACTGTGACTCTTGAGGCCAGATACTGGCCATATACATTGCTATCATATTTAGCTCCATCAAATGTTTGATAATGTCCATACCCATACACCATACCAGTAAACCATTCTCTCAATGGGTCTGAATAAAACAGTCTTGAAATTAGACTTTGTTGCCAATAAACAAAATTAGTACATGAAAGAAATCCCTAATGTAATAGATTTGATCTTAAGTTGACTATTAAATATACAACTCAACCATTAAGATTAACCGAAATGAAAGGTGTTTCTGCTTGATAGTCAAAATGAAATCCAGTACCAGTTATAATTTGTTTTCTTTATCTAAGTATTATCAGGATCTGAATGGTCACAAATAGATCATTTGTTGAGGGTAAATATTGTCATCCTTCATTTAAAGATGTTCACTTTATTAGGATGTTTTTAAACACTGCTAAAAATACAACAAAATGAAAAAGACTGAAATATAATGAATTACCACCATGTCCTCTAGCTAGAGAACAGTTGTCCCCAAACCAACCATTTATGCAAGTTTCACAGTTCTTAGTTTGATTTGCACCTTTCACACAAGTACAGGTGCCATCATTGATATCACAGGTTCCCCTGCCATAGCAAGGTTTAGAACTACCACCTGTACAGTGGTTGTCACATTTACTTCCGTAGAAACCGTGGTTACACCTACACTGTCCTTGAACTTTCGGTAGAATATCCTTTAAAGGAATTAGAAGTATGTTGATTTTTTATAAAAAAAATACAAAAGAATCTTTCAATAAAAAACGTCTTTTCAGTAAGAAAATAATAATAAAAAAATTGCTAGATCACACAGTTTTTTAAGACAATATACACACAAAGAAAATAAATGTACAATGTTTAGTTTCAAGAGTTTGTCAGGAGAAAAACAATCTTACCAATGAGGGCAGTTGTTGACATGTTATGGATGAATCAACATTAGCAGTTGTCTCTGTCTGTTTCTTTAAGTTTATAATTGTCCATTTATATGTCTCAATTGTTGATAGATTGTAGGGTCTGCAATATGTACATATAAAATGGTAACATCTCATCAATTTAATGAAAATTTCAGAATCTTGAATTATGCCTTTAGAAGTAAAATGGAATACTGAATAAAATTAATTTTGTATATTAAATAATAACAAAGCTTGCAAAATGTATTGTTAATAAAAATGACATAAACACTTACCCAATAGATAAAGCATAATTTACTGTTCCAGGTATGAACTTTGTGGGTTTATTTGCAAGTTTTATGTTCATGGAACCCGAGTATAAAGTGTTCTCTCCGTCTGATGTAATATAGACATTATTTGGGTTAGCATTCTGGTAGCCAAACCAAGCTTGGTACATATCCGTATCGACTTTTTGAATACATCTAAATTCAGGTAAGACAGCAGAGTTGAGTACATCACCATCATCATTGTCCACAAAATATCCTTGATCATCAACACATACAATATCACAATCTGGTCCAACATAATCTGAAAACAAATATAATGATAATGAAAGAAACAATAATGTATCCAGTGTAATATATAAAAAAACTTTGAACAAATTACAAAAATAAACAAATGAAGGGCTATAAATTTCATGAGGCTGCAGGTCAAGAACCGACCTGATAAACATCTGTACTTCACTTCCAGCAAAATAAGCAGAAATTATTTCATGTGCACTAAGTAACTATAAGGTCATCAAAAAGTCCTATTTCAGGTACAAATATACATGTACATACTTGGAGCACACTGTGTACATGTTGGTTTGTTCCATCCAATCAGACAATCTCCACATCCTGTGTGTGGGTTAATCCAATGTCCATTTGTATCATCATCGTAACATTCACATATATCTCCACCTAGATATCAATATACAGTAACAGTATTAATGCAGGATATACAACAAACAACTAATTATATTAATTTTTTACTGGGGTTTACTGTTGCACCGACAGCCAAAATCATTTGGCAACTTCTCTAGTTTTAACAGTGGACCCCAGCCATACACAAAGGTAGAACATCCACCTTACATAAGCTAACTGGATGGCTTTCTCATATAAGAAAATATGGTACAGGGTGGAACTCAAACTCACAGCAGTGAGGGGATGGTGATTACTAGCCAGAGATTATAACAAGATGACCACAGAGGCCACCACAAATAATAGAACCATAAATAAAAAAAAGCAGAGCCTGAAGAGATTCAATCATTATTCCTCTCTTCAGTTCCAGCAATAATTATAAATTACTACCTGCTTGAAAAGACAAGATGTAGTCTGACAATGTAATTAATACTTAAGGAATGTATGAAGTGAATAACTTGCGTGAATAGCAAGAACTTTGTAATTCTGATAATATTGAAAACCTACCATACATGGTAGCAAAACCATGAACACAGAGAACATCACAACTTGTATTGTAACCAATGTAACCATCTCTACATCTCTCACAATTACTTCCCACAAAGTTTGGAACACATGAAGAGCAATCAATACCGGTGAAACCATGGTTACAGACACATAGAGGAGCATCTTTACCAGGTAGTAATGTACACTTGCCTGAAATAAAATAAAAAAAAAGATATAGCCAAGAATAAATGTTAAAATTAGCTCAATCATTTTGTTTTTTTTTGTTTTTATGTGACTTATTGTCACTGGGTTTAATGCCGTTTTTCAACAGTTTTTCAGTTATATACGGCAACCGGTTCCTTAACCAGTTTTCCTGGACTGTATACTAACTAGTACTAACTTACCCTTCTACAAGGAGCTAGCAACTTCTCCACATATGGAGGAAAATTGACATTTTTGTCAAATTTTCATAGAAGGGTAAGACCTGCTGCGACTGGGATTCGAACCCGGATCTCAGCGTCACAAGTCCAGCGCACTAACCACTGGACCACAGCCGCAGCCTAGCTCGATCATTACACTAGATGTAATTGTTGATGGAATTGTTTATTACATTGACACAGATTTATTTGAAAGTGAATGTAGTAAAACGGTATCACATATAACAGTATATTTCTGAAGATATTATTGTAATAGAAAACTTACCATTTCCATTGCAGAGATTGTCAGCAGGACCTGGACAGACATACTGTGAGCAGTCATCACCAGCAAATCCAGGATCACAGAAACAAATTGATGCATCATGCTCAGTGCTGCGTATACAATTTCCATGTTCATTACAATCTGGTTGTCCTGGAGGTAAAAATAAATAAGTTGATAATAATTTTTCAACTGAAAGCATAGAAACATAAATAGACTTGTAAAACCAAGTTATTAATAAACCACAAAATACTATGTGTACAATAAAAACTAGTATTTCATATTATATGTAAATAAAAAACTGACTGCATGTATCTTGGCCTATGTACATGTATATTTATTAATAATATGTTGTACCAACATCTGAAGTCCAGCTTAATAAATTCAATCACTTTCTTTTGATAAATAACTTGACAGCATTCATTTGAACTGTTTTTTTATATGACATAAAATGCATATTATTTGTGATCAATAACATAATAAAAAAGTAGTTAAACAATAAATACCTGGACAATCCAGTATGTCACAAAGTTCTCCTTTGTAGCCTTCCGAGCAGTTACAGGTCTGATAATAGATAAACAGGAATAGAATAATAGTACAGATAATTAAGATTAAGTACATTATTGAAAGTCTTGCCCAGACACTAGTTGCAGTACCCGCAACAAACTGGATTACAATAAAACCAATAAATTTGGTGTTGAAAAGGTGTCAAAAATTGCAGACTGAAAAATATCAGTAAATATCTATAAGTAAATAATCAGTTAATATCCATAAGTAAATAATCAGTAAATATCTATCATCTAAAATGTTTTTATCTAAACAATCTCAAATACACACCTTATTTCCATTGCTATCTGCAAGGCAAGCTCCATGTTCGTCACATTCAATATCACATGAGAATCCACCATAGCATGGATCACAGACACATTCAGATGAGAATGGTGGATCCTCTATACCATGTATACAATCATACTGACATTCACTTCCCATGGAGTCAGTACAGTTGACACATTTAGGTGGCCAATAGTTGGCACCATCACAAAAACCTAAAGACAGATATAACAAGACTTGAGCTGAAAAACACGGTGAATCTTAAACAAAAAGTAAAAAGAAATGCATGCAAATATAATGTGGTTTCCAAACTTCTAATGGAACTAATAGTAATTTTTTAATATTGTAAAACATTCAATTAATATCCACAAACCATGTAATACAAACATTCAGCACCAGAAAAATTTAACTCATATTAGTATTACCTTTATTGTTACAATCTGGTGAACCAGGACAGTTCCAAATGTCACAGCCTTTCCCTTGCCAATTTGGATCACAAGTACAAGTCTGGGTTGCTATACTACAAACTCCATGTCCAGAACAACTTTCATCAACTCCTGGGCATCCTCGTACATCACAACTACCGCCTATAATATCCATTGAAATAAAATTTGTACAGTTCACCAAGAATACAAACTTCAAGTGCATTGAATTTACTTGAGATGTGAATTAAAAATTACATGCTTAAACCAAGATACAGAAGTTACAGGCAGAGGTTTCAACTTCTGATCCATTTTGATATGAAATTTGCAAGGTATAACAGCAAATACCAATAACAAACAATGAACTAAATTCTTTTGCATTTATAGGAAGCTGATATAATAGAGAAAAATTATTACATATAATAGTATACTCACCCCAATATCCTGAATGACAGCTGCATGAATCATTTACACAATCTCCAAACCCACTACAGATCTGATTACAATCTGCTCCAGTATAACATGCATTACACAAACATGTATCATTTAGTAATGCAACACCATGAACACATGGATACTGACATTCTCGACCCATGAAACCTTGGTAACAGTTACAGACTGGAACTTCTCCACTGGTGTCACAAGATCCATTTCCATGGCAATCTGGTGTACCGGGGCAGTCTGACTCATGACAAGAAGTTGTGTTAATACGCCATCCTTCATCACAGTCACATCGTCCTTGAATACATTGCCCATGTCCACTACATGATTTACCAACACCGGGACATCCAGGAGTTTCACACAGAGTACCCCAGAATCCAGATGGGTTATAACCGTTTGCATCATGACAAACACAGGTGTCTGTTGTGTTATCGCATGTACCACGGCCACTGCATTTGGATGCACAATTATCTATGCTACTTTCACAGTTACTCTGACAAACACAGATCCCTGCAATAATACCATATTTAAGGAAACCGATCATTTATAAGAAGCATTTCCATATTTTACAATACACTTCCAAAATATAACTTCACTTTGAGAAGTTGAATAGGTAGAGAAGCTCCTAAGAATGTGACTAGAATAGCTCTCCATTATCAAGCACCTTTAACAGACACAGTCAAATGATCAATAAAACCAATAATATTGTATTATGGACCTATGATCAAGATAACATAAAGTAAAACTTCATCATTTTGAAGAGTCATCCGAATGGGTGAAATGCTCGGCATAAACCATTAGTTGTAATAAAGTGGTATTTGTTCAGTGGTTGAAAAAAAATGTCATGTGAGTGAAAGAGCGTATTTACGGCAATAATACTAAATGTTTGTGTCAAATGTATTCTACGATGCCAGAAAGGAGTATATATGTTGATTGTTTAAATACATCTTGGTTGATTCTATCCACAAATATTTTGTTTGGTTTTTGTCCTAAACAGGTATAACAGTCACTGGGTAAAATGTCATATTTACAGAACATAAAAAACACATTGTTATGCCAAGTACATGGGTATAAAAGGAAACAATCAGTAATATCATTTCATAGTTGCCACAAGTGAAAAACAAAGTTCTCAAATTTTTGTTTTTTTTACGTAACTTTAACAATGAGCAGGAAAACAAGGCACTCAAAGTCACAGTCAAATGATCAATTAATTAATTAATCAATTAATTAACACTTAAAACTAAACCAGGGGATCATCATTTATACTCGAGATATCAGGGTAACAACGCTAGTAATAAACTTGAAAATTTATATGACTAAGAACAAAACTTGACAAGACTTTACTACCTCCTTGAGATAAGTTGAGTGCCTGTGATATTGATGCTCATAACAACTAATTTTTACAGTAATTTAAAAATACAAAATAACATACCACTATCCATAGGCTTTTGTATTCCAAAGCATGGAGTATTACAATCTGTTCCCATCCATCCTTGTTCACAGTTAGAGCAGAATGGCTCATCACGTGAAGCATTACAGAAACCTCGTCCAGAACAATTGTTTGGACACTCTGCAATCGAGCAATCATCTCCAACCCAGTACGAAGAACATTTACATATTCCTGTAAGTAACATGGCAATAAGAATAATTCTCAGGAGACCAATCCTTCATTTACTCCTTATAAAAGATAGGACACATTTTTACCTTATCCTTATGACTAAATCTGACAAATTATCCATATTTAATACGTAAAATATGCCATGATTCAACAATATATATGGGCATCTTTGAATAGTAATAAGATCATGCATTTCAAAGTTAGCAATACAGAAACATTGTTGCAGAATCAAATGCAATTGATATCAATAAAAATTAAGGTTCCCATTATGCAGTATGATACTAAGGGAGATATATTTGTCTTAAAGTAAATTACCAATGTCAGAAGCAGAGCTTATAATACAATTGCCATGGTTTGAACAGTCGGTTCCATTTTTTCCAGGACAACCAGCTATCTCACATTTCTTTCCTTTCCAGCCATCAGATCCACAATCACAAATTCCCTTGTTGCAGGTTCCATGTGCTGAACATTCAATGTTACAATCTATTCCAGTATGACAAGCATCACATTGACAGTATTGAGTGGACCAATCATTGGGATTTGGGGTGATTATGTCACCATGATGACAGTAATGTCCACAATCAGAACCAAAGAAACCAGCATTACAATTACACACGGGTTCATCCAATGGCAAACATGTTCCAGCATTATTACAATCATTGAGACATTTAGCAATGTGACAACCAACACTTATCCATCCGGGATCACAAAGACATTGTCCAGTAGTTGGGTTACAGTTTCCATGGCCTGAACAAGAGATGTTGTAACCAGGACATTCCTTCTTTTCACAGTAGTCTCCTCTATAACCATCAAATCCACAATCACACACCCCTGAAATGTTTTTGACTGATAACGAAGCCATGTCACATACTAAACAATTCAAAAAAGGCTTTTATAAATATAAACATTACAATACAACATATTCAGCTTGAATATAAAGAAAATCTATACAATATCACTCAGACAAAGATTTAATATGTCTTAAGTATTATAACATACCTTCTGGTGTACATGTTCCATTTTTGTTACAGAGACTGTCACACTGTGAACCACTGTAGCAAGCCTCACATTTACATGAAAATACATCAGGAACTTCAGTACCATGGTAACACCTGTAATAATGAAAACAGTGAGCATAAATAGATAAACAATTTCCCCTTCCTGAACTAAGACAAAAATCTGCAGTAACAATTAATGAATAAGATATATTAAAACTATTGCCATTTTACACAGAAATATAATAACTTACTTGTATTGACATTGATCACCAATATAGGGATGGTCACAATCATAACATCTAGGTTTGAGATCTCCAGTTCTCTGTTCACACGTCGCATTTATGCCATTACAATCACAGTCAGGTATATGGCAGGCATTTCCCTTCCAACCTTGTTCACACTGACATTCTCCATTGGCAGCATTACATGTACCATGTCCCATACAGTTCTCTGGCCAGCCTGGACATCCATCAATATTACACTGGTCACCTGTGGCCAAATAAATGCATAGCATGAATGTATACATCATACAATTACTAGTCAATCTTGACATCCATTTGCACTTCATTGTTTAAATTAGGTGTACAGGAGGCTACGTTTTATCAAATTCTAATTAAGTTGATACATCAACCATACCAACAACAGAACTTGTCCAAGATCTTGTTTGAATAAACTTTCCAAGTACCAGTATTATGAAGATTATAAATATGACTTCCAAACAAATTAAACTGGAGCATGGTCTTAAAAAAAAGCATTCCATGTTGACTACGTGCCATTCTCAGAACAAGTGAGCTAAAACTGTATGTCTACGTCTGACTGACCTTTAAATCCATCATTGAAGTCACACACACATTCTCCATACATATCACATTTTCCATGATTGTTACATTCCGTATGACAAGATATTCCTGTAATAATAAAATATGTGTCATAATAAATGATCACAAGTGAGATGAGTACAATCATGAATACAGAGCAAAATCTGATCTCTTAAACAAACCAATTATAGACTCATATCAGGATGAATAAAAATGTGTATATGCAGCTTAAACTATTTTCTACATATAAAATAGTGAAAATACTGAAAATATCAAAGATGACTCAATTTAATGGCTACGTAACACTAACCAGTATCACATGGTCTGTGACAAGTACATATACCATCCCTATTATGTGTACCATTCACACAAGGTATTTGACAACTTGATCCTATCCAATCCTCATTACAAACACATACACCTGATTCTGTCTGTGTGTCAAAAATACATTGACCACGCCCTGTAATATATACAAATATGTTGTCATGAAAGCTTGTTGACCACTACCGGTAGATAAATTGTATCATCATACCACATACAACAACAAATGTTGTCAAATATTATGAAAAAGTTATACAAGTCTACGCAACAGCATAAACCTTTTGATATTAATTGACAAAAGATAAACACTCTTATTATGAAATGTCAAATGAAATACACATCAGATCAAGCAATAAAAAATGCATCTAAGGCTTCTAAAACTGCTAGAGCGCTTACCTGACATTTGGTCAGGCAAAGTTAGAATTTCTGTTACACCATATGAAAATTTGTCCAACCGAATATATTATAAATAAGTGACAAATGCTGAAAATCGTAACTGCCTGTTGGACATCTAGTCCAGTACTTGCTAAAAAGTTATTGGACCTGCTTGAAATTTGTCTGACATGTCTGATGGTCCAGCAACTTTTGATAAGCTGGGCATCTTGCTTGATTTTTTTAACAACAAACATAGGCATCTATGAACATGGATTTCATAAAAAAAGATTTATTGCAAAACAAACCATTGCAGTTGTCAGGACACTGTGTTGTATTACAATCATCTCCTTGCCAACCAGGACGGCAAATGCATTCCATGTCAATACATGAACCATGTTGATTGCAATCTCTGTCTGCTCCAGGGCATCCTGCATCTTCACATAATCTTCCCTTCCATGCTCTCTCTACATTACAATGCAAAACCTTAGAGTCAACACAGAGCCAACATAACTCAATAAAAATAGTGAAAAATATCCAAATATTAATTGTTATATTACATACCCAGAGTTGAGTTAAAACATCTCCACTTAAACATGCATTAAATACTTTAGTATTGAAATAAGTGTATATGAATTAGTGTATTCTAAAGGCATATGACTCTAGAACAATTCATCAACATGCACTTTAAGTAATTTGTTTGGGGGTCTTTTGCAGTTATACATACATGTAAATATTTGCCACATGGGTCAATAACATTCCGGTAGTAAATGCAATAAACTTTGAAACTTAGAACTTTAAAACATATTTATATTTAGCAAAAAACACAAAACTTACTTGGATCATCATAGCAAATGCATGTTTGGCCATTAGGACTACAAACACCATTATCTGAACATTCAAGTTGACATCTATCACCATTATAGCATGGATCACAGACACATTCTCCACCAATATTGTTCATCACAACTGTTCCATTTTTACACTTCTTGTCACAATCAAGACCAAACCAGCCCTGGATTAAATATCCAATCACAGAATAAAAGTTGATATTTCAATGACATGTACACACCAAAAGGAGGTATCCATAAAACCAAGGATCTACATTTTGTTACTTAACATCCTGGCATATCAAAAGGAAATAAATATAGGTAAATGGTTCTTCTTAACTTGAAGGTATTTTTACATCATAATGATCATTTTGCCATGTAAATAAGTGAAAAGTTTTATATTGAACAGGTAATATGTTTGTCATGAAATGTGTAATTACAGCTTTTATGTCACTTACATCATTTGTACGACAGTGACAAACAGGTGATCCAGTAGACCCATCACAATATCCTCCTTCTTCATTAACATTACATGCTCCATCACCACAGTCTGGTATATCACATCCATCTCCAGTCCAACCTGTTTCCCAGAAGTAAACATTCAGTTTATAGACCAATGTCAGATCACAATGCAAGATAATATGAAGCATAAAAACGTAAAACACTTTTTACCCTTTGAAGACAAGTGCCCTGACTTTTTCATGTAACTGAAGACTATCTCAGTCATTCAATGAACTATATTTAATATAATTCGTAAACTCATTTCAAATTATGATTCAGAGAGGAAGTACAACCTTGTACAGGAAAGAATAAAAGCTTATTGATTTACACAAGTATTGATAAAAGGACGAAACGGACCTATGAAAACAATGAGATGCTATTCACCTGGAAGACATGTGCACTCATGCAGTGCAGTGTTACACACGCCATGGTCAGTACAATCTGTTCCATTACCAGGACAACCAGGTACCTCACATTTTGATCCTCTCCAACCAACGGTACAATTACATGAACCATTGACACACTGTCCATGTCCATCACATTCATTGTTACAACCTTTACCAGTGTAGCAAGAATCACACAAACAGAATCCACTGTTCATTGGACTTTGTACTCCATGATCAGCATCACAAATATCAGCACATGCCTCTCCCATCCATCCTGGTATACAGTCTCGACATTTTGGTGTGGTCAGTGAAGAATCACAAACACCCTGATCATTACAATCAGGAGAGCCAGGACAGTCTGGTACATCACATGCATTGGTCAGTGGATCCACATAACCATTCCCATCAACTTGACCAGTCCAACCACTGTAACATGTACATTCATGGGTTGCTGTGTTACAGTCACCATGTCCAGTACAATCTACAGCAATTCCGGGGCAACCAGGCATGTCACATGCCTTGCCTCTCCAACCAATATCACATAAACAGGCATTGTTGATAATTTTGCCATGATATGAGCATTCAACATCACAGTTGATACCAACCCATCCAGGATCACATTCACAATTCTGACTTCCAACTGGATTCATTTGTCCATTCACACATGGTTCCTCACACGCTTCACCAAACCAACCAGCAGAACATCTGGCAGAAAATAATGATCTTAAGATTAATGATTTCAATGTCATAAACAATAATCCAAACTTTGTACAGCGTAAACATTCATAGCCAAGTATTGAATATTAAATATGCTAATAAATTATGCGACATACAGTAAGTAAGATCATAAATTTAGCCAAAGCTTAAATACCAGTACTGATGTAATTACCTTACATTCTGCAATACCATATTAAGATTGCAATGTCAATTATGAATTTTGTATTTTAAGATGTTTTTTCAAAATAGAAAGGTTGTAAATCTTAAAATACACTTAGGGCTTAGTCAATTCAACTAGTTATAATAAATAGGACAATTACTTCAGAAATACTTACAAGCATGTTGGTGGATCTGTAGAGTTAACACATGCCCCATTGTTGTTACAATCAGGTTCACCAGGACAATCAGCATATTCACAACCAATACCTTGCCATCCTTTGTTACATGTACAAGTTGCTGTTGTACTATCACAACCACCTACAATACAGAAATGTGTTACTATAAATACAGTGCAACCTCTCAAGAGCGGCCCTCTCTTGAGAAACAACCTCCCTTCAACAAAAGCATTTGTTTTACATAAAACAATTTACTTCAAAACGATTCTTCACGAAAGTTTAAAAACTGTGACAAAATTTGTAACTATCACTATGCATGGAAATAGAAATAAATTAAAACAATTCAGTTACCTCTTCCACTGCAGTCCAAATTGTTCAATCCAGGGCAACCTGGAATATCACAGACACGTCCCTTCCAGCCAAGTTCGTACGTACAGACACACAAGTTGGTAACAGTGCTAATCTTGCCATGTTCAGAACATTCGGAGTTACATCCTACTCCTGTCCAACCCTCTTCACATACACATATACCACTATCCATTGGTTGTTGTGTTCCACGGAGACAAGGATCATTACATGCTGGACCCATCCAGTCTGCATCACAAGATACACAAAGTGGAGGATTAGTTGATTCATCACATGTTCCACGTCCCATACAGTTTGGTTCACCCGGACAATCAGCAATATGACAGGCAGCACCTTCCCAACCAGCATCACACATACATTCATGTTTTTCGGAGTCACAGTTGCCACGGTTACTGCATTCAACATCAGTTACTGGGTGTCTTGGACAACCTTAAATGATCAGAAAACCGATTTGATTGGAATGATGAACCATGAAATAAGTAACTTCAGAGTATAACTAAATTTTTACAGTAATTAGATGCTTTGACATACTTGAACCTATACTGAACTTACAGTATCTATGGAGCTCTTCATTTGTAAAAAAAATCAGAGTATCCTGATTATGTTATCTGTTAGTTACCAAAGTAATGTTGATTGTGTAAAAAAAAAATTAAAAACTTGGAATTAAATAAAAATTTGAGACTTTATTCACTTCAACTCACCAAGCCATCAATTTGTGAAGATCAAATAGAAGTTAAAATTCAGATTATAGAAGTTTTTCACCAAACATTAATAAAATATGGGTTTAATGGCTCCTAAGGACTGAGATTAAGACTAGAATGTGACATGTGGGACAAATGTTCACACTATTAACTCTTTTTAGCCCAGAGAAGAATAAAACAATCATGTAACATTTGTTGAAGTTTAGAAGCAATTTCATTGGAATGTATTAATAATTATTAAAATGCTGTAAAGTGAAGCCAGAGAAAACAAGGAAAACATATCATACTGTGTTTATGGCCAGAAACATGTGACTCTATGATTCACACATATTTTGTTGTTGCTTGCAAATTTATGTGTCAAGCTAAAATGGCAAATACTAAGTCAAAACAAAATCATCCTTTCCACCACAATAACAATAGCGGGCTGATTGCTAACTGAAGAGGTTCTGCCTTTCTAATGAGGCACCTGGACAGTTCAATATTTTAGAAGATATACTTCTACAAAATCTAGTATCATTAATCCTACTAAATAAGGCAATAAAGTATAGAGTTAAACCTGTTTATCCAATGGCAAAAAAATAAACATTAAAACTTAAAGACAAATATGTCTACCTGGTATTTCACAGTAAGTGCCATCCCATCCAACTAAAGGATCGCAATAACAGCTACCAGATCCATCAGGATTACATATACCATTGCCTGAACATTCTATATCACATCCTTTACCATGGTGACATGTTTGGTCACAATGACAAATTGTTTGGTTAGAATTTGGTGTTCCATGCAGACATACATCATTACAAGCTGGTCCCATCCAACCAATTTGACAGTCAGTACATATGGGTGGATCATACAGTTTGTTACATAACCCACGATTGTAACAGTTAGGTTCTCCGGGGCAATCAGGTATTCCACAATCATCACCTATATAGAGCAAAGAAATCAAACACAGTATAATATAAATGTAGATATCATGCCATAAAGAGTTAGGAAACAAGTACATCATTGTGACCATATTAAAGCTTTCACTCCAATGGAACACTTTTAAAAACAAATCACATTAAAAACTAGAGAAGTCAAATGGACAACATGCTTAAGACTTAGAACAATCTTGGTCATTGAAAAAGTCCTAGGACAGTTCATTAGGTGCAGATGAATCAACTTACATAACATTTATTATTAAATTATTAAATGAAAGTTAGCAGACATAATTTGGTATAAAATGTACTATATTAGTAAAATATGTTTGTGTTAAGTTCAAATCTTACAGGTCCTGAACTTTCCAAACACAGTTAACCCCAGAGCAACAGATAAGCTTTCTCAGTGGATTGGGTATTACTCCATCATTTCATTTCGAATTGGGTGTTTGCTAAATATAATTGGGTTTCCTGAAACCTGTTAGTCTATGATTTTTATATCAATTGGGAATTCATGCTCTTACTTATCAAGTCCAAACTGTACACATTTGGTCATTTTTGAACCGCATCGCTACAACGTTTGTCCAAGACTATGAGGAACGACTGACAGACGAAAATGACTATATGCATGTATATTCATGAAAATTTGTTTCGATACGCATTACAAATATTTTAATTGGGTATTTTGCTTTTGTAATTGTTTTTTGATACGCATCTAAAATAGTTTCAATTATGTATTTTGTAAATTTAATTGAGTAAATACGCAAATACGCAGCTTATCTATTGCTCTGTAACCCTCAATTATTCAAATGCTTGGGCCCAGAAAAATCATTCAGAAAATCCATAGTATCAAATAATTATTCTGTTTCAGTCTGATGTACAGGCTAGAAATGACTAGGCAAACTATGTCTGTTCATTACAAGAGAATTAATAACCATTTTGCATGTATGAAAATATCATACATTTGAACTACAAATATGAATAAAAAATCATCACGAACAATTTATTATATTTTGATGTTATAATATATTCACAAGAGTACATGAATGAATGCGATACCAAACCAAGACACATCATTACATAAATACACAATTGTACAAGTCACTAGTACACATCATTTTATTTGTCCACTAACAACTCACTAAACAGATGTAATAGGTGGCAGAAAATAAAGTTCCTGATGCAGGACTCAAACCTGCAACCTTCTGTTTGCAAGTCAGCTGCTCTACCAGCTGAGCTAATCGGGCAGACATGCTTACAAACTACTATAAACACATATATTATATATACAATACTGTTACACAGACAACACTGTCATGACTTCCAACAATCAATTGAAGAAAGTCATGATTTTTAGTATTTTTTGCATTTATTCACTAAATCATTTCCAGTTTTGGAATGACTTAAGTACTGAAATGCATTTTATTAAAATTTAATATTTGTAGTGATTAGTGTGAAATCATTTCAAACAATACAAACAACTTAAACAACAGTGCATATTAAAGTATAATTGGCCCATCATTTATTTGAACAATTCGGCAAAACTCTCCAAACAACAACAAAAAAAGTACATGAACTAATATTTTGTTACACATGGTTAACAACAAGCTATTTGGTTCTTAAATGGCCATTGCTGTGAAATGAATATCCCAGATAAAAAGTTTGAAAGTATGTGCATGTGTGATTTTAGGGATGAAATAATGTGTTCAAATAACACCAGGTAAAATTCAATTTGTATAACTGGGGTCCTTTGAAGCAGTCTTCGCCCTAACTTTATCAATGCACTTGTCTGGTCATGCACTTTCACTTGCCCGAAATGGATGTACTTGCCCAGATACATTTTATACTGTTTAATGTTTCAATTCATTTTCTGATTAATGATTTAATATTGATAGAGAAATTTTAAAAATCAATACATATACATTATTTCCTTACAAGTTATTGTTAATCATTAATCCAGACTCACCTTTTTTCAAGGCTTTGTTAAAATGAACATTCAGACAATATGCATAATGCAACACTATCTAACAGCAAAATAACAAAGAAGTCTCAGAAATGATATTTAATTTGGCATTCATTGTTTCATTGTCAAAATCTACTTGCCCGATGGGGCAAGCTGCTTGAGATTTTAACTTTGCCCAAAACCCAGATCACTTTTCCTAGGCTTTTGGCAAGTGGGTTATGGCTAAGACTGTCGTAGATAAAATATATAGGAACAAAATCTAGATTAAGAGTGTATTTTGGATAATGCCAGCTATTCAGACTAACCATTGTTGAGTAACTGAGTTTTTCCTGTACATAATAGCACATATTTTCTAAAGAAAGATCTTTTTTATTGGAATGATTTTCACATGCGATACCTATTTATAAAACCATAGGTGATTACTAAGTACCAATATCAATCCTATTGAAAAGATTGAAGACAATGTGAACTGAAGAGGATACAGTAATGATAAATTACTGTCCAAAAACACAGACACTGGGCTGGGGCAATACCTTAATTAGCTCATATAATGAACTTAATAACAACTAAATACTACCACTCCACCTGGAGAACATTATTCTAGTTCCTATATCAAAAAGAAAACTTACCTTCCCATCCAATGTCACAGAAACATTCACTTGTTCCAGAGTTACAGATTCCGTGTCCATTACAGTTAAGATCTTCTCCAGGACAACCTTTGATTGTACATTTGTCTCCTCCCCAGTTGGCATCACATGTACAGTTGCTGTGTGCATTACAAGAACCATGTGAATTACATTCTGATTCACAGAAAACACCAAGATGACAATCATCACATACACAATGATCAGCAACACATGAACCAAATCCTCCACATTCAATGGAACAATCAGGACCAGAGAAGCATGGATCACATACACAGGAACCGCAAGTGGAACATTCTCCATTACCACTACAATCTACATCTCTGTGACATTGACTCTCACAATGTGTCCCAACAAAGCCAGTGTTACATTCACATTGTCCTTGATTACTGCAAACGCCATTTCCACCACATGTTACATCATTGCCGCAGACAAACTGACAATCATGACCAACGTGTCCACTTACACATTCACATAAACCAGTGGAAGTGTTCCAGGTTCCATATCCACTACAAACCTTTCCATGATATCTGTATGTACTGCCTGCTCCACCATTACTATATGAACCGATACCTCCTTTCACACTTCTGTAGTGTAGAATCACTTTACCAGTATAATCTTTACCCCATACTCTCACTCTACCACCTCCACCACCTCCACCCCTATGAGAACTGTACAGAGAACACGAGTCACTCCCAGCAGAACCACCATCAGCTTTAACAGATCCCCAACCAGCAACAACATCACCATCAAGCCAAACAGAACCGCCGGCACCACCACCACTACCGCTCGATCTAGACTCTCCTCCGATATTAAATGTACCTTCTACAACTGTCAGTATGTGAACAAATCTTACAGCTGATCCACCCGCTCCACCAGAAGAGTGACTACATGATCCACCCCCACTTCCTGATAGTGATGGTAACTTCTGATTGTCATAGGTACCACCGCCTGTACAGCTACCACAACCACTACAACTCCCACCAGAACCACCATGACCACCTCCAGATCCACAGCTTTTAGTACAACCTGCACCAGGACCAGAGTTATGTTGATATCCTTGACCAACACCATCTAGAGTAGACTGCTTCGCAAGCTCAAATATTCGACCCATTACATTAGCTGACCTTAACACATAACCATGTGATTTACCCTCCATGCGCATAGTATCTGTATAGATGTGTAATCCAGTTCTAACATCATAAGATGTGCTGTCAGTAAAACTAAATTGTCCATCACTTAAGGCAGTGAAAGTTGTAAAAAAATATTTTCCACTGAGGGTAGTAGCCTTGGAACAGCTTGACTGTCCTGTAGATAACAGTTTAGCATGACCTCTAGAGTACCAATGTTCAACACCAACTATTTTCCCTTCATTTATGACTTGTTGCTCATTATATACAGTTGTTGGGAAGTTGACCATACCGAGTATATGTAACGAGGATTGAACATGTGTTCTCATATGGTCTGGTGCTAAATCCATTACAATTTTGGAATTGATCACAATCTTTCCTGTACCATCACCACCAATATGGTCCACAGTTATATTCTACAAAAACAAATACATTTTATATTGAAGTTAAATAACTTTATTCTGTTGTTTGCACCTAAAATAGGATTTAACATTAAAAGTATTATTATTTCCCAATTTAGGACCGATATAGACACCACCTTTGGGACCTAAAAAAAATGGTTGTGATAAAGAAATGGTCTCATCATACAGTTAAATTATAGGGGAGTTATTGAAAGCTGGTCCAAAAATAAATGGCTGTTATAATATTGAGGTGGTCACTGAGTGAGATTCTACTGTATTATGAGTATTTCATTAATATTTCAAATTTAAACAAAAATACCTTGGATGGATAAACACAAGCTTTTCCCATTGGGTGAAAGTTAGTGACTGATAGAATATCCACATATACAGGATAGTTGCTGCACTCTAGTGGTCTGTTATTATGATCTACCCATAGATGTGTTAGTACATCTGCACCTACAGTAGAGCTGACCCAAACTGTACCAGCGGAACCATGATCTGTTACACTTTCACCACCAATAGCGGAAAGAGTTCCCAAGAATCGATATTTTTCCCTAACATTAACACAAATTCTTCCACCAGCACCACCGCCATTACCTATAAATACAAAGAAAAATGTACAGACAATCTCACAATATAAGAATGACAATTTTTAATTAGAAATAACTGAACATATCACAATGGTAATCATAAAATGTACTTTAATCAAATTCAAATACCTTTCATTTATCACGGCAACCAAGCATGTAATAAACAATTAAGCATTAGGTCTGGATGGCTATAGTCAATTTTCATGATGAGATAAATTCAAAATAGTACAAAAGTATTCTGATATGATAACTACAAGAAATTATACAATTTTAGTAACAGTGATGTAGTTATACAAGTTTTATTTCCATCAACATCATTGACACAGAAATACATACCAACTGTTATTTGATTGTAGACACCTTTGTATCCTCTACCACCATGACTGGCTAGTAAACCTCTTCCAATAAATATAGGAGTATTTAACTTAATGGTTCCACCACTACCACCACCACTTCTATAGTTGCCTGACATACCATGGGCACCTGATACCAATATCTCCCCATAAACACTCAATTTCTGAAGATAACACCATAATTTGATTTTAACTAAAGTATACACAACGCAAAAAAAACATCTGATGATCTCCTGTAAATAAGTACTGCAACTCATAGAATCTCAAATCAAATAATCTGGTTCAAATATACAAAGACCTAAATATTTGTCATATGCTTATAAATGGACAGTATGGTTACTGTTATACAGCAATTTCAAAAACATAGAATTTGCTTACTGTATAAAGTAAAAAATATTGATGATGAAGCTGCCTACTAATTAATTAATTTAAATGGTACTTATCAAACACTGAGAAGTACAATAACTCACAGTTCCAGCAGTGATTTCCACATAACTTCCACCAGCACCACCATGGTCACCACCTCCACCACTGCCATAATATTTTCCATTAGAACAGCGAGTGTCACCGTATGCAGAACCACCATCTTTACCATGAATACTGTCCCCACCTGAAGAGTCAGCAATGATTAATGTATCTTCACTTAAAAGCAATCATTTATTTGCTTAGATGGTACAAGATCTGTCAGTGTTTTGATGAAATAAATAAAATGCTCACAAGTTCCATTTTTATCGCTAATATACTACTTAACAATTCCCAAGTGATTCAATGTGGTTTGGTTAAATATTTGCTTTTTGTTAAGGAAAGATGGAAAACAAGGTAAATAAGTCTGTTAAAACAGAAAAATGCATTTTTGAGGTAAAGTACAGCCCTTTACCTCATAATACCGCATTTCCCCGCATCTGTAGCAGAAGACTTTTGACAACACTGTGGCAAAAGAATTCATTGTTTGTAATGAGTAATGGTTTCTTCTGCCACTATGTTTTCCACTCTGCCAGAGAGAAATAACCCAAATTTCTTAAATAAATTGATGTTTTGTATATTTGTTTTGAATTTGGAAGAGTCCCAAGTATGCTTATGAGGTAAAGGGTTAAAACAGAAAACTGCATTTTTGAGGTAAAGTACAAAAAGTCAGTATTTGGTTGGTAAAATTTCATATCAAATAAAAGAAATCATACCTGAACTAGCATGGCCTGCACCACCAGCAGCATGTGAACCTTGAAGACCTTTACCTGGACCTTCTTGTTTGGGGTGTCCTTGACCTGTTCCATCAATAGAACTTCCATACTCAGTATGTAGAACTGAAGATTCCATATTGACAATATAAGTATTTGTATTGAGTCTACCCCCGTTGCGAACTGTTAATAATCCAGACTTCAGTAAAACATTGTTTGGGTTCATTTCAGCTGTAAATTGACCTAGGTTGTTAATAGATATCTCTGACACCTCAAATATACCAGGACTTGGAGTCTGCAGTTTTCCAAGTGTTACATTAGCAACTGCAAGAGTTCCTGCATCTTTGTTGATAACTAACTCAGCATTTCTTTCAAGAATCAGTTTTTCGACACCAATCATCAATCCTCCAAGAACAGTCTTTTCTGTAAGCATGACAACAGTAGAAGGTAGAATAACTTCACCATCAGGATCAACGTGGAAACCACAAGGTGTGTCAAGATACGTATGTGTTGCTTCAACAAAGTGTATCATAAGTTGTTGATTACTTTGTACTCTTACCATTCCTTGTCTGTTACCAGTTAATTCATGGATGACAACTTGAACTACCTTTACTGTACTTGGATGATAGAAATGAACATAGCTGTAACCTTCAACTTGAACTTCTTCAAACTCATAATAATAACTTTCAGATTCCATAACTATGGCTGGATTTGTAGTCTGGAGGTTGGCATTTTCAACAGTAAGTTTTCGATGTTCTGGTTCAATCATTGTTTTATTCAGTCTTGGATTATATTTAAGTTCTCTGTATGATGGACCTCTGTTGGATTCAAATTTGTATATGGTACCAGGACCACCAGCATTCTGTGCTACATTGTCACCACTAAGACCACCATGAGAAAGGTATTGTCCAGCAAATAGATTGTAACTCTCAATATGGGCAGCTATTCTACCACCACTACCACCGTAACCAGAACCACTGCCATCTCCTCCTGATACATCTAATGTTCCAAGACCAGACATGTTGTATGCTTTGATAAATATTGTACCTCCACTACCACCACCAGCAGTTCCTGTAGCATCAGCTCCATAAGCATCAACATATCCATCAATATGTAAAGATTTACCGACAGTAAAGTTAACAAAGCCACCTCCAGCACCACCAGTACTACCGCCACCACCACTTCCGAGATGATGAGGATCAAACAGTGAACCATAAGCATTAGAATCAGAAGCACCACCACCTACCCCACCATAACTGCCTCCTGATATACCTGAGCTAGTACCAGGTCCTAACTGGGCACCATAACCACGACCTTCAAGACTAAATTTACTTTCAGATTCCATATCTAGATCACCTGCCTGAATATAACCATGATTCATCAAAGTTGTACCACCATATTTCAGTTCAAAGAAAGCTGCACTAATATTGAAATTAAATTTAATTTTCCTAAATTCAAGAATTCCATCTTTCCTTACATTGATTGTTGGTAAGGCAAAACTTCCTTTTTGTGTTACATCGATGTATTTTTCCTTCTCATACTGTGCAGTTTGAGCCGTACTGGACACACTAAGAGTACACGCATCTTCAATGTAAAGGTGATGGACACCCACCATCAACCCCTCAAGTGTTGTATTAATACCTTGTAGATGTACTTCGGTTGGAAAGATCACACTAGCGCCATCATTTATAATGTAACTAACTGGTGCTTCAGTTACATTAGATTCCGACTCTACGTATTCAACAAATATAGTTTGATTGGATCTCACATGGACCTGTCCAGTTCTGTCCCCAAGGAAGCGATGAATAACAACTCTCACGTGTGAATACTTCGGATGATAAAACAGAACTCTAGAGAATCCATCAACCTGAGTTTCATTGAATTCATAATCGATTGTCTCATTTTCCATAATTACAGTAGCTGCAGGAGATTTAATACCCTTGTTGTCCATGTGAATGTACCTGAAACATATCAAAGACATACAAAATTCCAATCACATGTTTCGTAATTTATATCATCAAATTATACCACATTAATGCAAGGTTATATTGAGATCTCTAAAATTATACAAAATTACTCATTTAATCACTCATAGATCAATAATGGAGAGATTAGGGTAGAATATTATTTAACAATTTCACTTTTGTCTTTGAAGTAAACTCCAATAAAACAGATTGTATTTTGGTTAAAAAAGTTATGCATTTGTTAGATGTTAATACATTTCCTATGGCAGAGTGTTTAGGTACAATTATGACTATGATACTTGGATATGTGACTGAGCTACTGGGAGAATCAAATGACAGTAAATGTAAAAAAACCAATGAAAATCTGATTAACTTGTTCACCAGGTAAGAAATAAACATTTGAACAACCGTTTGATGAACATTTATTTATACTTAGTAAATTAATAACTTAGTCAATGCTAATGATTTTAAATGGTGTGATGTTTGAAAAAAATAAGTGTTTTATTAGAAAATAATGGCTTTAAGCAAAAACATAAATATACATTGCCTAAAATGTCATCAATCAGTTTTTTACTAATGTAATTATGTAATTATATATTCAATGATCAGATACCTGTGATCCACTTCAAAATATGTGATGTTAGATCCCTTAAGATATTTAAGAACTCTGTATTCCAGGGGTCTTTTATTGTTTTTCACAAATGATGTTCCAGCTGCAGCAGCGTGACTATGTGCTGTTCTGATCCCACTTCTTCCACCATAATTTACAAATGTACCCCCAAAGGTGTATCTCCACTGAAAGACACATTTATTCCACATTACACACAATATGGTAACTTTAAATCACATACCCGCAAGGAATAAATAAATGTACTTATTCATACAATTTTATCACATTGTGTCATTTCATGGTCCCTTTCACCAATTGTCCAAACTAAATTTCATTTCCACAAGATCATTAGTATTAAAATTTAAATATTTAAACAATCAAAAAATAAAAATGATCTAACCTCACAATGAATAGCAGCTCTACCTCCAGCACCACCACCACCAACACCTGTTCCATTACCACCTGCTGTGTCAATTACACCATGGCCAGTAAAGTTCATTGATTCAATAAGCAGAGATCCACCACTTCCTCCAGCAGCATCAGTACCTTCTCCATTGCTTCCTTGCAGTGCTAACAAACCATGAAGCTCAAAGTAATGACTTGTTACCCAATGAAGAACACCACCACCGCTTCCACCAACACCACCTCCATTACCACCACCACTTCCTGGTTCTTTTGGTGAAAATATACTTCCATAGGGTTCTGCAGCTGCTACAGGATCAGATCCACCACCATAGCCACCATGTCCAGCCCCATAGCCAATACTATTGACATCAGTAAAACCAGCCCCAAAGCCTTTTTCAGGACCAAAACCATGTCCATTCAGATGCAATATTCCCTCGCTTTCAATCCATGAATAGGTACTACTTATTCTTGCTTTGTTCATATACAGATTTCCCTGGTATTTTACTTTGATCTCACTAGTTTCTACATGGAGTTCATCGGTCACGTTTAAAAATCCTGCCTTACCATTTCTCTTCACATGCAATTGGTCCCATGAAAATTGACCTTGTTTGGTCTGCCGATAATGTTCACCATTTTCGATGAAAGAAGTATTTCCAGTACTTTTGAATTCAACCCATGCTCCATCTTCTATGTATAAATTATGGACTCCAGTTATCAAACCAGCGAATGTACTGTTGGTACCATGAATATGAACTTCAGATGGAAAGATAGCCTCAGCATTTTCATCTACAATATAACTCACAGGTGCTTCAGTAACATTAGATACTGACTCAACATATTCAATTTTTGCCAATTGTAAAGGTCGAATATGAAGTTGTCCAGTTTTGTCACCAATGAATTTATGAGCAACCAGTTCAGTCCAATTTGCACCATTTGATTCATAAAGCCATGCATATGTAGAACCAGTTATTTCCATTTCATCAAATTCATAGTATTTTCTTGGAGGATCTTGTATGAGTGTTGGGGCAGGGCTGTATTTTAATCTGTTGTCTGAGTGGATCATATGATGGTCAACATCTAAATAAGTTCGGTTTTGAACTGGGTCATACTTACTTTCTCTGTATTGCATTGGTCTAAGGTTTTCTTCCTTAAATGTAGTACCAGATGCACCAGCATGAGAACCAAGATTTACACCAGTACCATCACCTCCATAGTTGTGATATTCACCACCATAGGAATATCTGAATCGACAATTGATAGAGATTCTACCACCAGAACCACCACCTCCAGTTCCAGCAGCATTTCCTCCATTGACAGCCATAATTCCATGTCCGGTAATGTTAGTTGTATGCATCAGAATACTGCCACCACTGCCACCTCCAGCATTACTACCAACACCATCAGTTCCTGCAACAGTCAAGAATCCATTCACTTCTATCAGATCACCAACATTCCATTCCAAGTAACCACCTCCTGATCCACCTACACCTCCACCATTACCACCACCACTACCAGCTTCTAGAGGTTCATAGATGGAATTGTAAGGTATACCACCATAATTAGGACCTGGTCCACCACCATAACCACCATGTCCTGCACCAACACCAGTTATACCATTCAATGTGAATCCTGCACCTAGACCATCTTCAGGACCATGACCAACACCATCCATGTTCATTTCACCTTGACTTTCTATATGAGCATATGCCGAATCGATTTGTACGAAGTTCATGAGCAGTAGTGCCTGATATTTCACATACATCTCTGCAACAGTGACAATGCATTCTCCGGTTATATCTCTGAACTCTGCTTGAGCACCAGCCATGATTCTCAAAAATGAAAATGTGAAGTTACCAGGAGTTGTCATCATTGTGTATTGTCTATTTTCCATTAGAGCTGTTTGAGCAGTAGACATGAACAGACTGGAACCTCCTCTAATCATCATATCTTCTACACCAGTAATAATACCTGCTAATACAGTTCTTGATCCAACAAGATTGGTAGTTGTTGGCATAAATACTTCAGCACCATCATCAATTCTAAAACTGCATGGAGCAATGGTCTCATTAGAGACAGATTCAACAACTTCAACATACAATCTCTGTCTGTCTCTCAATCTAACAACACCTGTTCTATCACCATGGAAGAGGTGAATCTTTACTTCAACAGCCCAACCAGAACCACTGACAGTACCAGTAGGATATTCAATCAGTAGATTAGAGTGACCTTCAAGCATGGCTTCATCAAATTCATATTCATGGTCAGCTTCTTCAAACAGCATGGTATACAGCCAAGGTTCCTTGTGGTCCACGTAGAGGTGACTGTCAATATCATCATTGTTTATTTCTATTCTTCTGTGTGTAGCTGTAACAACAACAGTTCCATTACTGTCATATTTGATGTCAGCATATTGTGGTCCCCTGTTATTTTCTTGAAGATACACTGTTCCAGCAGCACCAGATGGGTATGTTCCAGTTCCAAGTCCACCAATAACATTCAATCTACCAATGTATCGATTGGAGAAGTTGATATGAATACCAATTCTACCACCTGATCCACCTCCACCATTACCAACGCCAGCACCACCGTGACAGTCTATGTGACCAAATCCAGTAAAGTTCATTGTCTCTATAAACAGTCCCCCTCCGCTACCACCTCCAGCATTGCCACTTTGACCAGCTTCTCCTTCAAGTGTTATTTCACCATCAACCCATAAAGTTTCACCAATTTTCCAGTACAGAAAACCACCACCTCTGCCACCAACACCATCACCATTACCACCTCCACTGCCAGGTTGTGTAGGTTTGTAGACAGAATCATGTGGAGTACCACCAACATTAGGTTCAGGAGCTCCACCATGACCTCCATGTGCTCCTCCATAACCATTAGAACCATTTGATCCACCAGCTCCTGGACCGTTATCTGCATCGTGACCCATGAAGTCAACATTTAATATACCAAGACTTTCAACTACACCATTACCAGAAAATATTGTACCTTTGTTCATCTGAATAAGTCCTTCATACTTTAAACTAAGCTTGGTCAGCTGTAAAACCAAGCTAGAGCCAATTTTTTCGGTGAAGATAGCTTCAGAACCTCTCTGTATTGTTAAGTGACTCAGAGTGATATTGCCAGGTTTTGTTAGATGAACATACTGTCCACCTTCAATGAGAGCTGTGCGAGCAGTGGAAGTAAAGATACAATTAGCACCTTCAGCAACTGTAAGGTTTTGAACCATTGTTAACAAGCCACTCATTTCAGTTCTTGTACCAAGTATAATAGTTGTAGATGGAAATATAACTTCAGTCCCAGGTTCAACTTTAAAGCTAACAGGAGCTACAGTGTATCCACTAGTAGATTCATTATATTCAGCATATACTTTCTGGCTTCCTAATAAATGCATTAGGCCTGTTCTATCTCCGTCAAATTTGTGAGCAATGAGCTCTGAATCATCTTCATCAAGCCACAATACAGCATGGTTCCGCACTTCTACTTTATCCAAATTGAATATGTGAGGTGAGCTCTTTGCATCCTGCATGATAGTTGTACCTAAAACATGATTTCGATTGTCATTATCCAGTAACAGGTAGGTGTAATCATCAATATATTTAACCACTCCATCAATAACTTCCACTTCTTTCTTGTCGAGGCCAATTTCATTTGAATCTGTAGTATATACAGTACCACCAGCCCCATTTCTTGTCTTATCAGTGGATGGCGAATTTGTACCAGCAAAGCCACCAAAAGCTTGCATATCACCTGAGTATTCCTTAAACCACTGAATGTGAACTGCAATTCTTCCACCTGATCCTCCATACCCATAACCAAAACCATTACCTCCTGTTGCTTCAATTAATCCATGACCAGAGAAGTTCTGAGTGACTACATGAACACTTCCTCCACTGCCACCCCCACTATTAGATCCTTCAGCTGAACCCCCTAAACTTACAATATTACCATCCAGATGGAACCCAAGAGAAACTTCAATATCAATTCTGCCTCCACCCATACCTGGCTTGAATCCACCACCTTTACTGCCAGAATGTCTAGGTTCAATGTAAGAGCCATATGGCTTGGCTGAAAAAATGGAAGATCATAGCTTGTAAAATCATGAGAAAAATAATAAAGAAAACACAATAATGAAGAGAAAAATAGTCAATAAATGTTTTTTTTCATTTAAAAATACAAAACTAGGTATACATTTCAAATGGAAAGTTTATAGCTACTGCCTTCAAATTTAGAAAAAAGTTTAACAAAATAGTAACTGCCACATACCAGAATTATGATTGTCATGATCAGCTCCACCACCATATCCACCATGTCCAGCTCCAAGACCAATATTATTTCCATTTAAAGATACTTCTTTACCTTGTGAAGCAGTGTATGCCCCTTCACCACCTCGAGCTGAACATAAGTATATATATGTACCAGTTAGAAGTAAGAAAACTTCAATTACAACAATTTTCTCGACAAGTTCATCATTACAAAATAAGATAACCAACAAACATGCCTAGTTTGCTACCACAGTTAAGATAGAATGAATAACATACCTAACAAACTAAATGATCCCTTTTGTTTAACACTATTCTGTAATGACAACAAAACTATCAAATTGGACAATTAATTATTTCATGAAACTCAAAATTAAAACATGAGGACAATTTAACTGCACGAAACAATTAGTTGAAACAAAGGCCCAAAAGAGCATTTATATAAACATAACATCATGATTTTCTTTCAAGCGCATTATAAAAAAAATACCTGTTGTATCAAAGCTAGCTTCACCTTCCAGCTGAATTTTACCAGCAACTATGGTTATTCTATCAGCTGTAATCTTAGAGTTGTATCTCATATGTACATCAGAAACTTTAAAGTTGAAATGATCTGTATGGTCAATTACTGACCCTGCCTGCATTGCAAGTCGTCCAATTAGAAGCACTCCTGAAATATTGCATTGTTCAAATAAATAAGAATTCACTTGCTTTTGGAAACAAATTGCATCTATAAAGAAATGTGCACAGTTTAAAAGAGTAAGAAAGGCATTCGCCTAAGCTACAACTTGCTTAACATTCACATAAGTCAGTAATATATTTAGAGATTGAGCATGGGCGACTATCTTATATATGAAACAAAATGATATCACTGAATTCAGCAATAACTGATAAATTATATGGCTAAATTCAACTATAACTGATCGAATTCAAGGTATTTACCATTTTCAAATGTGTGAACAACACCATTGTCAACCCTGCTGTTGGATGCAGTATCAGAAATTTTCATTTGTCTGTTTTCTTCTACAGTCATATTCATAACACCAATAAGTTGTCCATCAAGCTAATAAAATTTGAAACATATAAGTAAACTCGGTGAATTGTGGTATTAATCTATCTATTGAGTATTCACAAACTGATATATTAGGAAAGTCAGACACTTTTCATAAAAGATGATATATGATTGTGGAATAATTGGCATATGCTGATTGTCTCTGTTTTTCTTATTTATCATGGAACAAGTTTACCTAAAAAGGATATTATGAATATGTTATGCATAAATAAGCTTAAGATTCAAAAAACTTAGTAAATGCAAATATGAAACGACAGATTAAGACATGCTTCATGCCATATGTTTTGTACTCGTGACAATATACAAAGGGTTTTAATATAATTATGTAGTAATCACTATATCATAAATTTTACTGAGCTAAATAAACTGATGATAAAATTTGCTTTATAGGAGTTTCTGATTTGTCATTATAAATACAAGTAAAGGTGATAATTTTAATCCTACAATATACATAACTGATGATAAATTTCAGATCAATCTGTAGTCTCATTGTTTTGCATTGGTAATGTTTGTACCGTGTCAAGGATAATAAACAACTATAGGCAATACATAAAATGCATTTGATGAAACTCACCTGGAAAGCTGGCTTCTCTTTCCCAATGATTTTAAAATCTGCTGACAGCCAAATCTGTGAGTCTTTGTCAATTTGAAAGTTTATTGGTGGAGAAGATCTGAGCACTGAGAATTCAGAATATTCAACATAAGCTGTTTGATCTTTTTTCATATGTAAGTAGCCTGTCATATCCCCCATCACATAGTCTAGGTTTATAGACCTTATAGCTGCATTACCAGCACCTATTTCAATCATAGCCTACAAACATAAAACAATAAAAAAGAGTTATTTTTGGTAACAAAACCAAATAACCACTTTTATTTGGTGATACATAAATCAAGAGGTTTTCCCTCATTTCCATTCTTCTATTTTTGTCTCTCCCACAATTAGATGAAAATAAATAAGAATTTATCCAGAAATGACTACATTTACTTTACAATTGTCTCATACAGAAGAGCTTCAGAAATCTCAATCTTTATTCAACGTGATATATGTTCACTTACATTCTTTTGCAGCAGGACATGATCAAAGTCAAGGTCAGCATTGTTTGTGTTATTCAAACCTTCAGTAAATTCAATGATATGTCTTGGATTAATCTCAGTGATTACAACAGGCTTTGGTACAATCAGACCTTGTCCATCCACGTAAAGTCTGCAAGAAATATGACGTAAATAAATGCAGCTACGACAATATTTAATCCACATCATACATTCTTAATAATGGATAAGGTAGTAATCTGCATATTCAGAAATCTTACTAACACATGAGAAGTAGTTCTATGCATAAGCTTGATAAAAATCAAGTATTACAGATCAATGTTCCATATGATTTAATGCAAAAGTCAACTATTTATACCTTAATGCAAAAGTCAACTATTTATACCTTAATGCAAAAGTCAACTACTTATATCTTAATGCAAAAGTCAACTATTTATATCTTAATGCAAAAGTCAACTATTTGTACCTTAAAGCAAAAGTCAACTATTTACATCTTAATGCAAAAGTCAACTATTTATATCTTAATGCAAAAGTCAACTATTTATACCTTAATGCAAAAGTCAACTATTTAAACCTTACCTGGTCTGATAAATAAAAGGAGATAATTTGTCTTCAATAAAAACTGTACCAGGCCCACCAATGTCACCAGTAGTTGTCCCCCCTGATCCATAAGCCAATAGTTTTCCCTTGTAATAATTATAATCCCATGAAAGAATAGCTACCCTTCCTCCAGCCCCACCACCAGCATTCTGGTAACCTTTACCACCAACTGATGATATTTTACCATGTCCTGATATACGTCCTGGGAAAGTCAGAATAAATGTTAAAATTATCTATTAAAATATGATTACATTAATATGTACCATGTTGAATACAGTAATTTTAAGTTGTAGTATCAATTCAAATTTAAACAAAATTTCATCTCAGTAAAACAGAACATCAATATAACAAGATGTTTGAAGGTAAGCTTACAACTTATCATTAATACCATCAAATAAATGTTACATTTCTTTTCAAACTTCCATGATAATGTACCTGTTTCAATAAACACTGATCCCCCACTACCACCTCCTCCATTTGTTACATCGTAATGTCCATCAGCACCATCTACCAATATCTCACCATCCAGTAGTAATTCTGCAGGTACTCGCATCTTCACTTTACCACCACCAAGTCCACCACCAGCACCACCTCCGGAACTACCCATGTCTAACGGCTTATACAGTGAACCAAACGCAATTCCTCCAGCAGAGGAATTTCCAGAAGCTGAGACACAAAAATAAAGCAAATGCTCTAAGGCATGATAGTCAGATCATAAAACATACAATAACAATAATTCAATTCAACTGTAAAATCTTTAACAACAGAAACCAAATTCCGTTCTTTAAAAAACGTAATAGCTCACCAATATAACAATAAAAAGAAAGTAGATTTAGACAAGCCTTACTTCCACCACCCATGGCTGCATATCCTCCACCAGCTGCAATACTGAGAGAATCTCCAGTCTGTTTGGTTCTGCTTGTACCTACACACACAAGCTGTGCAAGTGGTTCCAGGTAGAAATCTGTAGCCAGAATTTGCATTGAGTCTGCATTGAATCTAGCATCATACTTGATGTCCTGGTGAAGCATACAATAACACACAATAAACAATCTGTCTCATAAATATAACCCATCAATGCATAAATATAACCCAAAATCTTGAAATGGAACACAACTAGTCTGAATACACAAACCAGTTATCACAGTCTAACAAACAGCAAAAATGGGTAAAATGGAACATAACCAGTCTGAATACACAAACCAGTTATCACAGTCTAACAAACAGAAAAGCGGGCAAATAATATATATCACCTAGAAAAGAGGATACAAATACAAAATAGATGAATTCAAAGAAATTGAGATATGAAAATATTTAACCATCGCTGTTCTGCACTATGTCAGAACTGAATGTTAATTTACAGACAAATCATCAACTTACCAATATTCCAACAGTAAGTCGTAATGCCATTGGAGGAGGCAGGCTTGTTCTGGATTTAGTACCCAATTCCAAGCTAGCAAATTCAAATGCTCCGGGAGTACCTATAACAAGTTTTCCATTCTTCTTAAAACTTGTCATAGCTTGTTTCTCAATACTTATAGCTCTTCCTGGGACAATTCTGATATGACGTACACCAATCATTTCACCGTTCCATTTAAGAGCAATTTCTCCTTTACCAAGAATATATATAAGAGGTGAAAGATGGGCTCTGGAAGCATCATCAATCCATAAGTTAATTGGTAATTTGGTCAATGTCTGATATTCCTCCAAGAAAGCTGTCTGGTTGGCCTAGAAAAAAACATGAATTGAAAAATAATTAAAATTTGATGAAAATCTGCAGGTTGAAAATCAAGTACAGTTCACAAATGACTAATTAAGAAAGAGTAATCAATATGTCAAACACTCAGGTAGCAATTACTTTCATCAGTAAACTTTAACATATTTCACAAATCTTGCTAGATCATACATCTTAAATTCCAACTATTCAATGCTACAAGCTATCAGTTAATAAAAGCATAGCATACAGTTTAAATAGGAAATTAACAAATTTACAGCAATATTGACCCAAACATGAACGCATTCAGTTACCAAAAAGACAATGTGCAAACCTTCAGATGAATTCTTCCAGATGCATCACCATAGATTTTGTTACAAATTAAATTCCTATTTACATCATCTCCGGATTTCAATTGTAAAGATGCATTTCTTGTTAGATGGATTTCATCAAAATAGTATTTAGTCATTCCAACTTCATTCAAGTAGTAATGATGATCCCATGACTTCTTCTTGTTGTCAAGATGGAACTGTTCATACTTCCTTGTATTCCTGTACAGCAAGTAGTAAAATTCAGAAAATTCTCAATATGAAATGTCTACAGAAAATTAGACCAATCAAAAGATCTCAGACACTGGCACAATGAACTAATATTAGGGAGTTTAAAATTCATCAAAATGTTGCAAATTGGAAGTAAGGAATACAAACAATGGATATTTGTTTTTTGTTTATATGTGACTAATTGTCACTGAGGTTTAACACCGTTTTTCAACAATTTTTCGGTTACATATGGCTACCGGTTCACCTGACCAGTTTTCCTGGACTGTATACTAACCAGTACCAACTTACCCTTCCACAAGGAGCCGGCAACTTCTCCACATATGGAGGAAAATTGACATTATTGTCAAATTTTCATAGAAGGGTGACCAGGATTCGAACCCGGATCTACAGGTTACCAGTCCAGCACACTAACCACTGGACCACAGTCCCACAAACAATGGATATACCTGATGTCTTGTATATACACTGAACCAGGTCCACCTTCTGATAAATATTGTCCATTTCCATTTCCTCCTAGAGATCTTTGTTTACCATGGAAGTATATTTCAGTATCAAGATAAGTAGCAATTCTACCACCAGAACCACCACAGTATCCATCCCCACCATTTGATTGTATAGTACCATGACCCTCCAAGTTGATAGACCTGCAGGTAAAATTTATATGGAAATCTTTTGTTTTCCGTTGTATTACTTTAACAAAACAATGCTTCATTCCAGTTAGTTGTGGTTATGAAAAAGTTATCCATACATGCTTACACTCTTTAAACATTTTCTCCTGCTTATCAAAGGTACGTATATATAAGTTCAAATATGAAGATATTAAGAAAGCTTCTTTTGTTTAACTTTGTAGATGAAACAAAGAGACTCAAAGAATGAGCAGACATAATAGACTTATATCATATACTGAGAAGCAAAAGCTTACTTAATATAAATAGTTCCACCACTACCACCACCAGAGTCACTGCCACCATGTGAACCATCAACAGATATTGTACCATCTACTAGAAGATCTGTTGCTACCTGTAATCAGTCAATATATAAACAATTAGAAACACGGAGCATATCCTACAAATGAAACACTGTACATCAAACTTGTGACATGATACATTTAACATCCCCAACCACAAAACAGGGAAATAATGGTGAATAAATCTCTACACATTACAACTTCATCTAAAAGTTTATTTTCAGGTATACCTGCAAATTGATACGTCCCCCACCAGAACCTCCATTAGATTTCAATCCATTTCCACCACTGCTACCTCTCTTGTTTGGGTTATACAGACTTCCATAATAATTTCCTCCATTTACCACCGAGTCTTTACTAGATGAATACAGACCTACACCAAAAAGCAACATATACGTAATATGATACATGATAAAAACTTCACAACAATTAGCCAAATTTTATAATAATTATTATGTGATATTCAAGTTCATAATTATGTAAGTTCAAAATACCAAAAAGGATTCGTACAGATCAGAAATCAAAGCAACAAAAGCGATTTTGATAATGTATCATCAAGTTTTTAATGTTGCTAAGAAACGGTGTAACTATGTTGTATCATACAAACCTCCCCCCATTGTAGCATAGCCTCCACCAGTGCCTTGGTTACCACTTGCAGATGATGAAGCATTGATTCCTTGTCCTAAAACCTCATCTAAAGTATCATGTGGTCGGTAAATGGCTGATGAAGTCAATGTGGCTCCTGCTTCCAAGTTAAAAATACCAGTTTGTATTGTAATACTTTCTGCTGAAATAACAGACTGGAATCTTGCATCAATTCTTGCAATTTTCTGTAATACAGTCTGATCTGGAGAATATTTAATTTCTGAGTAACTTCTGAGATCTACAGTACCAAATGTAACAGTTCCAGCTGCGTCGATATTTCCATATGTTTGTGTAGTTTGATCAATAGATGCTGTATGGGCATCATCTCCAAAATACAACAAGGTTTCAAAGCCTAATATAAGATCTGCTATACCAGTAAGACGTCCAAATATTGCCATAGATCTAGATTCTGTTTGTCCACTTAGATATACTCCCGTACCATATACATAAACAATAGATGGGAAATACACTTCAGAATTTTTATCAATAATAAAGTTTACACCAGTTAGGAAAGCGTTCCTGACAAAAGGTCGATATTCAGCTTTAAGTATTTGCTTTTTATGTAAATGAATCAAGCCCGTTCCATCACCATACAACTGGTCAATTTCAAGAACAGTATTTCTGTTGTCATCTGCCAAATGTAGTGCAGCTTGGTTAATTAAATGTACCTCATCAAAATAATGATCAGTAAAACTCTCATCTATTGTAGCATATTTATCATGTGGTCTGTCATGGTTGTCTAAAAGAAGTCTCTTGTATTCCTTCATTGCTCTGAAATCATGAAGATAAACTGTACCACCTCCAGCACTTTGTGTATGGTCAGCACCACCTCCACCATAGACAACATACGTGCCTGCAAATTCAATCTGCAAGGCACAATATACAGCAACTCTACCAGCACTACCACCACCACTTTTACTCATTCCAGCTCCACCTTTTACAGAAATTGATCCACTGCCCTCAAACTCATAAACATCAATCCAGACACTTCCACCACTGCCACCTCCTCCTTCAGAGTTAGCTATCTGTCCATCAGCTGATATAGTACCATCATTAATGAGCAAATTACCAATTCTTAAATGGCTCCATCCACCTCCTTTTCCACCTGACTTTACTTTTGTTGCAATATTGTAAGATCCTCTACTACCAGGTTTTGTAGGCTCATATAGTGAATTATAGGAGCTTCCTCGAGCATCCTTCTCACCACCACCAACACCACCATGTGCAGCGCCACCATAGTATCCACCTGAGGCTACACCAGACCCAATGGTTGTGTCCATACCATCAGAATCTATTCTATCTGCACTTGAACATGTCAATATACTTTCTAACTCTATGTCTAGATTGGTTGCAGACACATTAAAGTAGTCAGCAGAAATATGAGAAGAAAACTTTAAGTTGATATTGCTAGCTTGAATCTTGGCCCCTGTTTCAGGATCATACTCCACTCTACTGCCAGGTTCAAGCTGGAACGTTCCAAATGTAACATGATCAATACCTGACAAGTCTGTAGTTGTAAATGGAACTATCTTTGCATTGGAACCCATCCTCATTTTCCTTTTAGGTCCAAGATAAAGGTTTGACACACCTCTTAAGACTCCATCTAAATCAAGTGCAACATTACCTAGTCCAAGAATAGTAACAGTTTCAGACATCAGGAATTCTCCACCATCATGTAATTCTAGGTTGATTCTAAGTTTAGAATTTGCTTTAGTATCAGATACTGATCTTTCGAGTGTACCTTTCTGGTTTGTTTGAATTCTTACAAGGCCAGTTCCATCTCCATTGACTTTCATGATGTTCAATTCTCTTGGCTGGCCATCTTTTATTAGTTGAAGTTGGGCATTGTTGTAAATATCAACAATGTCAAATTGAAGATTTGGATCAGTTTCATTCAATGTTGCATAATAATCTGTTTGCTTATTCTCATTGTCCACAATCAGTTTCTCACCATTATTATCTGACAGCAGATAAATAGAACCAGGACCACCATCACCATGAGGTGCAGGAGAGGTACCACCACCTGCACTGTATGTACCCTGGAACTCATCAGATTTCATATCTACAGCAATATGTCCACCACTGCCAGCTCCAGAATTAGAAGCTGTTGCTGAGCCACCTTTGGCTTCCATGGTACCAAGACCTTTCAAAGCTACAGTGCACTGTACATAAATGCTACCGCCAGCTCCACCTCCACCAGATAAAGAACTTTGACCAGAAGACTGTAAAATTCCATCTAAGATAAGTTCATCTGTAACAATATATATGAAACCTCCACCACTACCACCATTTCCACCAGAAGCTCCAGGGGTAAGTGGCCTGTATATTGTACCATAAGGCTTGGATGCAGTGTTGATATTTGAATTTCCAACTCCACCAGCAGCACTGTGGGCACCTCCATTTCTTCCTGTACCATGAGCACCACTAGGAACTAGTGAATCATCTTTTACTGCTTTACCATTAGTGTTGAGTGAAGCCTCTCGTTCCAAAATAAGATTAATAGCTGTAAGGGTGACAAAATCTGCTTCTAAAACAACATACCTCTTCATTTCTAGTGTACCTATAACCATTTGTAATCCACCAGAAGGAAGAATAAAGTTTGCACCAGCTTTCAGTTTTATTGAGCGAAGGTAATAATGCCCGAACTTACTGGAAGCAGTATATTTCCCATTGGCATAAATTGATGTGTATGTTGTATTGTAGCCTTTGATTGTCCCACCATTTTCAACAATAAGTTCACTAAATGTGCATGTTCCTTTAATATCAAGTGTTACACCTGCTACAATTAATTTTTCAGGGACATGTAAGATAGCATTTTCTCCAATAACAAGATTTATGTTTGTAGTGAAATTCCCTTTCACTCCTTCAACAACTGCAGCTCTAACCACTTGATGATCAGTCAGATGAAGAGTTCCAGTAGAATCACCTTCAATTTGTGCAAGCTTCAGTTCAGTATTTGCATCTCCAAATATTGCATTACTGTATCCTTGAATAATATAAAATAGAAAAAAAAATTAACACAGTTCATTCAATACAAAATTAATTTATTGAAAAACAAACACTCATTTTGCTCGTAACAGAAATTGTTAAAAAGTTTCCTAAGGTGAAGAATTTATAGCATAAAAGAATTGCTAAACAATGATTATCTTCTACAACTTTGGAAAAAGGTACTTTAATTTACTCCATACTAAGGAAAAAATTTATCTAATAAGACTAGATAAGATTACTCAAAAGTCAATATTGTAGCATAATAATATTTTACACAAACAGGGAAGAAAATGTGGTGTTTTACCAGTTAATTTGAGGACATCATAGTCAAATTCAACAGGAGATGAACCACTGATGTAAACATATGTCTGATTCTGTACTGAATTATCAACATCACCAGTAACAATTAGCGAATGGACAAGCTTTGGGTTCTTTCCTTCAAGAAGGTAAATTGTTCCAGGTCCAGCCTTTTTAGACTCCAGATCATGATCATTACCACCTCCAAATGCTAGCATATCACCAATATATTTATTTCTGAAATAAGATATAACAAAGATGCATAAAGAGTTCAATCACTGAGGATTACACTGTCCACATTTATTCAATATCGTAAATTAAAAAGAGATACTGGATTATAAAGTGAATTATACATTACCAAGCACTATCCATCAGGGATCAACATGTTAATGAATAATGTTCCTTTTCTCAGAGTTATAAACAGTAATAAAGGAATGACCATATAGAGTTAATGACAATTGACTAACTGTTCAGTTATTCTGATCACCATTCGTCCACCAGCACCACCTCCACCATAACCATTTCCTTTACCACCATTACTTCTGATTTCACCATCACCTTCTAGTACTGGTGTTGTGATGTCTATTGTACCACCACTGCCACCTCCAGTATTTGTACCAGATCCAGTATTTCCATCTACTTGAAGAGTGCCTGATTAGACGTAGAAAACACAACTTTGATCAAAGTCAATTTTAAATGAGATACAACATCAAACGGTATATTTTACATGCTATACAAAGTTATTAATATACTCATTACAGCTTGATTCCTACAACAGGCTTTATATCAGACTAACTATTCTCTTCATGGCAATTGTTAATCATATGTGTATTATTGTGGTAAATTTGCTTTCAAAAACATTCATATAATGCTTACCATCAATTAAAAGATTAACAAACAGTTTAAGTCTTAAATAGCCACCACCAGCTCCACCATCACCAGCAGAAGTGCTACCACCCCCACTTCCAGGATTTGTTGGTTGTCTTGTATTGTCATATGACTGTCCACCTGCAATATTTGTAGACCTGGCACCACCAGGTGCACCATGACCAGCACCAGTTCCAATATTATTTACCTGACAAGAAAAAGAAAATATATACTGAAATGTTTTGTCTAAAGCATTTTTAACTTTATTTAAATATAACCAAACTAAGAAAAATAAGCTCTTTATTCATTGATTTATGCAATGAATGTTATATAATAATCATTCAGAACACTTTAATTCAGAAATTAAAGCCGTTATCAGAATTAATGAATAGGAGTGAAAGAATACAAACATTTAGACCAAATAGGTATATATGTAAGAGATTGTACTAACCAGACTTCCTGCACCAGGTCCAAGGTCTGTTTTAAAACCACCACCTTGCAATGTTAACATTGAGCCAGGGTGTAAAGTAATCTCATTAGCTTCTATGTCAAGACTATCACCAGTAAGATTTGCACCGTAGTGTAATTCTAACTCAGCAAACTTAATGGTTTTCAGACTGGAAGGATGTTTTTCAAAAGTAACTGTCGCATAGCTCTCTAATACAAATTTAGAGAAACTGTATTCTCCTTTCTTGGAGAGGCTGGTGTGATTACCATTCACATCACAACATATTCCAGTACGAGCATCAGCAGAGAGTGTGAGATCCTGATATGAAGATACCACTAAAATCTGGATGTTTGAAAGAATACCTGCAATGACATACAATAAAAGTTCATTGTAACAACATCGCTTAGGTCAACATTTCGCTTAAAACAACATCATTTATGTCACACTTGAAGGACAATAGTTGGACATTTAAGGCAATATGTAAACAGTGAATAGTTTGTACTCACAGCTGAATTTTACCTTCTCTGTGTATAACAATTTCATGAAAATTGATTGCTGATAAAAATCAATTGTTCTTAATTTTTCCTTTTTTCATTACAATAAATAACAATTGTAACAACAGAAGAAACATGGCAAAATGAATGAAATGACTTTGGTTACTTGTACAATGGTCATTCTGTTTAAAATGACATTCAGACATGACAACTCTCTTTTTTAGATCTCAAGGGTGTCATTATAACAAGTGCAAACTGTATTTTATTAAATATGACCTTTCATGGGTTTGCAAATTGCTTGCAAAATTCTTTTTGTATAAAATATCATTGTTTGATCAACAAACATACAAAATGATTTTACAATAACAAAGATATATAAAAGATATATATTTTTTATCTCAATGTGCTGTACATACAAAAACAACACAAAATTACGAAATTTATACGCAACACAAAATTATGAAATTTATATGCAACACAAAATTACAAAATTTATACGCAACACAAAATTATGAAATTTATATGCAACACAAAATTACGAAATTTATATGCAACACAAAAATACCTTTTAATGTGCTTGATTCTCCTTTTAATTCTACGGTGTTTGGTAATCTTAATTCTCCATCTTCCTTCAGATCAAAACTGCAGGTAATAGTACTATACCACTGATTTGTATTTGCACTTAACACAACATGATCATCTATAGAAACACTACTACCAGACCCACAAGCAAGATTCTGGGCTTTAAGGTGAAGGCCTGCAGTAGATATTTGTACCTTTGTATCATCACCAATATCCAAGTTGTTCAAACTGTAAGATGTTTTCCCTTGTAAATCAATGAATGTGACACCATCAGTTACTCCAGCTGAACAAGAATTGTCTAAAAACAGATATTTCAAGTAGCCTGGAGTACCACTTTGTTTAAATACTATAAATGCTGTTCCTGATCCACCCGCTTGAGCAGAATCTGAAGAGCCACCACACAGATCATAGTTTCCAAGAAAATCAAAGTTACGGTCAACTTTTGCATGTATCCTTCCACCACCACCTCCACCACCAGTTTCAGAAGATCCTCCTTTTACTGACACAGTACCAGAACCATCCATATTTCCAGAAACAGAAATCATTATTCCACCTCCAGAGCCTCCCCCTCCATTACTAGATGCATTATTACCATCAGCGCTAATTGTCCCATGTAATGTAAGCAATGATGATACAGTCAGCTTTAAATACCCACCACCATTTCCACCAATCGAGCTAGATCCATTACCACCTATAGAGCCAAAATCTGTGGCAGATTCAAACATGCCAATATAATTTGATGAAGGTTTCATAAAATCTCCTGAAATGCCACCAGTTCCACCATATGAACCACCAGCTCCAGAGGTCCCTGAATTTCCTGCTCCATGGCCAGTATTAGAATTTCCACCGCTGACACTTAAGGTACCTCCAAATGCAACTTCTAGAGTTGGAGATTGTATGTAAAGATTTCTACCAAGCAATTTTCCAAAATACTTTACATTTATTTCATTAATCATATCTAGTATGTACTGATCCATACTGTCGAGACTTACTTCAAGTTGTCCATTTGTTGTAATATCTATCTTGCTAAGGGACAATGTTCCAATAGGTTTCAGATCAGTTGATGATAGCCCAGATCTACTCTTGGAGTGTATCAAAACTTTACCACCAGATGATATGATCATTTCTCTAATACCAATAACTGTACCATAAACTTCTAGATTGTACCAGTCTAAACCTGTAGTATCATAATCAGTAAGCAGTAACTTTGCTGGAACTGTCGCTTCACCATTCTCTTTAATAATCAGTTTACATTTCAAAGCATATGGTGAAGAGGTACCAAAAGAAGTGGCAATTTTCATAACCTGACCAGGTAGAGCTGTTATAGTTCCTGTATTGTCACCTGTGATTGTACTAATATCGAATGTGCCAATGCCATCAAATAGGACTTGACCATTCCCTTTAAGCTCAAGTTCAGTTAATTGTGTAGTACCATTTATATGACTCTTTTGTTCACTTACTCTTCCATTATTATCAATTTTAACTTTTACAGTTTCAGATAAACCAGACTGTTTGTATTGGCTGTAGATTGTTCCAGGTGCACCATGAGTAGACGATCCTTTACCCCCATATGCTTTTGTGCTTCCAAAAAATGAACTTATGGATTGAACTCTGAGGGAAATTCTACCACCACCACCTCCACCGCCAGACGTACTCTCTCCACCATTAACAGAGAGTTTACCATGACCTTGTAATGTAGCAGCTTGGATAGAGATGGTTCCACCACTAGCACCTCCTGTACTAGAAGATGATCCACCGTCAGCAATTAAGAAACCATCAATTTCTGCTGTAGCACTTACAGACAGACTGATTATACCACCACCTCTTACAGCTGATGTACCACTACCATAATCAACAGGAAGTATTGTAGAGCCATATGTACCACCAGAGTGATCTCCTCCCTCTCCACCATGGCTGGCACCTTCTGACCCTGTTGAAGAACCTTTACCAGAATCTGAATCTCCACCTTCACTGACCTTTATTTCTGCGCTATCCTGAATAATGAAATCTGCTGTTGTGATAGTTATCTTCCGTCTGTTGTTATTATGCATTAGCCTAGACAAGGAGTCCATCTTCATATGGGTAGCTTCTATATTTAGGTCAGTTTGATTGAACTCAGTAGTGGAATTGTATCCCATATCAAAGCTGTCAACAGAAATCTTGCTTGCATCATTACCTATCACTCCTCTGTCAGATACTGACATTTTTGACCATGCAGATAACTTTATTGACGATGTCGTTACCTTACCAATTGAAGTAATAGTCAACAATCCATGATTATCAATAACGAGAGCTGTTGTTTCTAAGGTTCCATGAACATTAAGAACAGGTTTATCCCCAGAAATCAACAGTTTTTCATTCACTGTAATTGTACCACCCGTTCCTATATTCAGATTACAAGCAAAACCTCTATGAACATCACCTATTAATATAAAAATGAGACATCAAAACAAGAAGTTGCAAGAAAACTAATGAAAACAATAATCATAACAATACTACAAAGAATATTCATTCATAAATGTGAACAACTAGACTGACATAATATGATTTTATGCAGAATACTAACCATGCTTTAGATGATCGTAGAATTTACTTCATAAGCAATCATAATACTTACCCAACTTTGTTACTGTCAGAAGCTTCCCGCTCGCAACAGTCAGTTCACATGTAGAATCTTGAGAGGTTACCACAATCTCATTGATAGTTACATCACTTTCTATGATAACAGATGCACCATCTTCAATACTCAGTTTTTCCATATTCTGATTGACTGGGGTTGCCTCAGTCCCATCACCGCTTATGACCACCATTTTTGTTCCAGGATGATCAATATAGGAAGTACCTACAAAACATAGCAAACAAACAACATTATGATAATTAAAAATTCCTCTGCTCAGCTTGGTAAACAAAATGTGATTTCCTGGAAATAGCATTATTTGAATAAATAACCAGTATTTTACATGAATATATAAAAATTACGAAATAAAAAGGTGATATGATACAGATATAATATATTCACTTGGAGATCCCTTATTAAAATCACAAAATAAAATGATGATATGATACAAATATAATATATTCACCTGGAGATCCCTTATTTCCTGATCCATCTTCTCCACCTTGAGTAGACAGTGTACCAGTGTAAGTATAAGATGACGAAGCTATCACTGCTATTCTTCCTCCACCACCTCCAGAACTACCTTCCACTTTCATATAACCATCTCCAGTAACTGTCTTAGCATCAACAAATATAGAACCACCACTACCTCCATTACCAGATCCAGCACTCATATCTATCGTTCCTTCAACTGTCAATGTCTTTGAAACAACAAGTTTTATCTGTCCACCACCTCTACCTGATGTGGCTGTGGCACTAGGTCCATTACTTCCATAAGTCTGAGGATTATCAATACTTCCGTAAATTGATTTTGTATTGTGAATACCTCTTCCAGCATGTGTGGCACCTTCACCTGCTGATGATGCGGACCCAGGTCCTCCAGACTGGTACCCAGTACCAACTCCACTAAGTTTTCCAGTGAAATGAATATCGATGTATTCAGCATTAATAGTGGTCAGTCTGTTTCCATCAGCACTACCATTAAGTCGAAGTTCAGCTCCAGGTCCAATAGATACAAATGAATAATGATATTGCCCTGGACCAAGGTAACAATGCTGAGATCTCTCAAGAGTTATGTTATTATCAAGTGGACAATCAAAAGAAATCTGGGGCCCAACTGGAGACACAATGCCTTCATATGCAGCACTAAGAGTAAATTTTGCAGTATCCAGTGTAAAGTCACTTGTTTTGTTGAAGTAGACAACCTGAAGTACAACTTTTTTGTCTGTTGTGTCACAGTATTTTGAAGCACCCAGATTACCTTTATAATCTATAACCAGCTTATTAATTTGTAAATCTTTAGCAGGATACGACATTCTGAGGTCACCATCTTCTCGTACAATCATCTCATTTATACTTTTTGATATAGTACCACAGACATCCAGTGACCAACCTTTGTCAACGATAACTTTTTGTGGCAGGTCTATAATTCCATTTTCTTGAACATAGACATTTGTACCAATATGCAATTCAGTCTTAATTCCCACACGTGTAGCCCAATACAATTCTACGTATTGGTCAATTCTAAAAAGGGATTGAGCATTGCCTGCGACTGATCCAACATGAACAACAAGTGGAGATTTTGAGTCACGGCCAATAAATCCAACTGCAGCAGGTCCCTCAATTACTACGTCATCAATTTGTGTACCAGAAACTGAGGATTCAACAGATAAAGCTGACAAAGGGGTTATGTGTGTTGATGGTGCAGATTGTACATGGTTACTCTTTATCAATGCCTGTAAATAAAATCAAATCAATACTGAGCAATTTAAACTTCAAATCCTACTGATTACCTAATGCAGTTAAAATGGAAAAGAAGTATGTCTTGTTCCAGTTATATTTCCCCAAAAATGCTTTTAAACAAACCAAAAATATTTCTTCATTAAGATACATATTTTTTCCATTGCTTACTACAAATTTATCTTAGGGTAAGACATGTTTAAAACAACACCTTCTTATTTCCATTTTCTTCAAGGTAGATAACTCCTGCGGCACCGTTTTCACCACTCTGTGTTGTACCACCATAGGATGTAATATAACGGTCATCAACATAACCAGCATCATAGTAGATAGATATAAAACCACCACCTCCACCTCCAGATGATGTTGCAGATCCACCATTTGTGTGAATCAAACCTATTTTGTATAGAGACACAATGCCAGACAGTCAATCAAATATCATCAGTCACTTTTTGGTTAAGACATCACTGTATTCATTCATTGTCACTAATGTTAATTTTGTTGACTAATGGTTGTGCAGTACTTCTAGCAGTAAAAATTACTTGTTTTTTGTGTTATTTACAGATAAAATCCTATATAGCAATTGATTTGACTTAATAATATAATATTTAGTATGTAAAGATACTGTATTAAAGATCCTATCCAAATGGCAATCTAAAAATGCATTGAGGTAACCAAATCTCCCCATAAAACATGAAACTTGCCACTGCCAACAGTTAAAATAGTACAATAAATAAATTGCTTACCTTTTATTTTAGCAATATTGCAAGTTATCCATATACTACCACCAGCTGCTCCACCTGAACTATCAGATTTAGAGTTTTCTCCACTGAAATAACCAATTGATACATATAGCAAACAAAAATGTAAATTAAAAAGAATACAATTACACTTAAAGTCTTAACTGTTAAACTTTAAGTTTGTTGTACTGATATTGAATGCTTGCAAAATGGGTAGTTGCTTATACTTTCTTTAGGAGAGTGTTCAATAAACTAAATCACTGACTAGTGTCTTGATCAGCAAATAACGTGAGAATAAAAATATCAAAGTGATATTTTGCTAAAAATTACAACTTTCTAGCACTTACTCAGCCCTTATTTCTCCTTCAATGTTGGCTTCACCTGACACTTGCAACTTAATTGCCCCACCACCGTGAGTTTCATCGCCCCCTGAACCAGGTAACCTCGGTTGTTTGTAATTATCATATGCTGCTCCATAAATATATTTCTTCAATTTATCATCATAGAATCCTCCACCTTCCCCACCATGACCTGCACCATGGCCTTGCAAATATCCTGTAAATTTTCAGAATGATTAAAAAATTGCCTATGAAAATTCATAAACACAGCAAAGTGCTTTTGTAGAAAATAAACATTTATTTTACTGACCACTAGAAACCAAAAGATTCGAAGACTACAGAAAAATACCAGCATAAATAAAAAGGTATACCTGGCCCAGACTTGAAGTATCCTCGACTATTCAGATCTATAACACCACCCTCTTCAATAACAGCAGAATTAGTATCGACAGTCAATCTCGTGGCTTGTATGGAACCTGATGGTGCTATAAACAAGTTGTTCTTGACAACAAGCTGGTATGGAACATCATCTGTCATCTTCAAGATTCCTCCAGCCATAATGTTCATATTAGCAAAGTTAAATTTTGCATCTATCTTACTATCCTGTAAAAAATACAGTTACCTTTATTGTGTAAATAATCTGAATAAAAACTGCTTTCATCTTCTTTTTTACTGGAAATTACCACTTGAACATTTTTCCAGTCATGAAAGGCATTTATATCTCTAAAACGAATGCTAAATGCTTTACTTATAGTTAAAATATTCTATAAAATACATCAGTTTGTTACCTGAGACTTTCCAGTCCTTTTCAAATCTAGTGTTGATTTTATCAATGTCAGGTCTGTAACTCCACCAAGAGTTCCATGTATCATATTATCAGAATTGAACCATTTTACTTTAGAAGGTAATTCAAGCAAGCCATTTTTATACACAACAACACTCGCTGGGAAGTAAAGGTCTACAGCTCTGTTCAATATAATATGAACAACAATAACAAATATAGTAATGAAATAACTCGATTAAAATACAATAATGTTAACTAAAGAACATATTATTTCAAACAAGTGCAACACAAAACCCATATAAGGCAGCACTATGCCACAAAGTAAGCACTAGAAGCTTCCAAAATCTGACAGGATCATTCTTTCAAATGATACAATGAAGAAAGTAAACTAAACAAACATGATTATTAAAAGGCTAATTTACACACTTGGAGATTATTTTCTTTTATCATTTTAATTTTGATCCAAAAGAACTTTTAACTACATACATTTAGCATGCTTGATATAATGAAATGATCTACAACCAACATGGTAGAGAATTATTGAAGTAATTATCCTGTAGAACAACTAAAAATAACTTTTTCCTCCATAAGATTAGGGAATTAGGAATATGCATACCTAACAGATAAGACCAACTTTGAACCAATATGAATTGTACCAAGTCTATGACGATCATTCACAAATCCATCACCATAGAGATGTTCTACAGTTAGACTTCTAGAAGAGGTAGTTGAACTAGTTACTGGCTCCAAAGCAACATGCACTCCATTAAGGAGATATATTTGGTCAAGCCTGAATGAATTGCCATTTGGGAACAATATCCATGTCCTACCACAATCATAGTTTTTGATACCACTGGTAGAGTAGTTTGACAAAGATTTCTGAAAGAACGAAAATAATACGTTAAAACTTAAGCTGTGCAGACTGAATAAGCACAAAATAGAATGTAACTAATTGAGACAAAAACATAAGAAATATGTAAGTCAATATACAACTGTGATGTCATGTGATAAAAGAATGACAGCAAAAGTAGTTTACTCACAGACACATCATATGGTTCCTTGTTGTCAATATAAAGCTTTGTTTTACCATTAGCACTGACATAGACAGTACCAGCACCACCTGTACTGTGTGTAGATCTACCACCATAAGCAACATAAGTTCCTGTATATTCAGAGTCTGTGTATGTAATAGCTATTCTACCACCAGCACCACCTCCAGTAGTTGATGAACCTACATAGAAACATTGTATATAAGACTTTTGAAGCACCGATTTTTTTAGAAATATTCATTACCCAGCTGAAACAGTAACATTTTACTATATTTGGCTTTAAACACAACAAATGAATTATGGTCATACCTTGTCCACCATTGGAAGTGATTTTTCCTTTTCCATTGAAAGTGACTGTATTCAATTTGATACTTCCACCACTGGCACCACCAGCAAGACCTTTTCCATCACCTCCATTGCAGCTGATAACACCTGTTAATAGAAGAATTACATTTTTAAAAGAATTCATGATTTTTATTTTATCCACTTTCATAAATAAATTTAGATACTATTCATCAACAAGTAGGAACAAGCATCCATATTATGTTACAGTAATAACTTACAGGCTGAAGTTTTAACAAAAATCTATCAAAAAGAAAGATGTTAAATTCATACACTAAATTTTTATGCTAGCAAGATATATACAATATACAAATATTCAAACTAATTCAAACTGTCACAATTATTTCATTACTGTAGCGTGTAGAGTAGACAAAAAATTACACCTATTTCACAACAATGATACTTAAAAAGGTTTAATGCTATATGTGTATATATATCAATTACATATCTGGCAGATAGCTTACCAGTGATCCTGGTCTATACACCAGCACATAATAGTCAAAATGTCACTTTAGCATGTGCCTCTTATAGGCCTATTCCTGTGACCTCTTAATGAGCAGACATTGATTATACACACTGATCTTACAAAGCAGGGCATTTTCATGACACATAAATAGTATACAAAGCACTTACATTAAAATATATGCTTAATATGTAAAGAACTGTATTGAAATATATATGTCATATGCTTGATATGTAAAGAACTGTATTGAAATATATATGTCATATGCTTAATATGTAAAGAACTGTATTGAAATATATATGTCATATGCTTAATATGTAAAGAACTGTATTGAAATATACATGTCATATGCTTAATATGTAAAGAACTGTATTGCATGTTTTTAAAACACTAATTAAGAATTTATAGATGCATTTGGTTACCATCAATATGTGCAACTCCAGAGATGTTGAATTTCAGAATTCCTCCACCAATCACTGTAATATCATTCGTGAAATCTTTGAAAATTCCATCACTGCCGGGAGAAGAAGGTGATATCATATCGCCATAATACATCCCTCCACCATATGTTGGTGCATTCACATTTGTAGCTTTTCCACCTTGTCCACCATGACCAGCCCCTCTACCATTTTCTCCTACCCCAGGACCTCCATCAGTATGAACAGCCTGTGCGATATCACTTCAATTATACACTTCATTTTAAAGAATTTAAGAATTTAGCAGTAAGTGTCCACAGTAAGAATTATAGAGAATAAAAGGAGAAAATACAACCATCATCGAATAATGTATATAAAACATCATGAAGAATTCAAACTTCAGAAGTGGATATCACATTGTTATTTCATGAAAAAATGGAACTGACAAGGTAAATAAAGCCATATATTCATACCAGTTTATCAGCCTTAATGTATGCTGAGTCTTCTACAGTAAGAGTGTTAGCTTCTACATGTAGATTATCAGCTTCCACTGTTCCACCACTTTGTACAGTAAAATCTGTACCCACCAATTTCATACCATTACCTTGTGTTTCAATGACTAAAGTACCTCCACCTTGTACAGTTACTGATGTAAATGTGATCACTGGTACACTACCACTGGCATCAGGTCTGTAACATAAATTCATACTTAAAATGAATGATAATTTAGTACAAATTTTAACACTAAAACTACATGTTCAGAATACCAATAAAAGAGTACATTCACTTATACCAGCTTAAGATCTTCATTACACTGTCATATTCAAGTGAGTGTGCAATAATAATACCAAGTCTACTTGACACAGATATTTTTATGAATATTTTGATCACAAAGCATAAGAAAAAAAAAGAAAGGCTTGAAACTATGCAGCCTCTTTTGCAGGCAATTTTCATGTTAACAATGACTGATCTATGAAACTTGATACCTAAACAGTATACCTGATAATGAATTTTCCATTTGGACCAATAACTAAATCTTCTACACCTCGTAAAGAACCTTCATTGGCTAGAGTTATCCCAGTCACTGTAAGAGTTTGCTCAGCCATCATTACACCTGTCTCATATACAACTATACCAAACTTCAACTCTGGGCTATCATCAGGGAGAATCGCTTCAAATTCTTGATAAGGACCTTTTAAAAAAAGAATATATATGATATTCCAAAAATCAAAGAATATCCTAAAAAACACTGATAAAGTTAAATTGCCACAATATGCTATGAGGTAGAATAGAATTAAAAGAGTAGCAATATCATTCTCCGTAAGCAACTTACCAACATGCCAGATGCCACTTTTGTCTCCTGATGTTTTCTTCACTGTTATTTTTTGTTTGTAAATATCACCATGAGCCCTGTACAATGCAAGTTGTGCCTGCCCACTTAAATGTACCTCCTGAAAAAGCATTCAATGATATGGAATTTCACAATCAGATGACAGTATCAACAGTATAACTTACTCAACACACTCATTCAAAAACTTTTACAAGTAAAACTTTATAATAATACAGGACAAGAAATCAAATAAGGATTATTGTTTTAAAAAGTCAGAGTTAAAGAAATGATAAAAAATATTCTAACAGTCAAATACTATCATATTTCATATTTTGTCAGTTAATGCCACATTTTTAAGAATTAACGTAGCACAATTTAATTTTTAAAATCATGCTAGTAGTATCCATATATTATTTCATTCAATAGAAGTATACATACATCAAACACATGTTCATGCGAAGTTGTTCTATCAAAGAGCCAGGTGTAGAAGCTCAGCTGTCCTCTGTGTTGTTCAGTCAGTTTCGACCAATCTATTGTGGATGATAGTGGTGCACACATGTTCGCATTATCAACAGTAAGTTTCTTTGTTCTATTGTTTGTGTCAATATTTAGCACAGTACCAGCTCCACCACACTCATATCCAGATCCCCCATATGCTGTCACCTTACCAGAGTAATGATATTCCCCAGAATATATTGTCACACGGCCCCCAGCACCACCACCACCATGGCAACTATTATTTGTAAAATTGATCACTGATCCACCATGAGCTTGTATTTTTCCATCACCGGTCATATTCTGAACCTATTAAGGTACAAACATTTTTCGCATAATGCATTATTATAACAAGACAAAAAATTAATGATATAAATTAAATCATGAAGTATATATAGTTTCATATAACAGTTGATTAAATCAAATTTTTGAAGTTATCATGAACTTTCCAGAAACATTTTTGTTCCAGAGAATAATTTACAGTTAAATCAATTGGCAATAGTTCAGTCAGTTAATTTAGCTGATACTTTTCCCCAATTGAGGCAATGGATTTCTTTTCAATGTCATAAAGAAACATACTGAATAATTGAAAAATAAAGTTGTATATTATACTACCTTTATATACACACTGCCACCACCTCCACCCCCTGCTCTTGTACCAGCACTATTACCTCCTCTGACATTTAGATTACCATCCAGTAACAGTGTGTGAGCAGCTAATTCAATAACTCCACCTAAAAGTAATACCAGTGACAAACTTAAGACAATTTGGTTTAACTAAGTTAAAGTAGCAGTCCATAAAAGAAGCCAATTATACAAGCAGACACATTCAGAAGTGAATTTAAAGTATCTCCCTAGATTAATGTGTGTGTGAAAAGTGCAAACAGATTTCTTTCTCACAGAGTAAACAGATTAATTCTGAAAAATATTTCAAAATTGACAACAGTAGTACCTCCAGATCCTCCTGTTTGCAAGGAGACATGTTCACATCTCAAATCTGACGTTGAGCCACCTCCAGCACCTCCATTACCACCATATTGTGTTGGTTCATAGATAGATCCATAAACTGGAGGTGGTCCTACATAATCTTGATATGATCCCTGACCTCCAGCGGCACCTCCACCTCCACCAGAGCCACCTAGAATGCATTAAACAATAACAAGAAAATATGAACATAGATTCATGCAATATTCAATCTATAAACAGTGCACTGGGCTGTTTGTAAACAGAAAAAACAAAATATCCACAAAGGTTTTTAAATAAAGATGGGTTTTATATGAAAAGATACAAAAAGAAGAAAAAACTAAAGTTGTTACAAGATACCGAATTAGTCAATTTGTAAACATATTTCCAACATATAACATATAACTCACATCTATCAGATGATGTACTTAATCATGTGATCATTAACATTTGTGCACAAACCTCCAGAAGTAACATCAATGCCGCTTTGTTGTATATTTCTAGGAGCCTTTTCACTTGATTCGATATTACTCGCAGAGTCAATCTGTATTGTTCCATTACTGCCAGTAGTAACTTTTACCCATGGAGCCTGTATTAAATGCAAATATTTATTATATATCTTGAATACTATTATACAATAATGTGGACTTCATTATCATTAAGATTAAGAACATGTATTAATATCAACATAAGTCTGACATTTGGTTTCAATTTTATTCGCATGTTTATATGTACATGTTTTTAAAGCAACAGAAAAGAAGGATTAGATCAGAAAACAGGCAAAATGAAATCTTCACCTCCAAGTTTAATATGTATTTTTGACTAGACTATTTTAAGGCTAGTATCAAACACAGATGTAGCCAGTTGTGTTTTATCATAAACAATAAAACAAATAGAAAATCCAATGTTCAAAGCAGGATATCCAACTCAAACTTATAACATTCACCTCAATTAGTGCTCCTGCGTGCAATCTGAGAAGAGTCGAGATCTGAAGGACCAATGATGGACTTAATTCTGCTAGATACGTAGAGGACATTTTACCATCAGCGTAAATCTGTACTGTATCAAAGTGAAATGTTAATTTGTCACTTCCAGTTGTGAAACCCTGAAATGTAGAAGTTAGACATATAGAAAGAGCATGAATTTTATAAACAAAAAAAAATTAAAAAAAAACCTTGCATCCTACACTATACAGTAACATTTAAGAGTAGTCGTGCTGTGTTTACGATATTCAATCAGTTTAAAACAGGATGAAAAATTCTTTTTTAAAAATATAACATGTACGTTCGTTATTTTCATCTCTCCAACAATTATATTCATTCAGTCAATGGACAATAGCATGGTGTATAAACTTACATTTTCTCCTATTAAAAAGTTAACTCCTTGTCCTAATTTAAGATTTTTTACACCATTAATTTCTCCATCTATGTAGATATCCTTGTTAGCCAGTTGATTGAAATATAGTTCTGAAAAATACATGTTTCATAAAAGCAACAATCTAATTCAGAGCATGAACAAAGTTGGAATGATGCAGTCCACATATTTTTGAAATGAGTTTTTTCCACAATAAAATTAAGATATAAGATAAAAAGGATATATATATATATATATATATATATACAAATCTGACACATGTTAATTATTGCACATCAATTTGTCATTTATAGTGTTCCCAATTTCTAAACATGCTAACATTGGTAATATATAGAATTGAACAGCCAATTATTCGAATCATCATACCTTGAGGTAACTGTACGGATGATTTCTCATACACTCTGAACGAGGCTGGTATTGGACTGTCACTGTCCACAATCTTGATAGTCTGGTAAACTGATGTATGAACAAGACCACTTAAATCTCCATGAAGTTTGTTAATAGTTATATCAATGTTATTAGTAGATGTATTCCATAAAGCCAAATGACTTCCACCATTAATATACACATGATCAAATGTCATGTTAAAGGTTGTATCTGTATCAGTGGTAACTATGTAAGTTCTACAACTATCCTCAGTAAACTTAGCAATGTAAATATTCTTAGGAAGTGATCCTCCATTGTCTAAATACAGAGATGTCACTTGTGTTCCATTGGCTGTTTCTGGAGCTTTGACATATACAGTACCAGAACCGCCACTCTCAGAGAAACCTTTACCACCATATGTCTGGTATTCACCTCTGAATGTATTCTCTGTATCAACATAGACAGCAATTCTGCCGCCACCACCTCCACCACCTGCAATCTGTAACAAAGGAAACATTTCTGCATTCACAAGAGTGAACATTACAAAATAAAGACAAATATTTTGTAGATATTTGGAATATTTTTTCAAGTTATCATTTAGACTGGTGGGGATATGTATAAAAATATGTGGGTGTTAAGAAGTTAATTTTTAAATATGATTGAAGTAGTGTGAGTAATACTTATTAAAATCATTTGGTTTTATATTAGAAGAATAATTGTTTTAACTAATCTAATGCAATGTGAGTAATACTTATTAAAAGCCATTTGATTTTATATTTGAAGAATAATTGTTTTAAATAATCTAATGCAAGCATTATCTAGAAATGTGCTAAAGCATATGTGTTACCTCCGCTGTGATGGAGGATCCCAGACAGATATAATTACTCCATGTATATCCAGAATTACAGCTCAGACATCTTCTGTATGAATCACATGATCTACAATGTGGAACACAGGCACCAGCACCACCACGGGCTGATATTATACCAGTACCTTGAAAAGAGAAAAAGAAATTTATCTGATGTTCAAAATGAAAGATTTGACTTCACTACTGGCTGATATTATACCAGTACCTTAAAATAACAGTTTAACAGAATAACTGGGTTGATAAATACAGTCTTGTTGCCTACAAAGGCTTGATTTAAAAAACAATATTCTGAATCAACTAAATATCATCAACTATTTAAACTTTCAGCAATTATTCAGGACTTGAGTATAAAAAGTTTCTGACCATCTAGAGAGTAAGAAAGTCATATGACTTACCACTGAAGGTGCTGGAATATATCAGTATGGATCCACCAGATCCACCACCAACAGCTGTGTTTACAGCATCCTCACCATCAACTCTTACATCACCATCAATCTCAACATATCCAGATGCAACAAGTTCTAACACTCCACCACCATGACCAGTGGTAACAGAACTTCCTGTAGTACCACCACCGCTGCCATATTCAGTTGGGTGCCATACACTGTCATGGGCCAAGTTGGCATAATTCATAACACTTCCTCTACCACCTAAGCCACCATGTGAAGCCCCAGAACTACCAGCACTATGACCAAATCCAGCACCAGTACCATTTCCAGCCCTGTATCCTCTCTTTGAAGCGCTAAGAAGTCCTTCAGATTCAATGGTAATATTGACAGCTGGAAGAATTGAAAAGAATCATTTTGTAAGTCATTAAAATAAATATAAAGCCATATACTAAAGTTACAAAAAATTATTCACATTCAGATATACTTGACCAAAAAACATAGTAAATATGCAAACTTTTCAGTTCTAAGTTTTTTTCTAAATATTCCTTATGTGAGAATACAAGGTACTAATTATCCCCAAAATATCTATATAATGTGGATTCTGCTTTAGAAACTTAAAAAAATAGGGTTAACCCGACTAGTTTTTTCCTGATCTAATATGTAATGGGTTTATAAAAAGTTGCTACCTATTTCATTTTATGAGAAATAAACGGTGATTTTTTCCATGCATTTAGATACAATATGCACAAGCATAGAAAGTTCCAGGCATGCACTAACATGAATTCTGAGCAGTAACAAAGTTGCATATATAATTTTTTTTCATTTTGAAGTATGTTGGACTCTTATTCATTTGAACTTGCCAAGACTGACAAAATCAGTTCTAGCCATCGAATGTCAAACTTTTGACTCTATGAAATAGAGTTGTTTCCCTTACATACTTTGCATAGTGTAATGTGTTCATGCTGTAGCAATAAATTGTAATCATATAACTACATGATCCTAATGAAACATGAAAATACTAAAAAAATAGATACACACAAAATAATTTACTTTCGTGCGTTTGCGAGGCTTCAAGAGAAATTAATCTTGAAATTTTGCACTCATTGCTGTTTGTTTATTTCACAAATAATTGTAAAGTAATCACTGTTAAAAATCATCGCAAACACACATTTGTTGACCAACATAACATGTAATAATCTGGCATTCAAGTTTAACTGGCTACAGCCATCCAGAGTTAAACCATATAGAACATATAACAAAAACAACTGTGATCAGAGAGCGATTTCTGGTTTTCCAGGGTGTTTAAATTTAGCAAGTTCCAGTCAACGAAAGTCCACTGTATTTCAATGTCAGCATTATCATACCATAAAGACTTCAATTAATCATACATTCATCAAAATGTCAAATAATGTAGCTAATTTTATACACCGACAACCACAGGCTTCCCAAAAGGTGCTGGACCATTGGAAATGTTAGGAAAATTTTGAGCAGGTCCAATAACTTTTCGGCAAGTACTGGACCAGATGTCCAGCAGTCAGGCACAATTTACAGCATTTATCACTCGTTTATAATAAATTCGGTCAGACAAATTTTCCTTTGGTCGGACAGAAATTCTATCTTTGCCAGGCCAAATGTCAGGCAAGTATTCCAGCAGTTTCAAGAAGCCTGCACCCACAAAATAAAAGAGAAATGCAACATTGTACCATTCATAATCAACTTGTTGACATCCATTTCACCACCACCTCTGATCATCAAATCACCAGCAAGATTTATCTCCAATACATCATCATTCTCAGCCGTTCCGTAGTACGCGAATAATCCACCATCTAGTACACTGATTGTATTTAGGTCATAAACAATCTGTTTGAAATGTGGATCATCAACAGATGGTGGGTAGACTTTAACAGCTCCACCACGAGAAATGTTGAACGTTTCCAGACCAGTTATAGTTCCACCATAATCATAAACTGTCACATCTTTCAAATAAGTGTCTGATGGCAAGTTCACTCGTCCATCCTGCAGATATATATAATAAATTCTTTACAGACCAAGCTTAAATATGCATGGTAATAAACTCAAATAAATTCTTAGTATGAGGAAAATTAATATCAAACATTAAATATTATAAAGATTGAAAGTGAGGTTTTTAGGTTACAAAATATACTTACAGGATAAACTGCTGCACTAAATGATAATACTGCTGAGTCTTTGTAATCTATATTCAGATACATTCCTTCTTCTACATGAACTGTTGCAGTATAGTCGCCTTCAACAAGCTAAAATATAAATATAATCACTCAGTTTTAAGTCAACTCAAAGCCATACTTCCTGATTTTACTGTTCACCCTGTCTGAGCCATGCTGCAGGATTGTACCATTTATCTCCATCACAATACTAATTTAGGCATTTCCAATTAGAAACCAGTAATTTCCATATACATGTATGAGAATGGCTTTATTTCAAAAACAAATCTACTAAGAAATTAAAAAGAACAATTCAAGCATTTAACCTGAAGGTACAGATCTCGTCTTCCTGTGACAGGATTTCCATCATCATCAGTTGCTAGGAGACCAACCTCAGCATAATCACCAAGATCTAGCGTATCAATGTCATGGTCTTCTGTTTTGTTCTCTGGGATGGTAATCCTTGTTTTGCGAGTCTAAAAATGAAGATGATTTTAAAACGTCCATACAAAAAAGTTGTATGAATATCAATTATGAACAATGCAAAAAAAGAAAAATATTTGTCACAATTCAAATTTAAAATGAATTGTTAACCAAAAAACATCTACGTCCTTCCATCAGAGATAAAGCACAAGAAATAACAAACCAGAATCTAATATCTTTTATACAGCCAAATATGCTTAATGTAATACTTAAAGTAACTAAGTATTCAGATGATGCTCACAAAAAAATTAATAGATTTAAACAATTCAGAAACTTACCCCATCACCTTTTCTGTTGTATATCCGTAATGTTTTCGTACCATTTATGCCTGTATCTTTTGTGAACACAGTACCAGACGCTCCATTCTCTCCACCATTACCTTCACCACCACTAGAATGATATTCTCCGATGTAGTTCGTGTATCCATACACGACTGCAAATCTTCCTCCAGCACCACCATTCCGACCAGATCCACCTGTCACCTAATGGTAAGATGAAGAAAGTCTGTACTATATTCACCTTCAGATTTCAAATGTATTTATCAAGGATGACAGATAATGGTTATTTGACAATCCCATATTTGAACAATTACAAGATTATACAAATTGTTCCATAAATTGTATTTACCTCAACAGTTCCAGAACCATCAAACTCTTCAGCTGTAATAAAGATACTTCCACCAGATCCACCACCTGCCCTAGACACTCCATCCTCACCATTTGCACTAACAGTTCCATCAATTTTCATCAAAGTTCTAGCATTCAAATTTAGAATGCCACCTCCACATCCACCTCAAAAATTAAATAAAAGTATTGCATGCACTAAATGTGTTGCTAAAAACAAGACAATGATATTTGAATTAATCTCAATAGGGTTTTAAAATGATAGACAATTACAAAAACCCTTAGATGGATAGTATATAAAAGTTGTTCATACCACAAGCATTAAAAAAATACAATAAATGTAACCAAAGGTCACCACTCGAACAAAACAAACATAAAAGCAAGTACAGCAGACTAGGTTTAACCAGCTTTCCAGCAAAACTAATTTGGTTGTACCTTTGTATGATGCCACATCTCCACCAGCGCTACCAAACTCATCAGGACTGATAAAACTACCATATGCTAATGGTGCAAGATGATTGGAGTTCTCTGCTCCTGCTTCACCACCATGACTTGCACCAGTACCATACAACACATTGTTATTTCCTGTCACATTTCTGCCAGCTCCAGGACCCTCTAGTAATACAAAAGTTACTTGTGAACAAGAGTGTTTGTGAACAATTATCTGGTATAGATAATTTGATAATTATGAATGGGAGTGGGCAATGTCTACCTCCTCATTTGTTGATGAATCAGCTGCCTACATTCAAGAGTTCCAAGAGTGTTTTTGCTGGGCTATCAGAGATACTATACCCATAAACATTTGACAAAGTTTGGTGAAGATTAAATTGGTACCGATCATCTTTGAGAAAGAACAACTATTGTGGACACTATTGGCTTAGAAAAGCAAACATCACAAAATCATACACAATTTTTTCAAAAGGCTCTAATGCCTTTTGAAAGTAAATCATTTATTGTTTCTGTATTTTAAATGATGAAGACAATGCATGATTGTTCTACATAACAGTTTTTAAACAGAGGAAAGATTATGGATAAAGTAAAATTAATAATAAGGAAACAATATGTACCCATATTACAGTATCCAAGCCCATCAGCATTAAATGTGCCCATTACATCAACTAACAAAAATTCAACATCAAGATACAAATTCTTGGCTTGCATCATACCACCTGGAAAGATCTGTAAAATAACAGTTCTAATATTGGTAACAGAGGTCACAATAGAACATATAATAAATTGTCAAGACATTTTGTTTGCAAATATTTTACAGTTCAATTGAAAACAAGGTTTGTTTCCGGTTGCATGCCCAAAGAAATATGGGTTGGTAGGTAGGGAATTTTTTTTATTTTATTTTTTTTTACATATATCAACAACACTTTATGGGAATATGTGCACTGTGATATTAATGAGTTGTGAAAATTACAATATTACAATACTATTCAGATGTAGAAAAAACTTACGAGTTGGCAGGTAAAATATTAGGTCAGTCGGGTAACCGGAAACAAACCTCTTCTTTTTTTAGGCCTTAGTGTTTTGTCAGCTTTTTAGTGAGATGTCCATTTCTAGACTATTCCAAATAACTTACAAAGTAAAGCGTAAGACATGTTTTCACATACCTGCAAAACATTGCCAGTCATGTTATGTTGGAAGACATCATTGTTCATAATTAGTGATCCGCGATTCCTGATGTTAAAAGCGACAAACGTGACATTGTCAATCCTTTGATAGTGTACGTCCATCATGCTGTAAATCCTCAGAAGGCCTTACATAAAATGAACAAATCAATGTAATCTAAGAACTGCAACTTATATATCATTTGATTTAGAACACTATTAACTACTAAGTATATGTAACTTTATAGAATCTGAGATTTTGTTGGCTAGAGGTTTAACTTATGTCAAGCCATAGTATAAGTTTAAAATCAATTTTATTTTTACAATTCATAGGCGCAGAATTCAGAGTAATTGAACAACAATTTTCAAACTGTCTTGTAATGGTACATACTAACCTCCATCAACAATTGTCATATTTTCTACATTATTCAATACACCCTCTACCATCACTGAGACACCAGCCACTTTCAATTCACCTTTAAGAGTTGTCGCACTACCATGATAAAGTGAAAGGTCCATTGGTAACACACCTGTGCCTGAATTTAGAAATTATTGAATGTTTGTTGTCTATAGTCTATTAAATAGTATAAAATTGTCAATTTTATAGTGGAATGCAATTATAAATCAGGAATTAAAATTCATATTATGAATAGAAATGAAATTGCTAAATATCACATTTCCTACAGGAAGACTGGATGTTTTACATGTGGAACTGTATTAGACTTGCCACTCTGGGTCTCAGCAACTACCTGTTACCATTCACATGGTGTTATTATATGACAGGTAAAATATTAATATTTCATACCTATGACAAGTGACTGATTGTAGCCTATATGTAAATGTCCACTGCGGTCACCTTCTGTGTACATACTTCTCAAGTTGATACTTTCTGTATGGTCTAATTTTACAAGAGCCAGCTGTGCCTTCTCATACATCTGTTATACAAACACCATAAATTAGTTTATTCCCTCTTTAGATTTGTTTTCATGTGACATAGTCACTGGGTTTATATTCCATGATAATCACTTTTGTAATTACATCACCTTTTTCCTTTCTGTTAAATGAAATGAGTAAGAATGTAAAATAATCATTAATTTGAACATATTTATAAAAATAAATTACATTTGAGAAAGACAAACCTTAAGATAATCAACTATGATATCCTCTTTCTCATCAATATCAGGACTTGCAACAAAAACTGATGGGGGATAAGATCCTGGCCACAACCAGGAAACACCACTAGCTGTTGCATAATCAGGATATGTATCAGTCAAGTTTCTGAGCGGATTTCTTGGTTCATAGCCTATATTGTTTAGATAGAGAGTGCGATTTTCATTAAAGTCAGCTGGTATAGAGCCAGTTTCTGACAGCTCAGGCAATTTATGAAGATAAACAGTTCCAGGTCCACCAGGTTCAGCATTCTTCCCACCAGCTCCACCATGATTGATGAAATCCCCTGTTAAATAAAATATGTAATAACTAATACACACTTCAAATCAAACTATGAAAAATACAGCACAATTGAATAAGATACTCTGATGGCGTAAATGCCAAAAGGAAAACTAAGTTTTCCTGATGTAGAAAATGTATGCATTTCTTGTACATTTTTATAAGCAAACATGTCTTTAGTCAAAGGTATTCTTCACACAAGTTCATTGTACTATATAGTAGTCAGAAATAAGGATTAATAAATCTTACATAAGGAAGTTTTAGCTTACCAACATAGAAGTTGTACATATAGTAGAGTGTGACTCTACCACCACCACCACCTCCTCCATGAGGAGCCCAACTTCCATCATAACCTGAACCACCAGAAGCATTAATATCTCCATTTCCATCAATGGTATAAGTCTCAATATGAATGGTACCACCACTACCACCACCTGCAGCCACTGATCTCCAATCACCACCAAGAGCAGTCAAGAATCCATCTACAGTTAATGTGTGATTTACTTTCAGATATAGTCTACCACCTCCAATACCACCAAGATGAGGGAATAATGAATGTCCACCATTATTACCAAACTTGGTGGGGTATAAGAATGAATCATGGGCGCCCCCGGCAACAGGTTCTCCTTGACCTTGACCTCCATTACCACCATGACCACCACCAGAACTACCACCAATGTGACCATGGCCAGCTCCAATACCTAGATAATACAATACACATATAAACTAAACAGAACAACAATGAATTTTAACAGTGTAATGCAAATAAAATTATTTGGATATTGTTTTAGATCCAACTTGAATATACATAAGCCCTTCATCAGATATACATTTTCTGAAATATAAATCAATACATATATCATAAGTTGACTTTTCCTTAAAACACTAATTATTTATCAGTACATATACAGTAAAACTAAACACAGATATTTACATCAAAAAGCTACTTTTCATTGATACAAATGTACTTTAATACAACTTTTTAAGAAATATTAATACAATATTTAGGGATGTCTTAACAAGCATTGAGAACAATGAAGATATACACGTAATCTACAACACCTTATACCAACATCAAATACCTGAATGTTGTACTAAGAAAGGACAGCCAGCAGTAACAGTCATCAATCCATAAGGTTCAATGGTTATGTTGTAATAGTCTAACTTCAAATCATTTGATGTAAGCTGAAGAACAAACATTGATACATTCTAAATATTTCAAAAACACAAGTTACTTAGATTCACTGATAGAATGTTACACTGTTCCAACCAATAATGCATGTATCAAAACATGACAGTTGTTAAATATCTACAAGCAACTATGCTTACCTTGGCACCACTGCGTACAGTAAGAGTAATTCCCTTCAATGTTGTCAATGCTTCCTCTTCAGTGAAAACTGTTACAGATCCATATGTTTTTACATCTAGATTATCAATGATGTTTGTTGTAGGTTGATAGTGGTCTATAGTCAAATTACATCTAGCATTAACGGTTATATTCTCCATTGTACGGAAGAAACCTGAAATATACATTATGATATTTTCTGTTTGGATGATATACAGCTTTCATTACTCCCAGAAAGCTTACAACTTCAAAACTAAAACTTATTACATTTAACTCAAATACTTAGTAAAAGGACACCAGCTACTTGAGGAATGAGGAGCTTAAACAATACTTTTATAATGTAAAAAAAAGGTAAAAATAAACCTTTAATGTACATATCAATTCCTCTGCAGTCAAGTTCTTGTGGTAGATTGACATGTGACTTTCTCTGTGACAGAACAGCAAAGGTCTGCAGCGTTCTGTTCAGTGTATTCTGATAACTCTGATCTCTTCTTAAAGTCAACCTTCCAGAATCATCACCAAGTGCATTATGGGCAATTATACTGGTGTTAACACCAACAAGATTCAAAGAGGCTCCTCCAAGGATATCCATCTGAAAACAATTAATGGCAGTTTATTGAGAAAATGTAAAGAAATGTAAAGAAATCGTTTATAATTGCATAATGTGCAAATTTGTACAATCATTAATAATAAAGAAAGTATGACTTTACAAACCTGGTCAAATTCAAAAGTTTTTGTGTAGACCTCAGGTAAAATGTACCCTGCACCTTGACCATTGGAGAATGGAGTTTGAGAAACTGTAGCTGGATCTTCACGAACATATATTTCTATCTCGCTCAATGCCACATAATTGCCTGTAGCTTTCAAAAATATGGTTACCTAAAAGAATAATTGAATATTAAACAGGACATGCACTTTACTTAGTCTGTTCATTACACATGTATAAAATAAAATTCAGTCCACTTTTTGCAGAATAAATAGTTGAAAAACAATGTAATACCAATTAGCCCGATGTAAAGTGTCACTTTTTGTTACATACTGTATTAAGTTATGAAATCAGTATAAAATTGCAATTCATACATAAAAATTAGAACAAAACATACGAAAGATGTGCTTGTACTTGGAAAGAATAATAATCATTACTGAGCCACCTGCAAATGGTGAATGATTAAGAGTGAAATAGAGTAATATATGGGTTCAATGACATATTAAATGCAGACGTTTAAACTTTACCCTGTCGACATTGTCTTTAACATATATCGTGCCATACTGATCTATTTCCGTTTGCGTTTCACAATGGTCTGTAGTTATATAGCCATCTGTAAGATTCTTGGGGGATCCTCCTTCTAGTGAACTATGGGCAGCATAGTTCGTTATAAGTGTTCCATATCCACCGTGTCTGCAAGATTATACATCACTCAACCAATTAAAAAAACTAATGATTTATTTCAGTGTCTCATAAGTGCTTTACTAAGCCAGTTTCTTTGGTTACCAACCCCTACAAATCTATTCCTCAATAAGCAAGTTACAAGTACATTAAGAAAGAAGCAAATTGATAGTAATTATTGTTACTCTGTGTTCAATAAATTGAGAGATATGAAAAGATGTCCAGCCCAAATTCAAGGAAAGAAACTGACTATTAGTCTTGCACTTCACAAACCGAGGTAATAGAATTCATTCAAGCCTATATAAGATAAATTGGCATGTGTGACTCAGACAGGTGTAATAAAAGTTAAGTAAAAAAAAGAAAATTTGGAAATCCTATAAAATTAAACTGTCAAAATACACGCTATAATCTCTACACTCAATACTATAAATACTATCATACTATAAGGACATCATTGAAGTATAGTCAAACATTCAATAAATAAAAAGTTTGCAAACCTTTCACAGTAAGGATAAACTCGCAGGTACTCGATATAAGTTTTGAATGGCAAATCAAATGTTAGAGTTGCTTCCTTTGAATTAGCCAGGTAGATGTTCTTCACATTTGCTTTCGTGTCACTGAACAAATGACTTAGGTAATACCAATAATTATAATAAGAATAGGAAGGTGCATCAGTGGTGACATTAATACCATTCTGCATAAAAACCGTTTTGACATAATTAGATTTTATTCCAGTTAAATTAAGACGTTCCACTTCATTGATTCTGTTGCTGCTTGAGTAACCATGATTGTCTGATATAAAGTGTTTCGTATGTGGGTTAACAAAGTGAGATTCTATGTAGACTGTTCCTGCACCACCATGTTGGTATGGTCCTTGTCCTCCGAACACAAAGAAGTCTCCAGTAAAATGATTCTGATCCTCATGGTATACAGCAATTCTTCCACCACCACCACCGCCACCTCTAATGCCACCTAATTAGAAGACAGTCGTGGTTTTTTTCTTAAGTTGTACAGTGCAAAAATATGCAAAAATGAAGTCTTCTGGACCAATTGTATAATTAATGTATACTGTTGCAATAGTATATTCATAATGCAAATATATATCATACACAAATATAGCATTAGTGATCATGTTGTTATACACAAATACTAAAACTTATTTTTGAATATTTCAAAATTTGAAATTTATAACCAGACAATATACATGTATACATACCACCAGATCCACCGGTAGCTTCAATTGAACCAGTACCATCCAGATGATTGACTTCAATGTAAATAGAACCACCAGCACCACCTCCAGCTATTCCATCACCGCCTGTCTCACCATTACTGTGTAAACGCCCCTCAACTCTCAGCTCATCCTCTATGTAGAGGTGCATAATGCCTAAAAAATGTATGTTCCAAATTTATCCAAAATAATCTTTCAAAACCAACATTAATACTATAATTCAAAAACAAAAATTTTCATAATAAACTTTGTTTGATCTATGTTTAAGTGTTTAATAGATAAGCTTACTAATGAAATACTTTTGATCCTATCTTTTCGAATAATGGTACATACCTCCCCCTCTTCCACCATTACCAGCAGGAGAGTTACCACCACCACTTCCCATCTGTGCTGGTGTATAAATTGAATCATAGGCATATGCGGAGTAGTATCCAGATTTACATCTTCCACCACGACCTCCGTGACCTCCACCTGATCCACCACCTTCATATTCATTGGCATTTCTACCAGCCCCAGGTCCTTCCCCACCAGGATAACCAGTAAAATCAGCATGGAAATCACCTAAGAAATGATTTTGTTCATAAGTCCATACCAATAATTATCTGTATTTTTTTTTCAACACTTCAATTACACATTTATTTTGAAGCTAAGCAGACAGATTGCAACCAAAGAATGACTTTGAGCAGATTCAAATGGTCATCGACTGTTTTTTAACCATGTGTTTCAATACTATTTAAATATATCTAGCATAATTGTCACCCACCATATTGTAACAAACACAAGTACCTACCAGACAGATCAATGGTAACATTGGTTGCATTCAGTTTGAGGCTATTTGTTCTCACATAACCATTTCCGTTGATAACCAATCTTGCAACGATAAGATTCATCTGTTTTTCTGCTGAGAGTGGTTCAAACTTCCCACCAGCTCGTATAGATATGTTTGTGGCAGTAATTACTCCTTCATCTTGTCCATCAGTGTTGGCATATGACCAGAGATAAAGTTCACCTTCATTCTCAACAGCTATTACATCCATACCTTCAATAGTTGCATTGATTTCTGCCCATACTTCACGTAAGGTCACTTTAGCAGGAACTTCAATTCTACTATACCTGTTAATATTTACGGATATTATTCAAAATATCCTTTTACACAGACTGAATTATAAGATACAAATATTTTTGTTCACTGGTTGTAACAATATGGTAAGCTGGTGTATATGTTGGGTAAATTGCTTCTTATGTTAATAATGTGCTCTGTTGCATGATTTTTCCAACAAAAAATAATATGCAGCAATCGGGAACTAATAAAGTAAAAGGAAAAATGGAAGGATCTGGTAGTAAAAATGTTCCTAATTTGGTGAAATAAACAAGATCAACTTTCATCATGTGCTATACAGCCATATATATACCTGTAAGCTGCAAAGTTTGAGGGTAAATAAACATCAACATTTCTCAATCCCAAAGTCTGATTCCTCCCAGCGTGAAGTACAGCAGTTCTATCACCCCATAAGAATCCAACCCGCACATCAATCACTTCATTGTCTGTATCACTGAGTATAGCAACATGAGCATTTCCTCTAACATCTAGTTCCTTGAAATGATAATTGTGGTGTCCATGATAGATCCACGTCACACCACCAGCATAACTGATATCATTGTATTGTCCATTCAAAAGATTTTTTAAATCCCCATTGTTGTAGTCTGCAGCATGTGGGTAATCATGACCGTTATTATCAATTGTAAGTTTCTGAACTATCAGTGTACCATTAGGATAAGCAGATTCAATGTAAGAAGTACCAGCAGCACCAGATTCACTGTTACTTGTTCCTGTAAATGAGTGATAAGTTATACAGGTAGATATTCATTGCTTGAGCTCACTGTAAACCTAGAAAAAAGTTGCATGACTTAACTTATTCACAAACATGTTTTCATAGTTAAAATAGTAAAATTCAAAACACAATCAAAATTGAAACTTTGTTGATGACTATCAAAGAACATTCCAGTGAATCCAACATTAAAAATATGGTAAGCTGATTTGATGAAATTTATATTTGCAAATGAATGATGAACGCCAATGACGATATTAGAAGCAGACAAGGTGATAGTGACAGTGACAGTCACAGATGTCAAGCTTTTTGTATGTAAAAATTATCACTTAAACAGATATCCTTTGAATTGATTTACTTTTGGTACATTACCTCCATGAGCCTTCATAGTGATGTTGAACTTGTTAACATTATCGCACTGTACTGAGATTCTACCACCAGAACCACCACCTCCAGCTTGGCCAGTCACACCCCCACCATTACCACCATTAGCAGTAATAGTTCCATGTCCAACAATCTCTTCACAGACAATCCAGACAGAACCTCCAGCACCACCACCTGTAGGAAAATATGTTAAAATAATTATACAGTTTTTCAGAAATCATTTGAGTATATGAATGAAAATATCTACACACTTAATGAAAACATATGAGCAGATAATGAAATATAAACCAACCAGCTCCTTGATTAAATCTTGAATCTGGATCTAAACCATTAGTAGCAATAAGCCCATCAATATCAACATGTCTGCTGTTTATTATAAGATATCCACCACCAGCTCCACCTATTGTTTTGTAGATCACTTTATTTCCATAGTCCTCATCACCGAAATACAAGTCACCTAGAAAAAAGGAATAAAAAATCACATGCAAAATACCATTATTGTTAACCCTACAAAAGATGCATAAAGTGTATAAAAACTGTATACTTCTTAATGTGAAAATACATGTATGATGTGAAAGTAGAGGTGCATCACAATAAACTAGAGCATTTAAATAACTGTACATCATTTAATAAGAACAAACGATTTAACTGATTTGGTTCTTATCATTAAAAAACGATTTAAAATGATTGAAACACCAAAGTGTATTTAAGCCTAATGGATGGTTCCTGATATTGATAAAAGAGAAACAAAATATTGACATTTAGCCTTGATAAAATATTTTAATTTTTTTTTAATTTGTTCTGGTCAATACAGTTTTAACACAAGAGATCACTAGTTAATATTCTGAGACTTGTGTAATAAATTTCATTGAAATTATTAATGAATGTGATACAACTTGTTCATACCATATAATTTACCATATCCACCAGCTGATCCAGCAAATATAGGTCTATACAAGGAGTCATATCCAATACCTATACGTGTGAGACCAGAGCCACGACCTCCGTTGCCTCCATGACCACCACCACTCCCACCAGATACAGAACCTTTAAATGAAGAATTTACCATTATTGCATAAAAGTACAGGTAATAAAAGCAGAAGAATATAGATCAAATATAATCTACAATGTTAAGGATTTCATCTTGAAAAATTCAGCATTATGCTGAAATGTAAGCACAGCATACTGGCAATAAACAACATTTACTTACCTAACCCTGCACCTGGTCCTTCATGTTGTGTGTTTGGTTGGTACCCGGCCCCACTAAGATCAAGTTTCCCACCAGAATATATTGCCAGTAGGTGGTGAACTGTCATGTTAAGAGCAGCATTAACTTTAAAATGGCCTCCACCATAGATCTAACAATTATAAAACAAAGAATTGGCTGAGTTTGTTTATTTAGCAATTAATTATTTTGTTATTCAAAATACATATTCAAAAAAGTTTCATCATGCTTGCCAGTAAAGTAAGTAGCAAAGACAGTCATTAAACTTGACAACAATATAACTGATGCTTCCCAAAAACTCGAAGAGGTGACAAATGGATAATGAAGATATATTTACTATCAAATACCACAGAACATAAACAATTGACTTCAATTTAAAAAGCGAGCAGTACAAGCTAAATGGGAGTTTAAATCAAAGAACAAACATTTCAAGAAATGCTCACAGAAATATTAGTAGCATCGATCTTGAATTGATTCATTGAGGTGATAGATTTCAGTTCAAATGTTCCAGCTTCTTGAACATGAAGTGATTTCAGAGATATAACTGCAGGTGAATGATGTGTTGCTAAACTACCATTTTTATCAATGGATACCACACCTTGCTTGAATACATAGAGATCTTCTATACCTGACACCTACAATAAAAATGATACAAATGTAACCATTGCTAAAAAAAAAATGTTATAATTATCAATAATAACCAATATACCATATGTATAAAAAAATTTGGAACTTCTAGTATAAGATGCTAAATGGGGATACAAGTAATGTTAAATCACTAGTCTGTGAAAAGTGATTCATTGGCTTTAATATCATCTATAAATAAATTTCTCAGCAAACACAATAAATGTTTGAGTAAAGTTATGTACTAGTGTTTTAAACAAGTAAAATAAATAAATAAATAAATAAAATAAATAAATAAATAAATAAATGTTTCAGTAAAGTTATGTAGTAGTGTTTTAAACAAGTAAAATAAATAAATAAATAAATAAATGAAATAAATAAATAAATGTTTGAGTAAAGTTATGTACTAGTGTTTTAAACAAGTAAAATAAATAAATAAATAAATAATAAATAAATAGTAAATAAATGTTTGAGTAAAGTTATGTACTAGTGTTTTAAACAAGAGCTACTATAACTTTTCAATGCCATATAGAGAAACAAGAATTTTAATTTATTATTTTTCAACAATTGTCAACCATGCATTTTTGGATCTATTTAACTTTCGTTCAATGTCATATTTACCTCTCCAGAGGAATACAGTTTTGTTTTGTAGAAGAAAGTTCTTGGTGGGTATGTTATGCTGCCTTTTTCATAGACATGAACATTGAATGGTACATCATATGAAGTTTTGTTGACTCTTAAATCCTGATTGTAGCCAACATGAACATATCCTGCAAATCATGCGAATATATGTATAAATAAAGAGCACATAATTCAAGAAGGGACCAAAATTGAATACCAGCAAATGCTTTGCGAGGTAATAAGTATTTTCAAATCATTTAACAGAGGCAGGGTTTTAAACATAATACAATTAATTTCTTCTTCAACTTATAATGAACTAATATACTACATATCACTCTATGAATCCATGAATCTCCTCACTCTATGAATCCATGACTCTCCATTGAAAATGGTACTCAAAACCATTCATACATGTATTTACATTAGCTCTGACTCACCAGTTTTGTCACCTGTAACCTTATTTGCATTAACTGAAGCCATATCTGTGTATGAATTCTTTGGCATTATAGCAAGATGTGCATGCCCTTTAATTTGTATCTCATCAAATGAAAATTGTTGATTGGTATCAGCAAATATCCAACTGGAAGCACCGCTCAATCCAATATGTTTGTATCTGAAATATCAAACATTAGACAATAGAAGCTTACAGTTGTTAACATTATCCATTAAAGACAATCTCAAAACATGATAAAATATCAAATTTATAAAAAATAGTAATTAATACAGCTTTATTTCAGACAAGAATTTAATGTCCACGTGAAAAATCACAAAATAAAAACAAACAGCCACAAAACCAATCTTAAAACTGTACCAATAAAAAAACATGTCATTCATTCATCTGATTAGATACTGTTATTACCTCCATTCCTCTGGAGATTGCTCAACAAAAATCTCAATTTCACTCAGGGCTGCATAATAGGAACCAACAAGCTGAAATTCTAACTTTGTGACAGCATCACGACCAACAGGAAGGTCTATGTAAGAGCCTTGTATACCACTTGTGCTTTGGAGTACATAATTACTAGTAACATTAAATGTTTCTCCACCAAGAACTGTACCAACAACCTGAATATCAAACATATTTACAGCTAACATGAACATCAGAAATTAAGGATCAGTACTAATAACAAGTTTCAAGTTTTGTTTCTTCCCTGCTTTATAAAAACAGAGTACATTCAAAGCTCCTCTAAGGAACGAACTATTGACAAGAGAGTCAAACATACAATACAACTGTCAGGTATCAGCTGGTGGTATAATGTATTTGATAGTACTCACTATCATTCACAATGATTAAGCAATGCATACACTTGCTTTATTTTTAAGCTAAGTTTTTATTAGCAAAGTTTCAGACTAATAAAAAGTATTCAATCTGACTGTTTATTAATATTGGCTGAACTATTTATATTAACATCATAACTAAATTTTGGTAAAATTTGGGCAACTAAAGAGCTATTACTATATACTTACAGTTATTAATCACAGCACAGCACTTTTGCCAACAAATGTTATGATTAAGATTACTGAAGATTGGATAACATATACTTAAACTATTTTTTTGACATTCAATTTCTGCAACCACTGCATATCAGTATTTGATTCTCATATACTTTTTGACCAAGCTAAGTGAATACTAAATTTCCTTCATTAATGCAAGGATTGGACAATGATAACAAAGACAAACTAAGTAAATTAGCACCTACTCAAGAAATAAAAAGGCAATCTGGCTTATTATAAGATACAAGAAAATTTATTTGACATCGGATATACATATATATAATGATGGCCCTTAAAATTTCTAAAGTTCATACTTGTGCAATTATCAACTTCTGTCCAAACTGACGATCTAATAATTTCTAATTTATATTTTAACTGTTAGAAAATAGCTCATAGATCTAATATTATATGGTTCATATATATATATATATAATTAGAAATTATTAGATTGTCAGTTTGGACAGAAGTTGATAATCCCACAAGTATGTACTTTAGAAATTTTAAGGGCCATAATTTTCTACAAAGTAATCTGCAAAATATACAAATATAAAATGTACCTTGAATTTCGTGCCATGTGTCACTATTGGATAAACTTTGATTTTATTTACATAAAATCTAGTCTTCAGAGTTATGGTCAGTTTTGCTGATCCCGACCAAGCCATGAAATAATCATCTGGAGAGGTACGAAGTGTTTGATCAAACAAATGATGCAGACGATAATATGATTTATTATTGGGGTATTTACACCAGATGTTACTCGAAGTATAACAATCATATATAGCCTGATCAACTGAAATCTGAAATAATAAAACAGTTAAATAGAAAACAAGAGTAACTTATGAAAGTCACATTAATCCCTCATGATACTCTGTCAGTTGATTGATACATACTAATGGTAATTAGCGTCATATATTTAAGAGTTGGTAGAACTGACCTAGAAGATATAGACTTTCAAACAGAATGATTATATATAGACTGAAAGTAATAGTCACATATAGTTAAATTACCAAAGTTGAAAGTTTCCTCAGTTATAATGCTTAGAACACATGGTAATTATAATAATTAAATGAAATGATAAGGCGGTGGATGCTTTGTTGCAGCATACAACTAACCATTGGTACTTTGGATTAAATTGCCAACAGCGCCCGATTGTATAAACATTAGTTAACTTTAACCAAATGGTTAATTTAACCCAAGGTTAAATTTAACCATTTTGGTTTACTAGCCATTAAAAAGGTCATTAAAACATTTAAAAAGGGCTGCTATTGCGGTACTGGTTACTGTTTATGTTAAGATTTAACCAGCATCTTAGACTTGGGTAAGATTTATTTGAGCTTTAACAAAAACAACATTCGGTTAAATTTAAACAAAATTTTCTACAACATCTAACCGAACATTTAACCAAAATTTTAACCAAAACTCTGATTTAACCCAGTTATGTTTATACAATTGGGTGCAGTAAAACAAAAACAAACATGCTAAAATGAATGAAAAGTGTATTAAAAATGTACATATCACACAGTGGAGGCATAATTGTATTCAAACAGACAAATAATGAAAGAAAGTTGCCTTACATGATGTCCATCTCTGGTCATGTAAGATTTTGTTTTGGAATAACTTGCTGTGTCAGATGAGAGATCTAAGCGATATCCTTCATTCCAAATTGCAGTATCTTCTGCAATCTGTTCTTGATAATTGTTATTCACCTGAAGCAGCCTAAAAAGTAATCAATAAAAATCAAATAAAGCTGCATCTGGAGGCTCAGCACTAATGATAATGTTTTTATATATCACATTGAAACTACCAACTCTTAATCTGTATTAGGTACAAATACCCAGTACAACCATGAGCAATTAATCTTCTATAAATTTTCTAATGTTATCAGTAAAGACATCATTCAAAAGCACATGACTACTGCTTTATGCCACCACTAAACAAATACTGGTAGGATCTTAATAATATCACCAAATAATATTTTTATCCCATATAAAAGAACAGACTCTAAGCTCACTTGTAATCTCTTTCATCATCTTGTACATAGACTGTACCAGAAGCACCAGCTTCAGCATTGGTACCAGGTGTTCCACCATAGACATCATAATATCCTCTGTATAATGGTATTGTCTCATGACGAGAATGATAGAGAGCCATTCTACCACCAGCACCACCACCACTTTTAGTTCTGTCACCAGATCCACCAAGAGCTTGAATGTGCCCAGTATGACTTCCTATCAACAAGAAACAACTGTCATAATTTATCGTTAAAATTAAATTCATTAAGATAATTACCATACTCATACATAAACATGCCAGTAAAAAATGGTTTGGTTGGTAAAAATGGTACACCTTGATAAATGTAACTTACCTGTAAAGTTATGAGTCTCTATAATAATACTTCCTCCACTTCCACCACTGGCACCATTGTTACTAGTGCTGATAGTGTTTTCACTGTTAGCTTTAATGTAACCATCTACAGCCAGTGTATGGGCTACTTTCATACGCAATACACCACCACCTGTGATAGTAAAAACAACTTGATTTGTTCCTGATGATAATCTAGAAAATTTAGTTAGCAGAAATATATTGGTTTGTATATTCAATGACTTTGACCCAGGATTAGTGATTATTGTGGTCATTAATTAACAATTTGGGAACACAATTTATGCAAATACTGAATTTAAACAAATGCACAAAGTATTAAACAATGAACACAAATTTATAGCAAATAAGGAGTTTGCTAAAATGTTTTGTGTAATTAACTAATTAAAAGGGACATAACTCACTAGGTCACAGTAAGTGCTTCAGATATTGTTTAATTCATAACAATGCGCTCATAATTGTCTTCTAATTAAGGAAGAAAAAACATATTGTTCTTCTTTAATAAATATAAAATTATTGTTTGCTAACCCAGCATGTTCAAATATTAAACTTGGGAATACGCTTAGCAATAATAATATCAAATGTAATGATGTTCACAAACTGATTGGCAATACCTTCTGTCTGGTACAGATAAATTGAAATTATGTATTGGTTTCTCTTACAATATGTCTCTTGGTGACTCATGTTTTTCTTTTAATGTGTTTTGTTGACAAAATTTTTTGCTGATTACATTCAACTTCAGCATTTTGTTCCCATTAAAGTGACTGGACTTTGTAACCTAATTACTGATTATAAAACAACTTTCCATCTAGAAATGGTCACTTGATAATTAAATATTTCTGTGATTTTCTCGTAAATTATGACATCTTTCATCTCTCATTCAAAAGAAAAAGTTTCACTTCATTGTAAAACTTATAATATTTGTATCTTTATTTATAGATAAATACAAGATATCACGTAAAGGCTGAGATGCAGACAAAGATGTGGGATAATGAATGACAAGGGATTGTGTCTCATGTTGATCTTTTGCAATGTAAACACTAACAACCTAACCAGGTAACACACAGGCAAACTCTCCACAATTAACAGCTACCTCCCAGGGATTTCCCTGATGCGATTTTTGGCCAAGGGACTCGCATTGAGAGTGACCACCACATGCTCGGGAACCCATCTGACTCAGAATTTGCCCTTGGCATATTCCGTGATTGACCCCCCAAAATCCCAAGGGACCCCTGAAATGTAGGAGATGGGTGTCCCTGGGACCCTCGGGTGAAAAATCTTAGGGAAATCCTGCCTCCCAACAATTACAACTTATGGCCAGACCAGCTGTTCAGCCTCAGGTTCCACTGTATAATGTATTCCAATTTTGTAAACAAATGAAATGTGGCGACAAAGAAATTGTTAATATCGAGGAATTTGTACATTCCCCGAACTACCTTGAAAAAAACCCCAAACATTTCATTTGGAACAGTTGTCAACAATTTTGAAAACAAAATACCATAAAAATCTGGATGGAGTTATCAATTATCGTCTGCTCCTAAATCCTCCAATTGAAGAGTTTCAGTCCAGTCGTAAGATTAACACATTTGTAATTTTCACTTGTAACGTTACATTGAGCATTTTCACGTTCAATCATGATCAAAAATTGTTCTGAACTTTCAAATGAACATGTTGCGAGTGACTGATGATGTAATACTATGGACAAAAACAATGAAATATCGCTTGGTATTCAATTGTTTTGAACGAAGATGCGACCATGTTGACAGGAAAATGATGTAAAGAAATCCTGTCGACTGATAGGCTAAAAGTATCCAAATCACAGTTGTAGCTGTAGAGATTGTAGGAATATGGGCCACTTCCAACAGCCTTGCTGTTGGATTAACTCTTTAGAGACGTGGTTGAATGTGCACCTACAGTGCTAGGGATCCCAGGTTCGATCCCAGTTGGGATCATGGATTTTTCTCGCTCCCAAGCTGAGACCATTATACACAAAATACAAATATTGTATAATGGTGTTAAGTGATATTTTGTTGATATTTTGTTGTTTCAGTCCATATTGTATACGTGTATCAAAGCTGCTCATCGAAAAGCAAGAAAACATGTTTATCTGTTGAAATAAGCACTGTTTTAGTTCAGAAATGGAGTTCTGATATGAAAATCGACCTGGTACGGTTCGACAATGTCTGAGACCATAATAGTCTCAGATAGTTTATACCTACAGAGGACGTCGAAAATTACTAGTAAAAATAAGTGTAGATTTGGTGAAATTTTGGGTCTGTTTCATTTGCTTTGTGGATTTTCGTTAAATAAAAAGTTTTGACGCATAGATAAAACCTTCCTGCTGTCAACAACAGAAAGAAAATAGTTATCTGGTTGTTTTTACTGCAGTTCAACACACAAGTGTTTAGAATGCCTGTTGATTTAATGTTGTATACCTTCATTTTTTATTTGGAATAAGTAGCCTATGGAGCTAAAATTTGGTTTTGTGTCAAGTACCTGCGGTTTCTATCTGCATGGGCCCAAGAACAACAAATACATATATTGATTCAATATAGTTCGATGGCACTCAAATAAAGCAGACCAAAATATTCTGGTTTGTATAAGAAAATAAATCGAAACAAGTAGGGCTATGTCTGGTGCAATACACAGAATGATCTTTTCTAATTTCATGATGATGTCGACTGCCAACCAATAGTAAGGCTATATCCAGACTCAGACAACTTAAATACTCATAAAAATGCAATGTTTGTTACTTCAAAATATTTGTCACCAAAGAAATAAGGAGCATACTGGTGAAGAGAAACAATGAATGTTACCTGTGCCTCCATTTGAAAGAGCACCACCGGAACCATGTGCTACTGGATTGTACAAATCACCATATGGCATACTGCGCTCAAGTCTACATGTGGTGTAACCACCACAGCCACCTCTACCTCCTAGACCTCCATGTGAACCACCACTGGATCCAAGTATACTCCATTTACCAACACCTATATCAATAAAACAAATACCGTTACAGAAATCTTGATGTTTACATGATGAGATTTTATTTTTATATTGACTGAATTCATATACGTCTGTTGTAAATTAGACAAATAAAAATGGAACATCGAAAATGTACAATTTACTATAAAAATACATGAAACTAGATATTCTTAATTGTTTATAACTTTGAGACTTCCTATATTATACACATACCAGCTCCTGCTTCAGGGAGATATCCACCATTGCTGACATCGACTGTACCACCGTCATCAACAGTGAAATCTGTGGCCATTATATGTAAATTACCACCTTTAATGAGACCACCTCCTTCAACAATCACCCAGCCAAATTTTAGGTCATATGAATCACTGTCTGCATTTGGGTTGGTACAATTAATGTAAGACTCTGCTTTCACTACAGTCAGTCCATTGATTGTGTAACTTAATGGATTTTGTCCGTTGGTAGATCCAGTTTTAAACAACCGGAGGCCACCTCCCTGAACAAGTGTCAAGTTGTGGATATGGTCGACCGTACCTTCTACATGTACAAATACGCTTTCAAGGAATGTTTCTGGAGCTAGACCGAGGTAACCACCATTATAGACATATGAACTGAATGGTGTATCCAAGAAATATCGTTTCAGATCCATGACTTGATATGGCCCTATATGGATAAAGCCAGATCTATCACCAATCATGTGTAGGAAATGAAGATTGCAGCCACCAGTGTATGGTTCTGGTAAGAGAGCTAAATGAGCATTCCCGAAAATTTGAAGTTCATTGAATCGATAGTTGTTGTTTCCTCCAGCCAACCAATGATCACCAGAGACAGGTAATATCCAAGCCTTAAATCTATCATTGGAAATGTCAGTGTAATCTCTAATAAGATTAACATCATCCCTTGTAGTTCTCATATTGTTATTTATGTACAAGGTACTATGATTCTTTTCGACATTATAGATAAACACGATACCAGGTCCGCCAGATTCTGCATTTCCTGTAGAATAACCTCCATGGCATTGATATCCACCCCAATAGGTTACATTCTGACGGAAATAAATGGCGATACGACCACCAGCTCCACCACCACCCGTACCAGCCAAGTATCGGCTTCCTCCATTTGCAGTTATATTACCCATTCCACGGAAATAGTAAGTGTCTATTAATATGGAACCACCTGACCCTCCACCTCCTGTTTTCGCTTTGCCATCTCCTCCATTAGAACGGATTTCACCATCAATCATTAACCGATTTGAAACTTCAATATACAGTTTGCCTCCACCTTGTCCACCAACATCCAAGCCACCTCCACCACCACTTCCAATTTCAAGTGGCTGAAACACGTGTCCATAAGGTTGTCCAGTAAGTGTGGTTCCAGCACCTTTACCACTAGTGCCACCATGTCCTGCACCAGATGAACCACTAGCACTTGTAATGCCACGTCCAATATTAACAGTTGAAGTCTTTGGGTCTTCTGGTCTGTAGCCTAACGAGTCTGCGTGGATTGTAGCACCATAATCTATTGTTATATTGGTAGCAATAATTTTCATATTTGTTCCATAAAAGTTACTACCGCCTTCCATTTGAATTTTGTTTGTTACATTGAAAATCGATTGAGGATCAGATACTGGATCAGTGCTTATACTGACTGTGGCATTGTCTTGAATTCTAACATTTAGAAAGAAGTACTCATCTTGAAAGTTTCCAGTAGTATGACTTCCAGTTTTAAGGCTAAGATGCCCCTTATGATGCAAAGTTATGTTTTTCACATGATCTAATTCTCCATGTAACCAAATTGTAACACCATGAACGATAGTAATAGGTGCAAGACCTATGTAACCACCTGTATATACCCTGACATTGAAAGGTAAATCAATTTCTGGTCGTTCGAGATCAATATCTTGCTCATTTCCAATATGTATTGTACCTGTTCGATCACCTATCATGTGTAGAAAAAAAATATCAACAGGAGTACCGACTGGTTCAGGTAGAACGGCCATATGAGCAGCGCCGTAAATCTGCAGTTCATTAAATGAAAATAGGAATTTTCCACCTGCGAATTTGTTATAACCAGACTCAGGTAAAATCCACGTGCGACACGAGTCATATGTTAAATCACCGTAGTCAACAATTACATTGAGTTTGTTCCTTGGTTGCTGTCCATTGTTGTCAAGTATTAGGGTTGTATGGTTTTCCAATTTGTGGTAAATAAAAGCTGTCCCAGCACCACCATTCTCGGAATCATCTCCACCTGCTGCTCCTCCGTATGCTAGATAACGAAATTCCGTCATTGTTTCATTTATGTTAAAGTATACAGCAATGCGACCTCCACCACCACCACTGCCTGTATTCGAAGAATAATTTGACCCTGCTCCACCATGTGCTACGATGCGACCATAACCCTGTATAATGTTACAATGCATCCAGATTGATCCACCAGAGCCACCACCTGCTCCATCTGAAGTAGCATCTGCACCGTTGGCACTAACCATACCATCAATGAAAATTGTGTCGGTAACATTGAACCAAATGCGTCCACCGCCAGCACCACCGTGAGCATTTGACAAACCAAAGCCACCTGAAGATCCCATTTTTTGTGGTTCATATATGTCACTATAAGCGAATCCTGCTCGAGATGCACCTCCTTGCTCTTTTCCTCCACTTCCTCCGTGTCCAGCACCACACCCTGCTCCGTGAGCTGGATCAGGTGTACCAGGATTTACTGCTCCATGGATAGAGCTAACTCCGTGGGTAGCTTGACTGTGTTCTGATCGATATCCCAAACCATCAGATGACAGATGGCCTCCGGCATCAACAGTTATATTTTCTGCATTTATAGTTAAGTGGGTGCCATGCATTATACCGCCACCTTCTATATACATTCCCTTCAAGTAAAAGGTTATTCCATCCTCAGTTATTGGATCGGTGGTTGCATTCAACGAGGAGTCATCTTGTACTCGGACGTAATCAAACTTATAGCTACTCTCTATTTCTTCAACTGTGTGTCCTCCATGCTTCAACCATAAGTATCCACCGAGCCGCAATGTAATGTTATTGACGTTAGCCAAGATACCGCTTAAATGTATTTCTACACCATGAACAAATGTAATCGGTGCTAGGCCTAGATAGGACCCTTTATAAGTATAACAATTGAATGGCAGGTCCATCTCTTCTCTGATTATATTTGCGAGAAGGTCCATTGCTTGTTTGTTTCCAACATGTATAGCCCCCGTACGATCTCCTATCATATACTTAAAGAATATAATTTCCTTATAGTCTTTCATATCTACTGGTCCCTGAAGTCTTAGGTCAATACCATCATCTCCGATTAGATCTAAATTTATATTTACTGCTGGTCTGACAGCGAGATGAGCGTTACCATAAATCTGAAGTTCTTCAAATTCGTAAGAGTATCCACCGGTAGTACCTGCTGCAAATTCGTGTTCACCTGATATTGGAAATATCCAAGCCCTGCCACCATCATGACTCAAATCGTCCCAATTTACATACAGATCTCTTGGAGATGGTGCATGGTTATTATCCAAAACCAATGTTCTATGATTCTCACCCTTATGATAAAGGAAGGCAGTTCCAGGTCCCCCACCTTCACATTCATCACAAGTACGACCTGGATGTCCACCATTTGCTAAATATCTGAATTCACTGAAAGTAACATTTTTTGTGAAATATATAGCAATTCTACCTCCGGCCCCGGCCCCTCCAGAAATTTCAGTTTTGTTAGTTTTAAGATATGATCCTTTTCCACCAGCGGCTTGAATCAGACCAAAACCTGTAATGATATTTGTATGAAGCCAAATACTACCACCACTACCACCACCTGACAGTGCCATTTGATTGGTAACCCCGTCACCAGCATTAGCCGTCAAACGACCATCGAGCTGAAAGCTATACGAGACGTTCAACCAAATTCGTCCACCTCCCCTACCTCCTCCTTTACCTCCTCCAGCCGATCCAAATAATGTAGGTTCATAGATATCACCATATGGAGCACCACCAATCGTCTCACCTGTAAAAAGGCCATAAGAACTTTATAAGCTTAACAAACAACGTTTATTAAACAGCACTGCACTAGCCAGCATATGTAAATCAAAATAAAAAAATCCCTGCTTCAAATTTATTATAATTATTGATTCAGACCACATTGCAGTTATTTTTCATATACAGTGTATTATTGTTTATTACTTATACAGCATAAAGATGGTACCGTCTCTGAACAGTCCTGTCAGTGATAACATACGGTTAATACATTTTATTCATAAATCTAGCACACAAAACATGTTTTGTACGTATATTTGGGTCAAATGAATATACACAATATAACCTTACCTTCTCCACGGCCACCACTACCACCATGCCCAGCACCGGAGGAAGATTTTTGTCCAGTGAAACCACGTCCTTGATTCACTTCTCCATATCTGCCTAGTCTTGCTGAATTTACATCTGTTGCTCTGTATCCAAGCTCATCAGCATTCAAACTTCCACCAGCATCAATTGTTATATTTGTGGATGCAAAGAAAAGATGAGTTCCCCTTATGAGTCCACCGCCATCTATGTGGGTTGAGATTGTAGTAAAATGTATTCCCCTATCCGTAACTGGGTCAGTGATCATATGAATATACCCACCAGTCTTAACGTGAACAAAATTGAAATTGTAGAAACCGTCACTATCGTTATTAGTATTTCCTTCACGGTACAGCCACAAGTTTCCGTCATGATGCAGGGTGAGGTTCTCAACATAGGACATTGTACCATTGAGATATATCTCGATGTCCTGAACGTACGTGTCTGAAGCAAGTCCAAGGAAACCATCTGGGTAGACATGTACGTTAAAAGGAAGGTCAATTCTTTCTCTTTTCAGATCCATGACTTGTGCCGACCCAACATGAATTGCGCCTGTTCTATCACCAATCATGTTTTCGAAGTAAATTGTGGCATTTGTACCAACAGGATTTGTAAGCATGGCGAGATGTGCATTCCCGAAAATCTGAACCTCATCAAAGTTGTATTTGTTTATTGCTGTAACATAAACCTTCACGTTAATGTCAATATTCGTAAAGACATGTATGAACAGTCACGATAATATTAATATGTTTTCAGTTTCCATGCAAATGGAAGTAAAGCCAATAGTACCAAAATAACTAAAGACAAATTACAAGAAGGTCAAAAATAGATTAAATTAATTGAATTGGAGTATTGGAAGTAAAAAGGTAACATTTATGCAACATACATGAAGGAAATCTGTTGTTAGTTCCGTGGTGAGGCAGGAACCAGGTGTGTGACGTGTCCTTTGACAAGTTGTTATAGTCTTTTATTGCTCCGTGATTACCAGGAACACCACGTCCGATATTGTTTACAAGTAACGTAGAATGACTGTGTCCTGTAATAAAACAAAAGTTTCACTACGAAAAATGTTTCACTGTAGCAAATATAAAATGACAATACAAACCATAGTGTTATTTTAATCATACTTACTTACCGTCACAATATCTTGAAAATGTGTTTGTGAGGTTTCATATTGTAAAATAAAACATAAATACATAAACACGATCCTTCCTGTTGGATATCTTTTATACAATAATGAATGGTTACAACAATACAAGTCTATTAAATGGAATGAACATTCAGAATACATACCATTATGGTAGAAGAATGCCGTGCCAGAAGCACCGTCACATTCTGGCGTAGGAGAATCACCACCATAAACATCCCAAGAACCAGAGAATGTAAAGTTACTATCAAAGTACATGGCAATACGACCACCGGATCCACCACATCCTGGAGTATTTTTACCGGAATTTGAGCCATCACCACCAGTCACTTGAAATTCTCCATACCCCTGTAAGACAATCATTATCATTTACGCAAATATCCCGTGCAGCTTAAGAAATAGCCTTTTGATTTTAATGTGTGTATCGAATAATCTTTAAACATTTCTATAGCAGGTTGATAGAAAACTTAACTGAAGAGTTATAAAAAATGATCGATACATTTTATGTATATTCAAAAAACACATTATACCTTAATATTTCCGACATCAATAAGAATGGATCCACCGCTACCACCGCCACCATCACCAGTGCCTTTTCCACCATTACAGCTGATCTCTCCATTGTTCAATAACTCTTTAGTCACTTTCAGATACATGATACCTCCACCTTGACCACCTTTACCAGATACTGTTGAGTCACCCCCAGCACAACCATATGTTACTGGTTCGAATAGCTGACCGTATGGAGCTCCTGTGTTCATACTAATACCGCCACCTCTTCCTCCATGTCCAGCACCTTAGCGTAAAATCAAAATGATTATTCTTAGTAATTATTATTTAAAAATACTTACAGAACAGACAATAAAAACAGATAATTTACAATGGATACATTCGCCTTTGGTACTTGACGACATGATGACACTTACATGATATGATATACAGGCAGTATTGTTTCTGATCAATACCTCTTTTCAAATCTTGAAATATGAATATAAAGGTTGATATTGACGAATAGGCCAGACCAATGGACAACTTACCTGTTCCAGATTTACCATTTGTACCCTTATATACAGCAGCACATGGAATCCAATGCAAGTCACCGATAATTTCACCAAGATCATCAACTGTCAGAGTCACTGCTTCAATGTTGACATCATTGGCATGAATTACACCACCTCCATTAACCCTTAGGTTGTTTGCCTGAATGAGAAGCAATTAACATAGAAAGTGACATGATCACTTTACAAGACGTCGTTGCGAACGAAGTACAAGCGTAATAAATGTTTTTCATGTTTAAAGAATAATCGGCTCCTAAACTAGAAACAATTTACCCATAAATGACCACTTTTGACATGAGATCATCAGTTGTCTGTGTTCAGGGTATGCTTAAATATAAATAATTAAAAAAACACTATACAGTAGAACCTCAATATTCGGACAACCATTGGAACCAAAGAAATTGGTTGTAATATTAAGGTGGTCTGATTATCAAGTTGAATTATAGAGAAAATATTGAAAGCTTGTCTGAAAACAAGTGGTTGTCATAATGAGGTGATTGTCATAATGAGGTCACAAAGCAAAGTTTCAATGTATAGATAACTAAAAAAGAATTCATAACTCCTATTATGCATAAAATTACTTGCCTTATTCTTTATTAAAAAAAAAATCATCGATCATCTTTGCTACTACAAGTCCCTCTAACATACCTTAATTTTGACTTTGTTATTTTTGTTCACAAGGTCGTGAGTAGCCGTGACTTCCCCTCCTGCGAATACAATGAGTTCTTCGAAGTCAAATGTTCCTAAGTTAGGAGAGACACCAGTCCGTGTTGTTGTGCCTTTACTACCCAGATACAGAGAGCATCCCTTGCCCACAGTGATATTATGCGCACCAATCGTACCCCTGAAATAACGTGTTTAGGTTATTATGATCATAGTATTTTTCTCTAACTAAATACTGGGAGACATTAAAAATCGGTATGCAACATTTATTTAAATTAAAGATAAAGCCTGATTTAATTGTGAGATCAGAGTCCTTAAGTACATGTTGTTGGTTCAGAACAGTTGTACAAATGTATTAAGAAATTTAGCGCATGTCTCATTCATTAAACTTGCATGTAGCATTATACGATCTTAAAAGCATACATGAAAAGCATATGTGAACTAATAGCATGTGCTATTACAATTTCTCAAGATATGCAATGTATTTACCATAGATGCATTTTGGTCCTGTAACAAATGAAATCTGGAGGGAAAATAAGTGTACCACCTTCGTATACATATATATTAACAAGAAACTCCAGGTCCTCTGGGTGCTGTACAACCACACGTTGACCAGGGCCAACATGAAGAACTCCCGAAGAATCACCATCAAACCGGAAAGCACGCAAGTCAAACTTACTTCTGTAAATATCAAGGTTCAGAAACTGATGGAGTCAGCGGTTGTAAATTTATAATACAAAACATATTGTTAGATAAGCATCTTTGTATAGTTTTTTCCGGAACCTCCGTTTTTTCCTGACTCTGGACTCTACAGGTTTTTATTGTTTCCTTGCAACCCAGGTTTAGATTTCCGTTTTTTTTTTTAAATTTTCAACTTTCACCCATGTGACTTTAAGAAGTGATAAAGTTGGTTAAGTTATCATATAAATTAAAGACATTCAAAGGCAAAATGGTAGATTTGTAGCTTAGTCTACAATAATATGTATCTAATTTGACTTGTGATGAATGCAAGATTACATCAAATAATTTGCAATCATTTGTTTTGAAAAATGACAAACGACTTGATTTTTATTTACTTACGAATCAAGGTCAGGGTGTATGGCCAGGTGAGCATTTCTAACAATTCTGATGGTATCCATCTGACTTAATTCACTATCAGCAATCCAGGTACGACCTCCTTCAGAATTGTATGAAGCGTAAGTATGATCACCAATTTCTAACTGAGGATGAACAAGTCCGAAGTTGTCAATGATAAGTGTTTCATTCTGTGCGCCGGGCAGCATATCCTGGAAGTGTTTGCAGGTAAAGATATTATATATGCACCCTTTTGCCAAGATGTGAAATGTTGATACAGTGGACTCTCATTGGCTGGAACCCGGTAAATTCGAACACTCCGGAAAACTGGAACTCATTCTCCGGTCCCAATTGTTTTTACTATATGTTCTATATAGTTCGACTCCGCATGGCTGGAACCACATAAATTCGAACGCTCGAACCAATAATCTGGTCCCGTGGTCAATATTTACTCTGTTATTCACACCTCTCGGTCGAACAATGCATTTTCACAACTTGAGAGTAATTTGCTGTCAAAAATTCGCGCGATATGACACGGTGCGTGAAACTGACACGCGTGTGAAGATAACATTACAAAATTATGACAACTAACAATTGTTTGATTTTGTTTGCAACTATAATCGTGCATTATTAATTATTATTTTGGTCAACGAAGATATGTTTGCAATGATATTTAACGAGTGACTTCTTTGTAATTATTTGTGAAATAACAGACAATAATGAATAAAAAATGTCATGATGAATGTCTCTTAATATAAGCCCCGCAAAATCATTGCTTTCATAATCAAAATGATTAAACAAATGTTATCACAAAATCTGACAGAAAATGCTGAGCAACATGGCGAAGGACCCGGTAACGGGGGGATAACCATGTCAGCAATTATTAAGAACAATGCTGAACAACTTAGTGAAGGACCCGGTAACGGGGGGATAGCTAAGTCAGCAACTGGAAGAGGAATTAAACATGATACATGAATATTATTATGAATAAAATATATAAATATAATACATATACGTTTGTTTTGTATGTTTTTTGGTCTTAAATAATAATCTATTACATGTATGTACATGTAGGTGTATGATCATTACAAACAACACGAACAAATTACGCATACAATATATACAAGGGAAACAACTCTATTTCATGGAGTAAACTCCGGATGGCTGGAACTCCGGATAACTGGAACTGATTTCGTCAGTCCCGTCGAGTTCGAGCCAATGAGAGTCCACTGTACATAGAAGAAGTCCACAGAAAAGAATCATACAACTAACGTTAGTTTTGGCTATATAGAGAGCCAGGGCCAGATACAGTTTATTTTCTTTGTACTTTCTTTTTATGCATTTTATATATTTTATGTATATTTCATGTTAATGCTGTATGGTCGTTGTGTGCGGCTATACCTATTGCTTTCGTGTCCAGTGTTATTCATGGAGTTTGAAGGTCTGTGGGTGTATAAGCCATATGTGCGTGGTTTGCTCATTCCTGCGATTTTGTGTGTTGTTTAAAATAGTAATTTATTTGTGACTCTGGTGTGGTAAGATGAATTATTTTGCTGTATATGGGTGAAACCATACCCTTCAAGAAACAAAAGGGAGAGGGTTAGGTCAAAGGACTTCATGTTTATGAGCACGAACTCCATGTGCGGCACATGTTATCTGTGACGATTTGGTTGAAGAAATAGCATCTAAGGCCGTTTCCCACTTTCTTAGGAATCTGTTTTCATCAATTAGTTGCCCATTACGAAGTTGGTGACGGTGATAGCAAAAATGTGGTATGAAAGCAACGGACAGTAATTGTATAACAAATACAGCTTTGTTTAATTGCAATAAATACTACATTAATTACTATACTCTTATTAATGAATTTATTGGTGTACCTGCTTGTGTGGTAAGGTGCAACAGTTTGAAAATAGCATTCTCAAGGAATTTCTTTCCTTCTTTATTCTCTACATAGCAACAACACATTATGGAAGTAATATACGAGTAAGTCATATTTCTCATTAGCACCAAACATTTGTAGTTATTTGTAAGTGTGATGACACTACACAAACCTTAAGGTATACTGTCCCAGCTCCTCCAATACCATCAGATCCAGATCCACCTTTAGCACTGAATGTTCCAAACCAGTGCTCAGTAGTCTTATAGTATACTGCAATCCTCCCCCCTCCTCCCGAACCAGTGTCCGTTCCACCGTTACCACCGGTAACTTGAATACTTCCAGAACCTTCCAGACGCGCTGTGTTTATCAATATAGCACCACCACTTCCACCAGCAATATTGGTTGTATGACCAGCTTTACCATTCGCTGTAATGCTGCCTTCTACTTGTAAAATTTTGCTGATATCGAGTTTCAGTATACCCCCTCCTGTAATATGCACCCTTAATGCCAATGATTTTAGAAAGTGTAAACAATTATTGATCTGAAATCTTTTTATTTTCATATAAACTGCGTACACAACATACATTTGGTACTACTGAAGAATCTGAACCAGAATTAAATACAAATTATAAATTATGTCTCATTGCTAATGATGATTCCTCCAGAACATACCTATGTGAAAGATTATAGTACATGTACAAGATAAGGCCAGAATAAATAAAAGTACCTCTTCCATAAGTTGAGGTTGCACCGTAACCTCCACTGCCAAACATAAGACTTGTGTTATATACGGTTCCGTATACATCTCCTGCTTTGCCTCCTGTGGCAAAATAAATACAATGTAATGAAGTAAGCGAGGTAATTGATAGGCCACAATATTTTATATTAAATTGCGTGAATTTATTGGTGTTTTCAAATAATATATGTAAATATAACATGACTCAAACATCAGTAAATTTATTGTTCTTTGTGCAGGATTTTGTTTCATTGTTTTTTTTATAATAGCTTTTTTGGACGACATTTCTTATCACTCAAATATCTTAAGGAAATATTTGTCAAGTAGCGCAATCAAGATTATACATGTATATTTTGAGAAATTTATAGTTTAATATTGATAGTCATAAAATTGTTTTTTTTTGTACTTTATGTCCCAGGTGTTTTTGTAGACAGGTAATCATGTGTTTTGCATGCATCTGTCATTGCAAGTATTTGGTTCAAAGCTAAAATTTTGTTGGTAAATGAAACATATCAGCGTTTTAACATGTTGTAGCACAATTCAATACACATTTTTTTTACGCGCGAACGATATCGAATGACAAGTTTGGAAAATTTTAATGCAAAGTATATATTACCCTTATCTCCATTTCCGCCGCGTCCTCCAAAGCTGCCACCACCATATTTAACACCCGCACCCATGCCACCAGAAAGACCTTCACCGTTCAATGTTAATGTACCCAGTTTCTCAACTTTTAGAATGTCAGTGTTGATACGTAGATTTCGAGCTTTAAACTGTCCACCTCCTTCGATAGTGATCAGTCCGTTCCTAGTGCCTCGTCTTACCTTTAATGATACGGGTACATTGTCAGCAAAGTGCTTACGTTATCTAAAATGTTGTTTTGTATATCACTGTTAAGTTCTTTAGGACCAAACAAAAAAGATTTGTTCCTGCTTAAATGCCCCAAAAATGTGGGTTGATAGGTAGGGATTTTTTTCTTTTACGTTTTTTTTACAAATATTGGCAACACTGTTGTGAAAATTACAATATGGCACTGAGATTTGGATGCCGTAAAAACTTTCGAGTCTGCAGGTAAAAGATGGGCTGGTCAGGTAACCGGAAACAAACCTACTTTTTAGGCCTTATTTGCAACATTGTAGTACCAACACAATGATTAGTTAAATCACCAAAAATATGCATTTGTTTGAGGGGTTGGTTTGAAGGCTGTTGATCATTGATAATTAAGGATTGAGTTATGTGTGTGAACGCATAGCAATTAAACTGCTGAATGTTGAATGTTGTTTCGGCTCATCGATCGTAGATTCAGTTTCTAATGTATCAAACGCATATAACAAGAGTTACAATATGTGTGCTGCTTACTTCCAAATCCCACATGTCAGAAGATTTCCCAAACGTTGTGTGTAAAATCAGGGTGCCTTCATCCTGTATTGTTAAGTTTGCGAATTTATTAAATCGTACACCAGCTAATCCTAAAGTTACAGTTGCTCCTGAAATGGAAACAGTTAATTGATAAATGGTCAATTGCCGTTTAATTATTTCATTCTATTAAACTTTTGCAAAAATGTAAATATGCGTTTGTAATTAATTCAATGACTTAAAATTCTACTTCAAAATTACATGAACAAATGTTCACCCATATGACATTTCTATTAATTAAAGATAGATATGAATATGTATGTTTTTAAAGAGGCTATAAGCCAGCAAGTCCATTTCCAATTATTTACTAATACATATAATTAAAATAGTTAATTGATTTATTGATATACCTATAGACACAAGGATGTGTGTTTTGGTTCCATCAACAGTGCCCCAGAAATGACCTGAAGATTTTCTTAATACCCCCGCTGGACACGATGTGGACGTAGAATCCATACCGATTCCTCGTTGATCAAGAACTTGCCGAAACTCTAATGTTGCCTCTGGCATTATCCAATGAGCAGTTTCATATAAAAACACTTCGTACGTCACGTTTGTTCTCTTGTATTCAGACACCTACAATTACACAAAAGCCTGCCCAATAAACTTTTAACCCTTTACCTCATAATACCGCATTTCTCCGCATCAGAACCTGATGACCTTTGAAAACATTGTGGCAAAAGAAGCCATTGCATGTAATTAGTAATGGCTTTTTTTGCCACAATGTTTTGCACTCTGTCAGAAAGAAATAGCCTAATTTTTTTTATACAAATTGATGTTCTGTATATCTGCATATTAGCTTTGAATTCGTAAGAGTCCAAAATATGCTTATGAGGCAAAGGGTTAAATATAACGATTCATTGAAAATCAACAATAATTATTTGAACTCCAGCTGTTTTGAACAATTGCGAAATAATGATTTAAAACAACATAGCTCAGCAGCAGTCGATACTTGTAGAATGGATTTAATCGACTAGTTTAACATCACTTTGAAACCAATATTAATGTTATAGATATTTTGATAATATGTGATATTTTCTAAATATGTACCAAGAATATCAAATTCAATTACTGCACACCGATTGTGAAATAACTATCTACAGCTAATTGGCACCTTGGTCTTAGGTGTAAGTTATATGTTGGAGACAGGAAGTATGTAATATTAAGATAAAAAAATTGAAGGATTTGCAATCCAATATTAATAAAGACTATTAAAACAAACATTTCGTGTAGACATTCTGCGAATGGATTAACCAAAGCATTAACCTCTGTTAATTGAAATGTATGCCCTGGTCCTATATGTAAATGACCAGTATCATCACCATACATGACCATAGTTTTGAGTGTTGTGCCATTCCCTTTCAGTGTCAAGTGTGCGCCGCCGTATAACTCCACGTGAGTAAATGCAAACGTGTAGCCATTGTTTGGAGGGAAAAGGTATGCGATAGCTCCTGTAAAATCATATGTAGAAATCAAACATAAAAAATAATTGAGTGTTTTATGTGCAAATGGAAACAAATCTAACAATGTGTAAATCGTTTTGCTCCTGTTTGATTTGCTTTTTTTTTATTTGTGCATGTTCAGATAGTAATGTTTCAGGTTTTCATCCGCGCAATTTAAACATACAAGTATTATTTTTATCTATACAGATATATACAACAACGTCATTAGTTTTATTGTGAATAACTTGATTAATAGCGTCTATGTGGTGTCATTTAATATCAGCCGAACTGATGTCTCTTAGTTATAATGAAGATAATTCTGATAAGAATGTCGTTTATATGTCTTGCATTCACCTGTATCCAGATAATCTGTATACTCCGCGAGCCCGGCAACACTCCCAAGTGGTTCCGTTACCTGTAATAATTGTTATTACATGATTTACACACCTTTATCACGAAAGCTATTCAATTTGTACAGTATCTTACAAGGACAGGGTTACAGCATCAAGATTAATGTATTTTTGTCCTCAAATTTGGCTATATGTGCTAGTTAACGTTCACTGTCTGTTATCTTTTAAATAACAGCATAAATAAAGCTAAATGTCAATTTAAGATACAAAAAAGCAAAGAAATCATTTCTTACTGTTCCCTATCAGGGATAGGGACGTAGCTTTACAAACATGAATAAGTATCGTCCATACCTTTATTGTAGGTTTATTAGCATGTGCGCTAGAGAATTGGGAATTTATCTCATCAGTTTCATGCCTATTCAGATTTTAGTGAAAATTAAAACATTGCCTTGAGTGAGCTATATAGGTACTATAGTTATATTGGTAAAATTGGACTTGCGTTACGTGGTAAAGACCATAGGTTACCTTTGGTTGCTGACAACCATTGTCAATGCGAAGATTCTTAATATGTGCTCCATGGAAGTATGAAATACCTGGTCCTCCATGTTCACCGGATCCGGAACTACCACCTTTTAAAAATAATATCAGACATCCAAGAATTATGCTTTCAAAAATTGTCACGAATCGTTGTACACAAACTACCCTACCAATCGTAATCCATTATTATTTAATTATAAATAATTATTTATTTGATCAACATTGCTTGGTAAAATATTCTGCTGTAGTGTATACGGCAACAAACCTTTAGACTGAACATAACCAGTCTGAAAGATTCCACGTTTGAATTCTGCCAAAAGTCGTCCCCCAGCCCCTCCTCCGCCATAACCTGATGACGAGCCACCATTGTTATACATCTTACCCAACAACTTAAACAGATCTTTGCTTTCTATGTATATGCCGCCACCACTACCACCACCTGCTTTTGATGACTGTAATACAAAACATTCACTGCATGTTTGTTTATTCTGCGCAATTTTGTTACTACTTTTATCAGTACTTTTTATCACTGCTATACGAATGGACATACCAGTTACGTTTTCAAATTTGTAACCCCAAGCATGAACTTGATTTACATGTATTTGGTATTCACAATTAATGAATTAAAACATCTTAGCTTCATTTCTTCCGCGAAAATAATGCCAATGTCTAAGTCAGGGGGATTTATTCATCACCCATTTTTGTTAAATGGTCATTTTGTTGACAAAATGTTCCATACTTAATTCCAAGAAATCAATTTTTCAAGTATACTAGTATATTTCCAACGTTTAACCATACCTTTGCATTTCCTGCATTAGCCTTTATCACGCCAGATCGTTCGATAACAACTTTCTCAGTCACATGTATGTAAACAAAGCCACCACCACGTCCACCTGTTGAAGTCAATGGAAGGTGACTTCCGCCACCTGATCCCCAACTAGGTTTGCTGTATATTGTTCCATACGGCATAAGAGCTCTCATAGTACTATATCCTTGACCTCCACGGCCTCCATGACTACCACCGCTTGCACCGTTAGAATTTATTTGACCTTTTCCTGTGAAAAGAATATACTTTTGTATTTAACAAAATTATTCAGCAATTACCACATTTAAAAACATATTGTTTTAAGCATACTATACTAATTTAAATAGGTCCCTTTAAACTGTGTCATGAATGGAAATGGCTTCACTAAACTCAATACAGATCATTTTTCAATATTGATAAATAATGATATGAACCTAGGAGACGCTGTTCTTATACAGCTTAATGTTTGGGATAAGTGATACTTTAATCGGGCATAGATTTATGAATCAATTGGGTTGTTTGTTTAAACATAATTATTCATTACCTGGGCCTGTGTCACTTATATATCCGCCTTCGCTCACATCAACAAGACCAGCTATTACAACTTCCTCACAGTAATGTACATGATCACCAAGATGCTCAATGATTAGAGAACCAGCCTGTAAGGTTCCATCTATTAATACTTTTCTATACCGAAGCGTAGATGCCATTGAACCTTGGGTTATATTTTCAGGATCATGCTTAAACGCCAGATCGGTTAATCCGTTTGCATACACATAAAATGACTCGCCTTCCAAATGTGACGTTCTCGAAAAGTCCATCTTACCACCACTTAGGACATTCAGGAATATGATTGCAGCTTCTGACGATGGGTAAGAGTACAGAGTACCAGAAATATTACAAAGTTTGACGTCCCATCTAGTATTCCCAGACTGCCAAACTGATCCTGAATCCATTACGACATCATTGGCAGTCACTGCAGACTCTTTTGACCATTTTGAAGTCACAAAAGAATCGAAGGTAACTTTGCCTTTTGGACCCACATGAATGTTAAGCCTCAGATCTAGACTAGTCATATTTATAACATCGTAAGATATAAATTTCCCGTTTACAAAAACATTGTCCACAACAAACGGCCCATATGGTTGTACTTCGAAGATTCCATGTTCATTTATATCTAGTTGATCCCATCCCTCGTCACCAACTACAGTGTTATTCATCTTTCCTGCCTTGAAATGCCCATCTATGATGAAGTTGTGAACGCCAAAATTTGATATATTAGTCCAAGAGCGAGTGCTCTGTACCCTGGAATCGAGGGTAAATATCCCCCCTTCAGCTAAGTTAATTTTATGGACTTTGTCTACAGCTATACCAAGAAGTGTCAGTGATGTAAAACAGTTGATGGTACCGTTGTTGAAGATTTCATGTACACGGAATACACCACACGGACTGAAAGACCAGTTACCAGGTTTACGGACCGTGATGTCGTCTATACCACTACCAATATCAAGATTATCTACAGTGAAATTTTTATCAATTGTTAATGATCTTACATTCAAAACATTACAAGCTTGATTTGTTACCGTGCCAGACATACGCGCAGGTAATTTATCAGTGTTTAGTTCCAGCAACCCAGAAGGTGGATGGATTACAAACTCTTTCATACGACCATCTGTAGATAAGTGGGATTTTAAAGTCGCAGTGTTTTTCACATACATCTTGCCAGCTACAGATACTGCGTGTGCTAGGATAGGACCATCAGCTGTCATTGTTAGTCTACCTGACGACCCTACAGAAAATTCATCAATACCAGAGCCAAAGTTCACAGTTCCTGGATTAAAATCACCATTTATTTTAACTACATCACAATCAATTGTGACGATTTCTGTTGTAGAGGGCCAAGTCAATTTTCCCTTATCCAGAATGAACTGAGTACAATTATTTATCGTTATATGTTTTTTCAACTGCACATGTCCTTGAATGTTGACATCAGGACCAAAGGTCATGTTTGAATTTTCTGGGTCAAAATCAACAGTTCCATTTGAACCAATGAAGAATCTACTGATCGTATTAGAAAGCATAAGCTGCTGGGCTGAGAACTTCCCATTTATGTCAATATCATGAACATTTAGATGAAAAAGGGAGTCATCATTGTGTATAGCGAGTTCAGCATAATTTTTTATTGCTAACTTGTCACATGTAATACTTGTCATTAAAGTGGAATTGATGGACACTAATGCTGGTTTATTTAGCACCAATGTTTGGTTTTGTTTTAAACTGATTGTGCCGTATATGTACAATGTGCTTGAAATATCGACATCTCTCGCAGCAGCAAAATCCAAAGATGACCCTGAGGCAATCAGCGCATGCGCAGTCATTTTGTTTCGGACTGTAAGTCGGGTATTGTCAACAATATATATCGTAGATCTCTGGTCGCTTATGATGTTGCTGATATGTTGATCAGCTTTAAAAACAACATGAGATCCTTCATACATAATAACGTTTGTTTCATCTGTAGCGGTATCTAGCACATATGCTGTGGCTCCTGCAAGAATGTACATCTATTACTTAGTATCACAAAGTCCATACCATAATACTAGACCGAAAACATCAATCACTTACGGGTAAGTGTGTACTATGTGACTTTATAATGACAGAAATCAGAAATTTTGAATTGGTTTCTATTTCTTTTTTTTCTGGTGACACGATTTTATTGTATTTGTTGACGTTGAAAACTAGCCTACAATGAACATACTAAGCACTCCATATAATAATTACCTTTAGAAATGGAAGCACATGTATTAGCAAAGTATCATTTAAAATGTTCAACAAAAAAAATCAGTAAAATAGTCCAATACAATTAAGTAAATTCTGGCAAAAGTTTACCTTGTGTTGTAACATCTAATTCTGAACAATTCCCGTTAGTTTTGATGTACGGAGCTTTGCCGTAATTGTTCACAATCAGTGTTGAAGATACGTTTTTCTTCCAGTAATGAATAGTTCCAGGCCCACCGGAACCCGCTGGTATAAGAAAAATAACAAACATTTAATAGCTTTAGCGGTAAAGTTGCGTTAACAGTAGTCAGATTAATCTGTTGTTGACGTTTTTAATATTTGTTCCATGTTATTGCTGCTGATGAATTTGCTGTTGTTGCCATTGCTGTTGCTTTGTCTGTGTTTTAATCTTTTGGCAACTAGATTGTAAGAAACTATAGGAAATATTGCCTCATTAAACGGATGACTCTTTAACATCAATTATATCATGTAGATGGTGTTTAAGGAGTACATGATACATACACATTATTTAACTAAAGGCCGGGCTGAAAATGGACCTTATAACGATGTTATCCTAAAATGAAATGGATGAATTTAGCACTGTATATCTCTGATTGTAATGACAGGTATCTCAACCATAATATATTGGAACTTTCTGACTGCAACTCGGACCGTCCTAATTTGTAGTACTGGATGTACCCAACGAATGATATGCCAAACTAAATAGGTCAATTAAAATAATTGAAATGTTATGAGACTGAATGTCGAATAAAGACAACAGTATATTTTGATAATGTTTTGGTAGACTTGCATGGTTTGTAAACATGTGAATTATCCACATACCGAGCAGATCACATAACAAAGATGACGTATGTAAATATAACTGTATTTACATCTTATTAAGTAAAATGATTATATTTAAATGCGTTGTAAATTTAGCTGATTACAATGAGTGATTATCTGTAAACAGAATACTTATACCCCTTTAAAAATGATGTTTTTAAGACTATTCTGTCATAACTCCAACAAACTCAAACAAACAAGAATTAACATGAATTCAAAAATCAGCACAATAAGTAGTTTGATTTTAAAGTTACCGACACATTAAAATAAATGTTAAATATATTCGTATAGTCTCACTTCGCTGATAAAAAATCCTAAAAAATTTGACTTCACTAATTTCATGACAATTAACTAGATTGATGAGGTAATTAATTACTACTTTTTCGTGTGTAATATATGTGGAATATCCTAACACATTTAATGTCGGCAAGACAAATACAAACGTAAAGAGTTTTTTTATGACCGATGAATCTGCAAAACCGTGGCACAATGTTTACCTTTTGATTGAGGGTTGCAGATTCCCGAAGTTGTCGCTGTCGTGTCTGAAATATAAATGCCAAAAATATGCAGTAACACTTTTCCACGTATTATTATGAGTGCTACGCATAATATGTTATAATTGCTGATATTATTTTATCATTATCATATTATATATACAGTATTATTATATTATTAACAAAACTCAAGTCAATTAATAGTAAAACTTAAAGAAGAATAGAAAATAAACTTTTTGTGTACAGTCTAACCTGTGTTTGCGGCCACCTCAGAATAAAGGCTACCCTGAGAGTAAAGATCATTCTTTGAAAAACCATCATTGATTGTTTAGAACAAACTGAACCCCGAATAAAGACCACCAGTCAATAAAGGCCAAATTATGTCTTTCCAAGGATGGCTGTTGTTCACAGGTTTGACTGTATTCTGATTGCTAGGTGAAAATGTTACTTTGTATATTTCAGTGTACATAGTCAAGACGATTTGTTCACCGATATGTAATGACATGAAGTACCTTTTGCATAGCCATATACTTTGAACGATAACTCAACTCTTCCGCGCCATGTCTTTGGATACAGTCTAACTTTTGCAGCATACAAAGGACGAGGTAATGAGGTCCTAACTATGCTACTACCGTCTGTGTTGCTTGCGAACTCGTAATTATCATCATCTAACTTATGCTGAAATCATAACGAATCGTATTTTATCGCCTTCTTAATTGAAGAGTACTTAATAATCATATTCCTATCATTTTGTATGTTCTTGCACATTTATTCGCCGCGGCGCGTTTCAACAAGACTGTGAAAAACAATGTTTAAGTATGTTAAGCAATCTAAGAAAAGATTAAACTAAAATGCAATCATAAAAAAATGTACAATATTCAGTAAATCATTCCTTGGATTAGATTTCTTGGCAACAGAAATGTTTCTTGTGATACGCTCTATATGAAACTTTAACTTAGCTGAATCCATATAAGTGCACTCAGACGAATTATAAATATTATTTTAAAATTACCACATGACCTGTACTGTTGTACAGTCAAAAAGAACAGTTGACCTAGTGCATGTTTCAATCAAACATAGAGGGTCAACTGCAAATTGGGATTAACAAATAAACAAATAAACTTGAATATCTTAGTAAAGATTGTTAGACAGTAAGAGAAATAACAAATTATAACAAGGGTTCATGGAGTTTCTGTACACACCTCATTTGCTAGGCTAGTTCTTTAAATATAATTTAATGTAATATAGAAACTTTTTTTTCGATAGCCTGGACATACCCAAGAGGCAGATGTTGCATTGTAATATTGGACAGTAAATGTTTTGACGTAGTAAGTTGACGCAGAGCCCCCACGTGTCTCTATCACTGTAACATAGTAACTGGTGTCCAACGTCATCTCAAGGTACGAATTTGTATCAGAACTTGGACGCCAGGATTTTGTGGACTGTGTTGACATATAGCCAAACTTAGAAGCTTCGTAATAACGTTCGTTTGAACTCGAAGACATTGATGTGTGCTTCAGTAAAACAGCATGATTTCCTGAATGATATTGAAGAAAAAATAAGATTTATAAGCATTAAAACACGAAAATAAAGAAATTATTTGGCAAAAAGACAATTCATGTATCCCAACAAAATTTATACCAACGCTTTTTTTTTCGGTGTTTGCTTTTTTTGTATTCATTCACAGAACACAACATGAGATGTCATTGACGGAAATTAAAGTAAATTCATCAAAGCATAATAATGTAGAAGATTGAAATACGCAAGTCTTTCAATGTCTGACAACTTTTTGGTCCTGATTTGAAGACTACTATAATACTTATACAACTCCCAATTTAAAAAAAGATACATAATGAGAATGTTAAAATGAGATTGATTTGTCAATGAATTTGCTGAAATATTATAAAACTGTAATTTGTTTGTGTCCTTCAATGAAATCAAATTAAACAAACTGGATTGCTAACGTGATAGCACATTTTCGTCTATAAAGCCGTGTTATAAAGTGTTTATAATTTATGTAAAGATCTTTATTAATGTTTCTACGCTTTAGATTAAAATGCATCTATTACCCAGTCATCATCAACATATCAGCCGCTAAGTAAATAAATATAAATAGATGCAGGATTTTCTCAATTTTTTAACATATCCCTGGTAAATTATTGAGCTTTTCCAGTCATGATGGAAAAGTGACAAGAAGATAACTTAATAGAAAATAATATCACTATTTCAGTTTCACGAAGATTTTCATTCATTACAATTATACAGTACAACCTCTCCAGAGCAGCCCTCTCTTGAGCAACAACCTCCCTTCAACAACAGCATGATTTTTCCCACTGTACGATTTAACTATTAATTTAATCTCCAGAGCAACCGCCTGTCAACAACAACATAATTTTGCTTCTCCCAAAGGGTGTTGACAGTGTCCGACATATCCATTGCCAGGAACCTGGGGCTACCGAAATTTCCGCCGGGCTACCAAAAAATATTGACGTTGTTTTTGAGAGGGTGCACTGTACTTGTTAACGTGTCAGCAATCTGATTGTGCATTAATATAGATACTTCAATGAAAAAAAAACACTGTAAATTTTACTCGTTCGTCCTTGATGAGTTGAAGGGTCATTCACCTACTAAGTTGATTCTGTATGACTATAAGATTTATGAGAATGGCATTTTAAGAGGTTTGAATGCACAAGATATAAACATCAGAAACACTTATAATAGCACTATTGTATTTTATGCCTTATTTGTATATATATGTACGTTTACATACCACCAAGGCCGCCATCAGCAAACACTTGAATTGAACTTGAAATAGTTTGGTGTTTCAGTGTGATACGACCACCCCCTCCTCCACCGTAATCTCCAGTGCCATCACCACCCCTGGCCGTGATAACTCCAGAGCCGTAGATTTTATCAGCATCGATGAATATACTTCCGCCACTTCCTCCTGCACCGGAAGAGGTACGGCCATTGACTGACACTATACCAGTTATATCTACATTTGATACAGCTTTTAATAAGATTGCACCACCTCCATTGCCACCATTTGTACCACCACCCTGACTTCCGGGTTGTAGTGGATTAACAAAACTTCCATAAGCAACAGATTCGGAACTAGTCAGAAAGGAGTTTGCTGGACTGCCTCCACGGCCTCCGTGGCCACCTGTAAATAATATTTCAGTTATTCCTTTAATTCATAACTTTGTCATTAGTTTAAATTATTGTTGGCACAGATTTTGTAGTAAATACAACCAAATGTAGAGATCCTTTTTCTACTGTTTACAACATGAATTTCTAGGTAAAATGAACCAGCGAATTTAATTGGCCGGTTTTTATTAATGAATGTCGCGGTTGATAAAATTTTGATTTTCTGACATATAAAGGAGCAGGATATTGAAATGACAGTGATAATTTTAGGTCTGCGTCCTGCGTACTATACGCATTAAATTAGCTGAGGACGCAACGTTCTGCTTTATAAGCGTCCCCGAGACGCATTTGGTTCAATGGTCTTAGTTTTAGAATTTAGTACAAATTAGTAAATATAGCCCGACTTGCGTTTACGCTGGTATCATGGAGCCAACGATATAAAGTCGTATCTCGCGATATTTCCAACGTAACACCACCGACAGATTGTTTATGGGTATCTTTTCGGAAATTTTGCGACTTGAACACAAAACATCCCGTATGACGTCATAAACCAAAAATAGCATTTATTTACGTGTACACCGGCTGCATGAAGTTGTATCCCGCGACGGTCTTCAAATTTATGCTGATAATACACTTAAAACATTCGCATTTCAATAATCAGAAAGAATTCCACGATCATGAACTAAACATATGATGTGAGTGAATGAGAATTTTTGATATTTTGTGGAAATTTACTCACTTAAATTCTGTAAGTACATAGGTAGCGTAGGGGACCAGTATAATAGTATAATACGCGCGCACCGAGTCGACGCACCGTTTTTGCTAATTATAATACACGTTATCCGATTGGTTTCTCAAATTATTTCAGCCAATCAATATTATTGTTTAATAACCGATTCGTTTGCGAGTGTTTGCAGTTCCCCGGATAATGGAGTTTTGATAAAAATGCCTCCGAAAAAGATTCTGAAAGTCGACGACCCGAAACAGTCAAAACTTGATTTTGGAACAAAGCATAAAGATATAAACAATAATGTATCACCAGAAAGTGACAAAGACGTCAAAAAAATACGAACTTTCCAAGAAAAATGGCTAAAAACTTATTCCTGGCTGAGATACGATCCAGAAAAAAAATTTATGTATTGTCAAGTCTGTACTGAATGTAATGCAAAAAATGCTATGGTAAAATTGGGTCAAAATACCAACTTTCAAAACAGCACTCTTACCAGACATGCAGAACTACCTTACCACTTACGTTGTATTCAAGCACCCATGCTTAAGAAAAACTTCTCCAATGTTACTTCAAAAATTCACTCTGATCAGGACAAAGCAGTCTTAGTTCTATTTAAAACAGTTGAATGGATTGTAAAGGAGGATCTACCACTAGACAAATACAAATCTCTTGTGCAACTTCTTCATGTCTTTAATGTCGATGATTTAAAAATACTCCAGAAGTCAAAAATTAACTATGAGTCACAGTTTACTCTAAATGAGATGATTGATTGTTTGTTCTATGTAACTGAACAGTCCTTGAGAAAAAAACTACAGAACTCTAATTTTCTAACAGTGTTGACTGATGAAAGCACTGACATTTCAAATACTAAACGTCAAGTTATTTATGTTCAATTACTAAATGAAGAATTCAAGCCAGAAACACATTACTCCAGAAGTCAAAAATTAACTATGAGTCACAGTTTACTCTAAATGAGATGATTGATTGTTTGTTCTATGTAACTGAACAGTCCTTGAGAAAAAAACTACAGAACTCTAATTTTCTAACAGTGTTGACTGATGAAAGCACTGACATTTCAAATACTAAACGTCAAGTTATTTATGTTCAATTACTAAATGAAGAATTCAAGCCAGAAACACATTACATATGCAACATTGAGTGTGAGGATGCAACTGGATTAGGGATAGCTAATACTATTCTATTGGAAATGGGAAAACGTGGTGTGAAGCCAAACAAAATCATGTCACTTGGTTTAGATGGAGCCTCAGCCATGACTGGTAAAGAGAAGGTAAGAATAAAAAGCTGAATATTTATCATGCATCTCTTGATCTCACTTTTTTCTTTGTTGTTTATTAAAATCTGAATTTTTTCTTACTATTCTTTATTAGACAGTTCCTAAAACAGTTGTTTATATTCAAATGTGGAAATTTTTTAATATTTCAGGTGCAGCTGCTATTTTAAGACGAACAAATCCAGCTATGAATAATGTTCATTGCATTGCTCATAGGTTGGCCTTATGCACTTCACAAGCCGCAGAAAAGTCGCCTTTGATGAAAAAGCACCAGCAAATTCTGTGTGATTTGTTCTACTATTTTAAGGTAAGAAGACTTTGATTTTTTATTATAATTCAGTATTTAGTAAGACTGTGTATTTGATTGTCTACTCTGCAACTCATGAGGTTGATATTTTCTTCTTTGAAAAAGCAAAATTTTTGCTAATGATTGAGACCAAGAAGACAATTTTATATTTACTTCAGGGCAGTGGACAACGAGAAGCTCGTTTACATCACATCCAAGAAATTTTAGATGAACCTCAGTTCACAATCAAGGAGGTGCATTCAGTGAGATGGCTCTCCTACTTCCAGGCTTTGACCGCAGTGTATAGGAGTCTTGACAGTTTGATGTTTTATTTTAGCGAATCAAGTGACAAGGACTTTAAAGCATCTGGACTACGAAAAAAGGTACTAGATTCTTTTTTCCATTTTGTAAAAGAAAACTGATGATGCTTTATAAGTACAAATAAATAAAAAGATTATAAATTATTAAAAATAATTTTTTAGGAATTTAGATAACAAATAGTAATGCTTTTTTCAGATAGCAACTGATACATTTATTTCCACCACATATATGATGATGGATGCTATGGTACCTGTCACAGTGCTGTGTCAATTTTTCCAGAAAGAAAACATAGATGTAGCCCTTGTTAAGGTATTTTAAAATTGAAAATGTCATCTTTGATAATGACAGAATTTTATTCATGTTTTAACTTGTTACTAATAAAGTTAACCTCAGTGCAGTTTCAAAATTGCTGTAAATCTTATTGTTTAAACTTTATTTCCTTGAAGATAACATACCATTTAAATGATTTTACTTGGTACATTCAAATTCTTTTGATTTTTGCACAGGTTCATTTGGAAGAGTGTTTAGCAGAGTTACAAAGGCTGAAGGGAATGGACACACCTTATCTGAAACAGCTGAAGGAAGACCTTCAAGGTGATCAGTACAAAGGTCATCATGTTACCATGACTAACTTTAAACTGGAGAATTTGATGGACACATTCATAGACAATCTTACAGAAAATATCCATAAAAGGTATGGCCTTGTTCATTTTTCTTTTCAAATATTTTTCTATTACAATCAGCAAATAAAAAATAAACTAAATCTTTAAAAATCAAGTCTTTTACAGCTGAAAATAGGAGTGTGAACTTCTTTGTTTTGACTCATATCAATTTTTCAGGTTCCCAATGAATGATTTGCTGACCAGTTTCTCAGTTTTGGGTTTACGGCCTATCAGTTTCCTGAGCAAGGAAGACCTTGATGACTATGGGAATGAAGAAATTGGCTTCCTTTGTGATTCCTACGGAAAACCAAAATTGTCTCAGTGGAAGGAAGATGGAGAACTAAAAACAGAAACCTCTGACCCACTAATTGACATTGAAAAGACTAAATATGAATGGGGCTTCTTAAAAAAAGTTGTTCTAGCTGAAAAATATCCTAGAGACTGTATGATCAAGCTCTGGTGTTTAATATATGCATATCATAAAGAGTCATTTCCTAACATGTTGTGTCTTGCAGAGCTTGCTCTCACATCAGCTGTTCATACAGCAGGTTGTGAGAGAGGATTCTCTGTACAAAATAGGATTTTGACTAAGTCCAGGTGTAGGCTTACTACTGAGACCCAACACAAACTTATGATGGTTAAGCTTCAGGTAGGTGCTTTAGACTTTGATGCAGCACTAAACCACTGGAAGTTGTTGAAAGAAAGAAGGTTATATGAGCTCAAGTAAGTTAGATGCTGCATTGAAGACTAGAGCACTTATAGAAAGAAAATACAATTTTATCAATTGTGCACATTGATTTTGTTTTTTATCATGACCCGGACCCATAGTTTTTCCATGGGACCCATTGATTGAAAATGTATGAGTCCCGAGGACTCATTATTTTGATTTCTAAAATTATCACTGGAAATGGAGCATGTTTTTCGACCGTTGGTGACTTAGAGTTCAGTTGTGTACTGGCAAACATAGAATGCAAGGACAACTCAGATATTTCTTTGACTGAAAATGATGATGTTGACGACGACATTCCATTTGTTTGCCTGATTGCGAACAAAATTTTCCGAGACCACGACGTTCCGACAATAATGCAGAGGTGGGTGGGGAATTGAAGAAAAATTTACGTATGGTTAAATCAACGATTTTGATGATGATGAGGGACCAAATAAATTAAATTGAATTACAACAGAATCCCGATTAACCCTTTACCTCATAGCCCCTATTCCATTTGCCTACTACATACTGATGATAGATAAGATAAACTGATAACCAGTAACTAATACTGGCTCAGTACCAGTGATAGCCTTATCTTCATACAGTTATTTGGATCAGCTACTGTTTTTGATACATGAGTTTTTTAAAAGGCTATAACTACATTAAATATTGATTTAATAAAAAAAGTGTAAATGTAAAAGATTTAGGAAATTAATTTTTCTTTCTAATGATGTATTGATTTTATTTGTAGGCAAGGTGTGAAGAAAGTTATTGCTAGTATAAGATGACCATGAAAATAAAAACACCTTGTTTAGGCATATTATCACTGTCATGTCATTTTTGATGCATTGTTTTCAACAGACACTATGTACATAATTAGTGATTTAATCCTAGACAGCTGTAAAAACAATGTACATCCATAAAACAATGGGTGATATACATATATATGCCAATGAGCAAGACCCCTTACTGTTTTTCTGGGGGTAATGTCTGTCATTAATTGTTATCAGTATGGATCGAGTCACCATGACTGTGTTTGTCACCCTGATTGTGATTTTGATTAAAATAAGTCGCCGACATTTAGCCATAATTTCTGTCGTAAAATGGACTATATGAACATCAAAGACGCACCCGACTGTTTTCCGGTTGGGCGGATATTTGTTGTTCTTTTTATATGAATTATAACGCTGCCAACGTGAAAAAATCGTGATACTGCAAGTGCATTTATGAAAAAAGACAGCTAAATCTCGCATAAATATGAAATATTTACGCCAATATATTTAGCTACAAGTTTATTATATTGATATCTGTAAATCCAGCAACATTAATGAACATATGCAATCTAAACAATAATTGTACGTACGTATAAAACACGGAATTATCGAATTTACAGATGTGATGCTGTGTGACAATCACTTCGATTTATTTAATTCCTTCAGTTTTCGTGATTTCCATGACGCGCAATTAAAACAATGCATTCATTATTATTAAACAAAATGTGTTGAAATTCAGTCCCAAATATGTTTCATATGCCTAAATCGACCGTTATTTGCACCTGTTAATACTCTCAGTTTCAGAGGCACGCGACAAATTACGTCACGTCGCATTGGAATGTGTCAATTTTGAGGCACTCGACGGGTATTTTAATGTCAGTTCAAGGTTAATTGGTGGCATGACTTTTTACGCAACTTACTCGTTTTCTTAGTTTTACACATAATTGACACTTGAAATCGGGTGGTGAACGAAAAAAACGCGATGTATGTTGGATCGGTATTTGCGAAAAAATCTTTAAATAGGAACAACATTTTTTACATATATTGTGCGTAAAATGTTAAATTCATCAAAAACAAGATTAATTAAACATGATTTCCACAAAAAACACGATTTATCAGTGGTTTGCAGTCTTAAATAGTGCTAGAAATAGTGATTATATGTGTATAAAAATGGATATTTAATGGAAATCGGGTGTGAAACGAACAAACACGACATAGGTAAGTTTGATCGGTATTTGCGAGAAAACTTTAAATAGGAACAATATTTTTTGTTTACATATTTTGTATGTTAAATGTTAGATGCATCATATGCACAAATAAAAAAACACGGTTTCAGCGAAAAATACGATTTATCGACTGTTTAATTTCGAGGACGCACTTCGCGTCTATATGAGGTAAAGGGTCTGGACGCACTTCGCGTCTATATGAGGTAAAGGGTCTGGACGCACTTCGCGTCTATATGAGGTAAAGGGTCTGGACGCACTTCGCGTCTATATGAGGGAAAGGGTCTGGACGCACTTCGCGTCTATATGAGGTAAAGGGTTAACAAATAAAAGTGTCACTTTATTTTTGAGGAGCTTGTTAAAATACTAAAAACAAACATGACCATTGTAAATTACTGACACTTAAGCTAAAAAAGATTCCATTTTGGAAAATGAATACGAAAGAACTCGAGTACCCAATACATCTTAGTTTGCAATGGGGGCATTTCGTGATAAAGTTTTATCGATGAGTACATACACTTCATAAAAATGTGCAATTGTTTTTAAATGCATATTTCGAAGTCAGATCCAGTGTTATATACTCACACTTATAATAATTATACACCATTTACGTTTAACATATACATTTTTATATTCAAAAGTGTTGTTTACTGTAAATAAAACATAAAATATAATTCATACAATTAGTTGTTAATATATTTACATGTTTGTCATAATTTATTTGGGAGTGATCTCCTTTTGTTTTCATACAGCACGGTCTAGATGTCTTGTACCCTGAAACCATGGCTTATCCGAAATAATATTTCGAACCCGTCGATTTCGGATAATCGAGGTTCTACTGCAGTTGTGTTTATATTATTTAGGGTTATAAACAATAATCTGGAAGAAAATGGAGCGGTAGAATATTCATAACCACTACAGTTAGCATAAGTTTCCCTTGCATGGAAAGAATAACAGCAGACATCACAAAGCTACAGACTTGAACCCCCTGATAAGCTTAGGCTTTATCTATAAACTGACAGGCCTGACAGAGTCAAGAAAACATAATTTTAGTTCGATCACCAACATTATCATTTTGAATAAACACAATACTCAATGTTTTAAAAGCACGAAGTGATGAACTGACTCATTACTCGCTTACCAGCATGGCAAAGAATTAACCTAAAAAAAAACAGCGTCTAAAGGAAGACAAGTATGCTTTAAAGAAACTAGAATTATTCCATCAGTCCGACTCACGCCAAGACAGGTAAAGGTCAAATAAAGTACATGTACTTGTATTCATCTAGCTGCCAAGCACGAGAATCATATCTTAAACCGTAATTGTCAAAACGCCTTTTTACCGTCACTTTTTATGGCCATTCCATACCATTGAACATCAGAATTGGTTTAGATTAATACTAGTTAAAAGGAAGTTATTGACCTAGTACAAGTACAATTCTTTTAAACACAAGATTTAATGTTTCATGAATCGTTGGTGATAAAATTATTGACTTGTAACTTTCTATGTATCTACCTACAGCTCTGAATGGGTCACAAACTAGTCAAACCTGTGAACAAAGGCCGCACTAGGGAAAGACAAAATGTAGCCTTTATTTGGAGGACAGTTTGTTCTAAATAATCAATAATGGTTTTTCGAAGAATGATCTTTATTCCCAAGGTGGTCTTTATTCGGAGGTGACAGCAAACACAGGTTAGCTTGTAGATAAAAATCATACGGGAATATCTCACAAAGAATAAAAAGCATCATTTTAAAAGCAGGTGCATTATGTTCCAAACATAAATATAGATTTCTAGTGTTAATTCACTGTCAGAAATGTCACATCAGTTTATAAGTACTGACAGTTTCCTCTTCAAATTTTGAAATTTCAAAATGGCGATAACATTCGCAAACACAATGTATGTCCTGTTGTTCCGTTATCTTGCATTCAGACCAGCATGAAATAAATAGATCTTTCGGTCATACTATAGCGTCATATATGAACCAGCTATACGAATGTTGTTTCATATGTTGGTAGACTTTCTCTACAATTTTATGCGGTGGACATAAAATTGGTGACTGTACTATTTTTTCGAAAACAAATATGTTTCGAGGACATCAATTAATGAATTAAAATGTATCTATTTTTCTTATTGCAATCCACAATAAGTAATTCCAAGTAATTGTTTTGTTTTTTATGTGACTTATTGTCACAGGGGTTTACCGCCATTTTTCAACAAATTTTCTGCTACATACTGGGACCGGTTAAACTAACTTGGACTGTATACTAACCAGTACTAACTTACCCTTCCACAAGGAGCCGGCAACTTCTCCACGTGTGGAGGAAGATCGACATTTTTGTTAAATTTTCATAGGAGGGTATGACCTGTCGTAAATGGGATTCGAACCCAGATCTTCGGGTTACAAGCCCAGCACACTAACCACTGGACCATGGCCGCGGGCCTCGTAATTGTTTTAGTTAGTTTTGTCTCGCTATAACAAATTTATTTAGAAAGTACACAAACTTAACGAACAACCCTCGTACAAAGCATTTAGCTGAGACAAATATCATCATTTCATATATTTAGCTACTTAAACCTCACCATCATATGATAACAACTGATACAGCCAGTGTGTAAAACGAGGAAAATGGGTATTTTGATGTTTAAATGCAGGATTGTTTCGTATCTATATTTTTAAACATGACAAATCGACAAATTAACAATAAAAACCGACTTCATCGTATTTAATTCTTTAGTAGTTTCATCAGCTTTAATCCTATCATTTATGTTCTATATCGTTATCAGAAAGGAGATAACTATTTCTCAATTGTGGTATTTCGTCACATGGTTAATCTGTCAGAAAACAAAAGAAAAGGGTCTCCGTGGTAGAGTGGTTAAGGTCTCTGACAAGTAATCACCGTAATGAGATGGAATCAAAACAGGCACCAGACAAAATTCAAATGTGACGAAGCTATCCGGCCAAATTTCAAAAGGTCGGTAGTTCTACCCAGGTATATGTCATAGGTCTTCCTTCTCTCTAAAAGCCAGACAGCCATCAAATAACACAATGATCATTAGAGGTGAAACGATTCAAAAAATTTCATTCGATTCGATTTCGATTTTTCATCCCACGATTCAATTTTTCGATTCGATTTTCGATTTTAAAAGGAATTAAATAGGACAAGAATAAAATAGCTATCCCACTAGTTTACGATGGAATGTATTTTCTTAAATACTGTAAACAATGGAACAAACGAAACATAAAACTTGTGAATAGGAAAAACTGAAACAGTAAAGTGGTGAGCACTGAGCAGTGTACTGTTCTGACTAGATCTAGTCCACAGAGAATAATTCACAGAATCACAGTCATTTCAGATCTGAAAGTTGCATGTTTTTATTACCAAAAAAAAATCGAATCGAAATTGCCGTCATTGAATCGAATCGAATCGAGCATGAAAAATCGCGGTTCGCAATGGATTGCGATTAATCGTTTCACCTCTAATGATCATGGTGACAAATGGTCATCAGTGCAACGTTAAAACTGAGAGAAGAGAACAAAATCAGCGGAATTCTTGTTTACGAGTTGACAGAAGTTTTAAGAAAAAAGCAGAATTTACAGACAACAAATGTGATGTAATCTAAACTTAATATCTTGATTACTTATTCTTTTGAAGATCATATGATCGATTTTAGTCTTGTATAGTAATTACATGTATTTGTTTCAACGTTTGTTTTTGTAACAAACCAGAAAGTGTTCACGAATAATCGTGAAGACTTCGTGTAACAAGCGTGATACTAATCCAAATCTTGTTTGGCGGCGTTAAATCGACAAAGTTTCGTATCACACTGACAAATAAAATCAGACAAGTTTTGAACGAGTAGTTCCACCAATACCATTGTAATTAATTTACATACATGAATATTCACGAATAAATGTAATAAAACATGGTTGTAGTGAACTCGGATATAATGGAGATTCGGATACAATGAAACTCGCCTTTCTTTGTTTCAATGTTATGGAAATAGTGAAAAAAAAAATGTCATAATGAAGTAATTATTCCGGTCTAAAAGAATTCACAAAAATCATGTTCTCCTGTATTATGCAAGATATAATAAAAACGCGTCCGCCAAACTTTAAGCTCGCAATAAAAAGGGAATAATTCCGATTTATTATAAATACGTTCCATTTATCAAAATGGACTGTAGGCTGAAATTTCGTTTGCAATCCTATTCATGATATGATAATCAATAAATGTCACAAAATTGCATTAATTCAATTTGAAATGAAAGACTATGTGAAATGAATTGGGATATTTCAATGCAGAATAGTCTCCTATAAAGTTAATGTTAAAACTTGTTTTACTCATCGTAATAAATCGGTAAACATATCTTCTGTCTTATAATATGTTTTATCGTATTTTCTTTTAAGCGAAATTTCAATACTAGCTATACTGTTTTTACATTTCTCCACACTTCCATATTTTGTGTACGTCTAAAACTTGTTAACATTATGTTGTACCATTTCTTATTGTTGTTGTTTCATAGTGATCAATGAAATAATGAAAAAAAGTAGACCTTAGAGGAGTGATCAGAAAGACGTATAAAATATCAAAATGACAAAAGGTTTATACCACTCCTAAAAACTCAGAAATTATAAATAAATGCTCACAGACTTTAAAACTTACTAATATCAAATATCGATACTGAAAGATGAGAATAGGATATTTTAATTAAATTTGTACGAAATCCTATAGAATATTAATGTAAAGAATTTTATGGAAAAACACGCGCATGCACTATATTAACGCGGCGTATGTAAAAACTAATGAGCGGCTGTCTTACATACTCAAACTTTCTCGTTCATTTGTATATATATTTTTAGCCAGGACACAAATCCGTCTCTCATGCCCCTAACAATAAGCTCACTCTTGCGCCTATGCAATAATTCGCTCAGACTTTCATTTTAGAATAATTTGTTTATGTAGACACAACAATTATTTCTGTTTCTTACTGGCAAAGCACGCGACCGAATAAACTCATGATGTATCGTGTCCTTTACACCAGCTTAACCCGTGAATATTTATACATTTGTATTACTTAATTAACAATCAAACGATCCAAAGTCATAATAGAAAGTGAAGGAATTATTTATTTGATAGGGCATCAAATAAAATACAATCAGTTGAAATAAGTTATGAATGGTTTTTATCTTACCTAATACAGAACCGTATTTACATTAAAGCATTGTTTGTTTAATTTTTGTGTATATCAATTTCAAATACATTATCGTCTGAATTTGTAGGAGAAACCTTATTAAAATTTTGTGTGGAGTTATATGCTAAAGTATGAGTAAGAAAGAATTATACAGATCAATTATGAGGTATGTATATATTGTTAAATGCTGGTCTGTCCAGTTAGCGCAGAGAATGTTGAACAGAACTTGGCGCTAAAATCTTGAGTTTGGGATCCAAGATAACCACAGTTTTCTCCACCTGATGGCATTTATCCTAAACCTTAGATTTAAACTACATACGGGTTATTTTGTTGGTGGTACAGCTTGTCCCCCTGTGCCTAATTGTATAAACATTGGTTAATTTAACCAAATGGTTAATTTAACCCAAGGTTAAATTTAACCATTTTGGTTTATTAATCATTGAAAAAATCATTTAAACATTTAAAAAGGGCTGCCATTTTGGTACTGGTTACCGTTTATGTTAAGATTTAACCAGCATTTTAGACATGGGATAGATTTATTTGAGCTTTAACAAAAACAAAATTTAGTTAAACTTAAACAAAATTTTCTACAACAGCTAACCGAACATTTAACCAAAATTTTAACCAAAACTCTGATTTAACCCAGTGGTTAAATTTAATCAATGTTTATACAATTGGGTGCTGATGTACCTTAGGCTGACCACAGTACATACCAATTACATTGTGGATTGGATAAATGGGGCCAAACCGATAACAAACACCAAACTGAATGTATAAACACGTTTTAGGAAGTTAATACCAGTAATAAATGTGCAAAAAATTTTATCTCCTTTAATTACAATATGTGCAGTGCACCGAAACTTAGTTTAGAACAAAATGTTGTAAACCTATACAACACCATTCAAAGAGTTAGTATAAATCAGCACATTTGATAGGCAAACTGGTCCTTGTTTGTCTGACCCTAACCACACTGTGAATGGACGCTACAAATACATGAATGAGCGATTTAATTGTTCAAAAAACGCATAATAGGAGTTATACTGCAATTAATTAAATAAATGTTACACTACTGAATAGATATGACACTTAAGTGTTCTATATGATACTTTCAAAAGGTGATAAGATCTACATGAGGTTTCCTGTAAAGTTACACGATTAAAAAAATACTAGTAAGAATGAGAAATAACCTAAAACTACAAATTTATGTCAGAACAGAACAGAACAAAACAAAACAGAACAACAGAACAGAACAGAACAAAACAGGATAGGACAACAGAACAGAACAGAACATTTTATTTTCTGAGATATTGTATATTATTTATTATCCTAAAAAATACGAACAAAATATTTTCAGAAATGTAGGTATAAACAGGTTCTATACTGCTATGAAAATTTTTGAAAAGGCCAACTTGAATTTTATTTCAGTAATGGATGAAAAGCAACAACGATAAACAACATGCTTATGTGTTGATCTGAATCTTATTTCGGAGGTTTATGTGTTTCTTTCCAAAAATGTGATATTATATATCATTATATGTTACAAATACGTAATAAAATATTTATAATGTGTTTGAATGGATAAATAGTTTTAAATCACGCAAGCAAGCAGCAAGCGCAGATTTTTTTGGGGGGGGGGCAGAGCCGCAGTGCAGCCCCTCTAAAATCTGGCAATCATAATTAAAAAGAAAAAAAAATGTCAGTTATGTGCTGATTGCGTCCTTACAAAAAACATCTAGATTTTACACCCCCCCCCCCAACACAAAAATCCTGTATACTAGATGACTAGGGTTAGTTTTATATTGTTTAATGACATTATACTTCGGTTAAATTTGAACAGCCACAACACTAAAACAGGACCAGAAACCTCACTCTGACGTAAATCACCAATTAAGCCGAGAAGTTGAAATGCTTAAACAGTCTACACTCATTGCGTGTTAACTATTTTATCACATACAAACAAGGATGTTTAGATTATCAACTGTGCACTCATTTATCTACGAACATTTATGTATTTAATAGCAATTTCGCTTGCATTCCAAATGTGCTATAATTACAAACTTATGATGGATAGCTAATTGGTTTGATGTGCCTTCGTGTGTTGAAACAAAACAGACATATACATAAAACTACATTCAGATTCTTAACTCATTACAGAAAAAAAAGAATGGAAAATGTTAAAAAAGGAAAAAAAAATGTTTTTTTGGTTTAGTCAGACAGAGCAAGTAGATTAAACATTAATTCTATTTTGTTATTCACTGTAAACTATTTGTTGAACGTATCATAGCAACGAAACAAATATCTACTAAACCAAATACTGAAATAAAATGAATTTATTTTCAAACAAATGTTCTGGGGCAATAAAAATCAGAGTGTGCAACAAGTTTCTTGAAAAAGTCATATCAGATGTCAAAATGCGGAAATACATAAATACTAGAAGTACGGAGTAATTAGTTTTAAAGGAATTTAAAATCGCACCTCCTGATCCTTGTAAGTTCCCGAGTCCAGTCCCACCAACTGCGACAGCGTCAGCATACACTTTCCCACCAGGTTTAATGTCGATAGTTGCTGCTTGGATTCGAACCAGGGTTCCTGTGGTTATTTGTATGCTACCATAGACTGTTATGTTACCACTGACGGATAAGTCTGTTGCCAGCAAGCATTCACTACCACTCGGCACAAGTAATGATGAATTTCCGATTGAGTATGTTGTACAATCATCTGCGATGGATTTATCCGTCAATGCAATAAAATAAAGCAATGCCAATAGAACGCCATGAGGCGTCATGATGCACCGCATATTAACAAAGTGTAAACGTTAGCCCAATACCATAAGCATTTAAAGAAATTATCTTTAATAATTGTAAAGCATGTCCACGTATGGAGGATTGCGCTAGAATAAACATAAAAAGACAATCCCTCTATCTAAGTATGTAATGATTCTCAGTTCTGATTGGCCCGTTCAGAATGATTTTAAACAACTTCATTTCAAATCGAAGTTTTAAAGTGAAATAACAATGAATGATAAACACAAGTCTTCATGATAAAATGACCCGTCTTAAATAATGTAAAAAGAAATTGTATAGCGTGATTTAAACTTTAAACCACAAGACTGCGTACGTTAAAAAAAGTGTCTAATTAATTGAGATTTTCAAGGTGATTTAGTAAACCAAGAAGTTTATTAATCACTCATTGTAGTTGATAAACATGACTGAGAAGAGAGAAAAAAACTGGTCTTATTATAATAAATAACAACATAATATAGGTACAGTTTATATAAAAAGTCTTTGTTCATAAGATTTAGGAAGGATTGTAACACTCACTTGCTCGCTTTATGACTTGTTTTAAAACACTTAATTTTGTTATTTTTTTCTATGTAAGAATTTCAATAACGACTGAACTGCTGACTGTTTGTTTCTATATCCCTATAAGAGAGTTGATTTTAATACATGTTCGTATTATGAAATGGATACTAAAATGTTCTACATTAAGATGATCGCATAAGCCCCACAGAGAAGTAAAAATGGGGATTCAAAGGTATTTTTATATTTATTTGCAAAACAATATAGACCAATATATTGGCCAGTCTAAACAATAAACACCTACTCACAAATTGTATGACAATATACATCAATACACTTGCAGTTGTATAAAAGCATATATCAATAGATTGGCTAATTGTATAATAATGTACACAAAAAATTTGGCAAGTCATATGATAATATCCACAAATACATTGGCCTGTTGTATTAAATCTTATACACAGATGTAATTGCCAATTACACAGCAAAATTGATGTGTACCAATATACAAATATCGCACCAGCTGACACATCCTGCACTTGTCTTCTTACGCAACTCAAAAATTTAAATAAATTTTTAGTTGATTTCATCGAAATAAAGAGTAAATATGAATACTAAATTTGTGATATAAAAAAGGGGTCAAATTGTTATCATTGTCTTTATGATTGTCGGCCATATAGGGATGTACCCATGCTGAGACTGACGGTAGACGAGTGATGAGCGGTATGGAGGCAATGCAAAAGGTGATACAGTGTGTTTGATAACAGTGGATGTTGATGTGAGGGAGCGATTGAAGAATATGTTTCCCACAGACTAGTAAAGAGAATGAGGGGTATATAAAAAGTTTTAATATGACTATAAATTTCTTCCGAAGAAAATATTTTGTTCTCTACACTAATGATTAAATGGCGAACGTGTCAATATCTGAACAAATCTTTTTGTGAAATTTGTTCAATATGTAATTAGTGTTTAAAGATTTTTTCCTTACATACATGTATTTCTATGTGCAAAAAATCAATCAGCTGAGATAATCGATTACCTTCGAACGGTCGTTGTCAAGGGAGACAATTTTATAAATAAGACAACGGTTTATCGATTATTCTTGAAGATGAATGGGTTTCATTGGAACAACAAAGTTCCATTGCTCATAAGTTTATTTGTTGCAAGTATAATCAGTGAACATCTTGGAAGAATTGAACACATAATACGATTAAAAACAAGTTATTAACAAAACGATTATTGCAAATATGTCTATAATCGATGATTATCAAATAACTCAATCTTGATGAAATTTTCCGTTTGTTGTTGTTATGAACAGGATGTTTTCAAGTGTACAATACTTTGTTTTGCACACATTTATCCTACAGCTAGCACTATTTACCAGCTTTTATTAAACATTTGTTCAACAATTTCACTTAAGTCAATTTACATCGCGGTTAGGACTTGAATGGTTTACCTGCGTACGTGACTTCGGGACACTTTATCGAATTTCGAAATCAAAGCACTAAAGGCCCACGGTGTTCTCGGAAAGGATGATAATACATGTAATATATCTGCACATAAGATGAGGAAGAAAAATTTGCACGTAAGTATTTTAACTGAGTCCGCCAATCAGATAAAATGCATTTCATAAAACAAACAGCACCATTGTTAAGATTCATCGTCAGATAGCTTTTTTAGAATGAAAATCTAACGTAATAATGTACCCTCAAACGTGGTCTTTCTGAAATGTTAAATAAAACAACTCTGAGTTATTATCATAGATTTAGAAAAATGTATTTAATAAACATTAATATGTGACACTAATCGGGTGCATGTATGTATGCAAGCAGTGTCCAGGGAGTTTTCCCGAACATCAAGTATAAGGATGAGAAAAAACATCGGGAAGTATGGTGCTTTATATCATAGATTTAAAGTCATTTAAATACAAAATAAAGATAAAATAAATACAGTGATAACAATTTATATAATAACAATAATTAGCATACGCTGGTACCCCTCTAAACCAACCGACCAGGTTATTTGGCTGGTTTAGAGGGGATACCAGTTTAGAGGGGATTTTTTAATTATAAAGAATGAAGTCGGGACCAGAACATTTGGCCGATTTGGGAGGAACTGGTATAGGGGTTTCCACTGTAGTTGGTAATACATAATGATATGAATTAAACTTCGAACAAAGAGTAATGCTTAAATTGATATAGGTACTGACCAAGAACGTAAAAATTTGATTTTTATGTTATTGAATTAATATTAGCAATACACGTACAAATAATGTCAAATATACTTTGAGTAACTAAACACTGTTAAAAAAACGGTGGCTGTGACCAATTACACAGATACATTCCAGCTAAAATACGTTACTGTTTATTGAACAAGTGTGAGGCATAGTAGTAGCCACAATTTCAACACTGGATTTTGTGTACATTGATCATGTCCACGACTTTTATCTTCATTGATGGAGGTTTAGGTAAAGAAAACATTTAATATTTGATTAACTTACTATCATAGGCATTCAATTTTGCACAGATGTCCACTTATAAGACTTTGATCAAATAATTTATACGTACATTCATAATGACACCGTGTAATCAAATGTCAACTCGTATCCGTGCTGTAGACAAGCTAATGATTTGATTTTATTGATCATAGTATGATTACAGTTTCAATGTGGTGGTTTTGTAAAACCTAGTTTTGACATTAGAATATAGTTTATCACAATGGCAGCAACCAGATATCATAGATAAACAAATGCATTAATACCCGGCAGATTGGTCACCCACATGAAAAAATGCCACGAGTCCCCACACACGTTAATTACAGCAAATTTCTATTATGTATTTAGAACCGTTCATTTTGCAAATCATTTCCATGATAATTTGTTTAACAGACTTTAAAACTTGTTAAAGTCAGCTGACCACAGGACATGTTAGTAGTATTATGCTGATTAAGTGGGAAACATGGTAATGAAGTATTAAGTCTGGAGTTCAAATCTCAAAGTCAGTAATACACCCCCATCGTAGGATAACAGAATATACCATTTTCTTTCCAGCCTTTAGGCCATTTATAGAGGGGGCTCTTTAGTCGAGTGATTGCAGCCTCTGACTTGGAATTACTAGCCCCTCATCTCAGTGAGTTTGAATCCCATCCGAGACAAGTGAGGAAGCTGTACTGCTATCCTACCGAAAGTCGATAGTTCTTGCCAAGAGTAAGCCAGGGATCTTCCTCCACCATTAAAGCTGGAAAGTTGCCAAATGTCCCTTGCTGTTGGTGTGATGTAAAACCCCAGTAAGAAAAGGTTATTCATATAAGTATTAAATATTTCCCACAGTAAGATAGAAACAAATTGGTGTAAATGTTACAGCGCAAACTGGATATATTTGAATAGCATCCAGGTACCAGTATCTGGGTATCAGTGCATTTTTAAATTACGGCGTCGATAGTTTTCTTAATTACATGTATTGTGTTAAATATCATTATCTATTGAGTCATAAACCGCTTCCTTTTGCTTAGGTAATTCTTTTAGATTAAACACTCTCGTCACGTTCAAATACTTGTTAAAACTTTGTTTACATGACGCATACCATAACAAAGAAACATACAGTGCAACCTCTCCAAAGTAACACCCTTTGGGAGAAGCAAAATTATGTTTTTGTTGTGAGGTTGTTGCTCAAGAGAGGTTAAATTAAAAGTTAAACCGTACAGTGAAAAACAATCCTGTTGTTGTTAAAGGGAGATTGTTGCTCAAGAGGGGGCCGCTCTGGAGAGGTTGCACTATAAACATGTAGGTAGATTAAATTCAATTCACAAGCTCATCTTATTTTGAATGGGATAATAATAATAATAATCAAGGAAAATAATCATTGTTGTTGAACACAGTATGGATACACTTTATAACAATGAAAACATAAGAGAAGAATGGAAGCAAGTCTAAAAAAGAAAATATGATGCGAAGGGTCTGTCAAAACTTGGTTTCGTTGCAGTCCTATTAAAAATAATTATCAACTAGCTTGTTCATCTTCAGATGAGCAACGGAACTATGTACTTATTCGGATAAACATAACAAAACTCTTCCGCATGTTTTATATGTCTACTATTTACATAATACTTGATGGTTTTATCTACTTAAAAGATCAGAGATAGCCGGGTGAAAACCAATACTTACTTTTGACATTTTAATATTTTGTTTTCACTTCATTTTTTATGTGTCTCAAAGGCACACCAATGCAGACTCGCTCCAGAAAACCATAGAAATGGAAACTTATAAAGGCACATTAATTAATTAAATCTATTGCTGCCAAAATTTCTGGTAAGAGGCATTTCTCAGTGCCAAGTATTTCTTGTGTTCACCCTGCCCTTCACAAGTAACTGTAAACTTCTCCGCATTAATTGTTTGAATTAGTGGTGGATAACGCTATGTCTTCAACCAAATTGTTAAAGAGATCATGTATCAAACCCAAGGTTCTAACACAGGAGCTCGAGATCTACAGACTTCACTTGATGTCAAGTGCTACTGTCACCTTTCGGAGACCAGTACAGGTCTAGACTTCAGACTGTAGACTTCTCTAAAGTCTAGACCTGTACTGGTCTCCAAGGCGACAGCAGCACTAGGCATCAAGTCGCCGGACGGAGACATTGGTAGCAAAAGGGTTAATGATTTAGTATCCTTCATCAACGTTAGTTGTATCAATGTTATCAAATATAGCTAGATCCAAAATTAATTGCGTTAAAACATGTTTCTTTTTTATGTGGCCAAGAGATTTTTATGAATGCAGGACTAAATGCTATGACTTCATGATGCTCACTGGTTCTTGTTTCAAAATTTCGAAAAATAACTTAAAAATCTGGAGAATAACTGAGGCATTTGCCGTCGTAATTTTTTACTCTGAAATTTAACACCGCACAGTCAGGGTTGTTTGGCGACTTTTCAAGCCAGCTTTTAACAGTGGAGGAAGACCCCAGGTAGAATCACCGACCTTCCGTAAGTTAACTAACCAGGTTCCTCACATGAGAAATTTGTCTGGTCTCGCGCAGGATTCGAAACAAAATATTCATGTTTTATTGTTTGTTGAATATCAATTTGCACAATACAAATGTATACTCATCAAAGCATTTGGTATTATTTCTTAGTTATATTCATCAAATATGCTTTAATGAGATCATATCCTTAAAGTATGTTGCCAATTAAATGGCGATTATGTGTTGTAGTTAAGTACTCAAATCTTTACAATTATGTCAAGTACTAGATTTGTAAAGATTAGAGTAGACCGTGTTGATAACAGTAAATTGTCATCTATGGAAAACACTCAATCGTAAAAACAAACAAAATAGTGTTATTGTTATGATGGGCAATTGTGTAATTACATGTATGCACCCTGACTAATAGAAAAGTTTGCATTTTTTTTACTTCTAGCAACAAGTTAATTAAAATTGAGTTATGAGCAATTTTAACAGATATATTTTATATGTACAGTAGATAACAAGTGGTGTTGTTTATTTTGTAATACACAATTGACTTGTTGGTTTTGTAGCGAACACTATCAAACATAAATTCTTTAGTAATTCTCGAGAAGCTGGCCGCGTAACTTCGGTGCTTTCTTGCATCGACTAGAAACAGAGGAATTCATCTACTTGCCAATGAGTGCATATAATATGGCAGAATTGACAAGTACTGAACATATTAGAAAATACGATGTACTCATATTACATACGTCAAAGACAGTCTACATAACTTCTGTCAGAGTAAGTTTTGTTATACATATTCTTCACTCTCTTATATTATTAAAGAATTACCATTAAAAAAAGAGAGGACCAGAGCGTTAAGAAATTGTCAGTTGGTTAAATATATTAAGCATGTTCATGTCCCCATCACTAGGCAACATCAATTGCAACATAACACTACTTCGTAACCATATCTACCTGGCAACACATTATCTTTGCGAAAGTGACTTTAAATAAATCAAATGATTTAGAATAATAAGGTTACATTAAAAAATCTCAAATTCTGGCATCAATAGTGTTCATATCATAATTGAGTGCACATATCTTTACTGTTATCTCCGCTCAATGTGACAGTATAATTTCTCACACGATGATATAACTTATACGTGCAGCCGTATTGAAAATGACATAATGAAGGCCACAAACTATTTGAGTGGTACGCATTTATTGGTCTAAAGTATAGCTAAACAACTAAGTAAAAGTTTTTTTCATGCCTAGTTTATAGCAACAAAAAATATCTGATATTCAATAACTAATTTATGTTATACAAATGTCAGTGTTTTCAGTGAGTATTGTGTTTTCAAGGTTTGATTACATTGATACCATTAATAAATTACTGTAAGAAACATGCATACATTGAGCATATATCTAACGAAAAATCGCAACTTTTAATTTATTACATAATAAACCTTACTGTCAAGCATGGAAGACAAAGCCGCAAGATAAATATCATTTTATGCTATTCGAAGACCAACTCTTCAGTAGAAACACGGTGATATTTTTCAGCGATTTATTGTCCATGTTATTGCCACTCATATTATTTTTTAAAACTTCAACACTACAGGTTTTTTTATTTATTGTTCGTAAATTTTTATCGCTCCACCAACGCTACAACGTTATAAATTTAGTTTTCTTCAAGTCTTGGCTTGGCCAAACGTGCTGACAATATAGTTATATAAAAGTAAGAGAACTATGTCAATTGAGCTTATCAATACCGCACGCATCAATTTTAATAAATAAAGACGTTGAACACTGAGGGAAAATTGTTTTAAGAATAGTTCATAGAATACCAGAATGAACAAAAAATTAATTGTTGTTTATTATATTTTTTTTTCTAATTTTGTAGTGTAAATAATGATAAATGTATCAAAAACGGAAAAAAATGGCTGCTTAGTTATTCATTTATGTAAAAAGAATCTTAATTATATTTTTTGAGTAACATGGTTTAAAATGGACCTTAACATATGAGGTGATATTCATCTTCCAGATCATGGGGGATTATATAATTCACAATATCTAATGTTATCTGTTTGCTGAATAAGGACTACTATGAATTCTTAAGTCCAGCAATTGTTATATATTACTCAGGTAAATCATTTAAATAATTTTCATAACTAAAATTTCCAATGATAATAAGAGCGTAGTTTATAAACATATTACTACATTCTACACCATTAAACTGCATTTGCTTGATGGTATAATTCCTCTTCCCTTAAAACATATGGTAACAGCACGCTAACATCATTTTCTCTTAAACATACCCAAGAAGTTATTTAATATACTCTAAACATTGCATACCAAGTTTCTAAAACCATTTTCAAGACTTTAATTGTTTTTTATGGTCTAACGCCATTTTTCAACAATTTTTCAGTTATATACGGCAACCAGTTCACTTAACCACTTTCCTGGACTGTATACTAACTAACCAGTACATACCCTTTCACAAGGAGCTGGCAACTTCTCCACATATGGAGGAAAAACAATATTTTTGTCAAATAACTTTACTCGCTCTCAGCTCCAAAAATATTTCGTCTTTTTTATTTTTTTTTATCAAATATTTGACTATTCTGATAAAAACCTACAATACATAAAGAATACTAATCTAATTCAACACACGCAGCAACATTTGGGGTACTTTTATTAGTTTTGAGTATTTGTTTACAAAATTTTAGATGAATTCTGTCAATTTCTTTTGATTTTCAATAACCTCAAATTTCACGACCATAACTTAAGATAGAACCAATGAATGCATAAAATAACTGGCACAAAATATACTGTTTAAGATCAAAGTACTTACAGTAATGGGTAAACACATTTAAAGTTTTAATGCTTTCCCAATTGAATGTTCTTGTTTCAAATCTAAAGTACCAGTACATAAAAAACACTATGCAAAAGTAACTGAAATTGTCAACTACTGTAAAATTTCAGATAGCAACCACCTCAATATTACAATCACCTTGTTAAAATGACCACTTATTTCAGGACTAGCTTTCAATAACCCTTCTATAATTTAACTTGATAATAAGACCACATCACTATTATGACCGATTTTTTCGGGTTTCGAAAGTGACATCATTATTAAAGTTTTACAAAATTTACTGCACTTCTACAATCTCCATGCTATATAACCAATGCTCTGATGGTTATAGAAGACCACGTTTGCGAAAAGCAGTACTTTTGTTTAAAAATATTCACTTTTATCCTCATGTGACGCAATACAACTTTAAATGATTAAAATGGCTTTGTACTTTTGACAGAGATTTAGCCAAGATTGCTATATTATCAGCATATAATAAAATTATTAAAACACTGTCCGACCAGGTTCATTATTAGATTGCAAAAATAATTATAGGTCCTCTTTAAACAAAGAAATTAATACAGGGGAATAAAACTTCGCCTTGTTAGCAAGACGTTTGGAGTATCACCACAGGTAACAATAACTTGCTGGTTTATATACTGGTCGTCATAAGAAAGTAACCATCATAAAAATTCTTCTATTTTGGCCTAATATACTGACTTTGAAATTTTAATGGTATACAGCAATTTTATGGTCAATAATGGATAACAATAAACCAAATCATGAAATGCTTCAGCTATTTCCTGAATTAAATTCCTCTTGATTACTTGCTCTTTGTCTATTTTATACCAACATCACTTACTGGTTACTTTCTTATGATGGCTAGTACATAAACCAGCGAGTCTTATCACATATATTGATATATGACCTTTAGTCGACAAGTATTCTCTTAAAAAATACATAAAAATACCATTTAACACTGCTTAAAGCATGTCGATCATAAGTCTTCACAAACAAGCAATTCTTTTGTCTCGAGCAAATATGCATTAAAATAGATTCAATTGGTTTCATCGTATTTTAAACAAAGATCATCTTTTAATGTAGAAACGCATTCGAAATGGTTTTTTATCTATTTATTTAATTATGTCATGTACAGTTTTACAAAACCTCTCCTTCAGACACACTTCTTTCATGTACACATTAACTCGTTCAAACAATAACTTGGTTAATAAGAAGTCAATTGAATATTGAACTTTCTGTATTAGGTCAGTAGTAATTCATATCCAGTCAGTAATCAGACATTTCAAATACAAATGTCTGAGATGGCCCAAAAGTTAGGTAAACTGATTTATGAATGGTACTCAGTATGATAAATTTATTACATGGCTTCTTACCGACCTGATACGGATCAGTAAATTAATATTGGACCCTGTATCAAGCGGTATCAGTAAGGAGCCATGAAATAGATACTATTTATTGCCCTTTTAACATGTATATATATATTGCACACCATGAATAATTGTAAAAAGTTTGGATCACATGTGCCATTCCACAGTAGTTGCAGCCTTGCGCTATAATGTTTTTATGCACTTCATCCTAAATTAATTGATCGCTAATCAAGACATGAATTAATGTATCCTATAAAACAGTATTATATTACATTCAATGAATCACGTTCATGGAAGGGCTTTTCGATGGCAATTAGATAGCACACTATCTTTTTCCTAAACTAGATTTCTTCAAACAACAAAGGTGTGAAATGACTGAAGGTCAGATATATATCAAGCAGATCGATTAAATGATTTTCAACTCTTTTTCCTAAAACACGTTTTATCACGACTGACATCAAAAGGACATTTCATTGTCCCTTTAATTGATTAAGGCTTTATAAAACAGCTTAATTCAATACATATTTTCACACTTTTTTCAATGCTGTTAAACTGCTCTAAAGTAAATAATCACGTTTCGATGGACAAAAATTGAAAACAATTGGTTTTCATCTTCGGGCCAAAATAGCATTTTGTGAAATGAGAATAATCATGGTTGAAATTGGTAACAGAATTGTTTATCATTGAAAAGACACGTACTGCAATACCACGTATCACATTACTGCAAGTGCACATTTGAATACAATTTCATAATAGAATATAACAAACATCTTATGTTCATCAGCGCATATGTCATGAATAAGGTATTCCTTCCTCATTAAGTGAAAAAATATATAAAAAAAAATGTATTCAATAACTAACAACGAAAAACCCCGATGAAATAGTTTAGCACCACAACGTAAACAACCTGAATGACATACTTTTTTGTTTGGGATTTAACGACCCACCAAAGCAGCCTCGGTCATTTTGCAACTTTCGACAAAGACCCAGGGCACACACTTGGGCATATCCCTATCCAAGACCTTTTCTCAGGGGTTCCATATGGTCACAGGGTATACATTCTGCCCTGTACCTATTAGTGCTATTTAAATGTTGCAAACAATGTTTCAAAGACTTACAAAATAATTTGCACAAGGCGGTTTTATAACGAAAATCTTTACAAGTTGTCTCCCTTTCATCAGGAACATTTTCTCATTTCATTCATATATGTATATATTTATATCCCATATAAATTATATAATAATATATATATTAATAACGTCTCATTAATAATTAGGGGACGCTTGTGGGAAAATTTCAAGATTTTTTTCCCTGATTTCATTTATTTTAGCAGAAATTCAAATTTAGTCTATCCATGATGCCATAATTCATTCAAACACAAAAAATCTCACCAGAAACTAAAGTTATAAAGGTTTTAATGTGGTAGTGGGGGGCAAAATGATGAAAAAGAGTAAAATGGTGACCCAAGCTCAGGATGCTGTTTCAGACGTTTACAGTCAATTTAAATCCATATTAATAAGACTGTGTATACCTGTGTATGATATTACGCATAAATGACACAGTATTATACTTAGGTTTTCAAATAAAGCAAGTATCAGGAAAAAACACCCACACCAGTAGTAACCTTGACCTTATGAAATTTCTTAAAAAATAGTCTATAAATGAAATATTTCAATGATCTTATTTCAATTTGTCCAGATATATTCATCATACTGCTATCAGTAATAGATATATGCCTATCAAGGGAAACCAGAAACAAGTCGGTATGACACAATTCAAGGTCACAGGAGGCCATATACGGAGGTACGGTATGATAATTTTCGAGAAAAACAGCAATTTTTAAATATTGATAGCTAAGTTTTCAACACGGTCCTAGCCTCTAGGACTGGTGCATAGCTGTATGATACATGGTTGTGTAGGTAATGGTCATAGCTTTTGTTTGAGATCATAGTGGCCGGGATAACCCGGTTGGTAAATACATGCATAAGAATATTTCCAGAAGGGGTTTGAACTTTAAAAAACATCTGACACTACATGTATTTTGAAGATTTCTCAGAGGTTTTCGACTCCGTCTGAGTCCCCAAGACATGGAGCATAGCTATATATTTCACAATTGTTTAGATATGGGTCCTAGCTATCATTTGAGACCATTCCTGAGTGGCTGGGATACCCCTGTGTGTATTTGCATGCATAAGAATGTTGTTCAGAAGGGTTCGAATTTACAAAACATTGCTATTGTGAAGGTTTGTCAGAGGTTTTCAGCCCGGTCCAAGCCCTTAAGACCTGGCACATAGCTGTATGATACACGATTGTGTAAGTCTGGTTCCTAGCTATCATTTGAGACCATAACCAAGTGGCTGCTATGCTACTGTAGGTCATGTCATACCTAAGAAGGTCCAAAAATTGACTTTTTTGAAGGTTTGTCAAAGGTTTCGGCTAGGTCCGAACCTTAAGGACCTGGTGCCTACACATGTGATACATGGTTGAGTAGGTATGGGTCATAGCTATCATTTAAGACCATAACTAAGTACATGTTATAACATACCTTAAACTGTTGACCAGGAGGGTTTGAAAATAAAAACATCCCTGTTTTGAAGGTTTGTCAAAAGTTTTCATCCTGGTTCGAGCACCTGGGATCTGGCGCATAACGGTATGATACATGGTTGTGTAGGTATGGGTCCCAGCTACCGTTTGAGGTCATAATCGAGTACCTGGGATAGGCCTTGCAGATTTCATGCCTAAGAAGGTCTGCAAAAACGGTTTTGTCATGGACAATAGACAATTTTGGTTTGTCAGATGTTTTCGGCCCAGTCCAAGTCCCTAGGACCCGATACATACCTAAGATACAGAGTTGTGTAGGTATTGGAGGTCATGGCTTGTCTAAGACTAATGACCAGAAAGGTTAGAACTTATAAAACATCATTCTTTGAAGGTTTGTGCATACGTTTTCAACCAAGTTCGAGCCCTAGGACCTGTTGTATACTGGTATGATACATGGTTGTGCAGGTATGGGTCTTACCTATCATTTCAGTTTTGTTTGTTTGTTTTTATGTGACTCATTGTAACTTGATTTAACGCCATTTTTGCTTATTTTGGTCCTTTAAACCCTAAGTGTGACCTTGACTTTAAAAATATGGAACTGGGTCTTGCGCTTGACACACCGTCACATCTTGGAGAACAATTGTGCCAAGTCATTTTAAAATTCATAAATGCATAGGGAAGTTATGGCTCAGACAATGTCACACAGACTAACACACAGACATACATACACGGAACAGCCAAACAATTACAGCAGAGGAATACAACAGAACAGTCTGTTCAGATTTATGATGGTACATGTTGACAACATGTCCTGATAGGGTAACTTAGATCATCGAAGAAAGATATTTAATGATGGTAACTGATGATAATCTGAAGCCCAATTAATAAATCAAACCTGAACGAATATCAAGCCAGAATTACAACAGGTATACTGGCCGTCATAAGAAAGTAACCAGTAAGTGATGTTGGTGTAAAATAGACAGTACAAGTAATCGAGATGAATTTAACTCTGGAAATAACTGAAACATCTCATGCTGTGGTCTATTTTTATCCATTATTGACCATAAAATTGCTGTATATCATTAAAATTTCAAAGTCAGTATATTAGGCCAAAAAGAAGAATTTTTATGATGGTTACTTTCTTATGAAGGCCAGTATATTTATACAAATATTTTGGAGCTTCTTATATAGAGGTATTTATAGATTTGTCTCCCTTGTTTTATTATCAAGCCATCCGTGATATAATCCTAATCATATTAATGACAAAAATTATGTATTGCAGCTCTGCCAATACTCTGACAGTTACTAATCATAAACATGATGTCAGTGGTATTTTCTTGGAATATTGAAAAAAAAACTGCAACATTCTATAACATCTGAAAATTTAAATGCTTTAAGTGACATGATCAACAAATCCTACCTCACAAAATGTATAGCTAAAAAATTTGCAAGCAGAGGACTTCTGTTCAATTCATTAAAATTAACGTTTAAGAGAGACACAGAAAATGGATATTTGTTTTCACAAAAAACTATTGAAAAATTTCAAATAATTCAAATATTATTAAAAGACACAATGAATTTTTAATTAGCATTTCATGAATATCTTACAAGCAGTATTATTTCAAGTGTTATATTTATTTGCAAATATTTTATTATGCAGTGATTTTTTGGTCAGTTTTTATTTTCAATGATTTCATGTTTGTACATTTGATTATTCAGGTTCTGTGAATCATCAAGACACATGAGCAGATATTTGTTCAGTAAATCTATGTATGTGTGTAGTGATAAAATCATTTTAAGTTGAAATTAGGGGGTATTATACTGTGTTTAATTTTTACCTAATTTCCAAGAAATAATGCACAAAATACAATCTATGTGGTAGATTTTTATTTTATTCTTATAGCAAGTAGAGTTCAATAGTATCTTTCAATTGAGTCCAAAATATGTGGATGTTCCACTTTTAGATTTTTTTATTTGATATTTACTGATTTTCTTCAGAGTTTGACTTTTTTCAAACATTGATATTTCCAGGAAAAATGTCATTAATTATTTTTTTTGTACAATTCCTTCTCTCATACGTACAAAATACTTGATTCTGAAAATATTACTTAGTTTTATACTTTTATATCATTTTTATTCATGTTCATTAAAAAAATGGAACTTTTTTCTTGGAAAGTTTCTGTGAAAACAGTGTGGAAGTTTTTTTATTTTTATGATTTTTCACTTTCAGTATGGTATATTTCAATTTGATTATGGTTTCATATGACATTTCACAGGAAACAAGCACAACCGTGAACCACCTTTTAAGGATGAGAAATGGATACTATTTTATACAGTGAGTAAATTTTCTCACTTGAATTATGTTATATTCTGTAAAAATGTAATGTTTGCCTCACTGTCTATGTTCGAAATACAGGCTAACCTGTGTTTGTGACCATCACTGAATGAAGACCACCCTATGAATAAAGGCCATTCTGTGAAAAATTATCATTGATTATTTAGACCTAACTGACCTCCGAATAAAGGTCACCTGTCAATAAAGGTCACATTTTGTCTTTCCCAAGGGTGGCCTTTGTTCACAGGTTTGACTGTAAGTGCGTAAATTTATGCAGTTGACAAGTACTGTAAAATGTGAAAAGTGCCACAGTTCTGTATTCACCTGTATTTAACCCATGCTGTACTGACTGAATTACTAACTTGATGTATTTAATGTTATCTTACGTGAAACTATTAACTCTGCCTCAGAGTTGTATGTATTCAAAGTATGTAAATTTATGCAGGTATTAATATTTCTGTAGAAATTTATTCTGTATAGTAAACATGCAGATGTAAAAATATCTTAGATAGATCAAATTGAGTGCTATTTACATAAAACACTTCTGCATTGTACAGTTTGCCAATGTCTGTATATTGCATGAATTTCTCTCCTTTTTTATTGGTGTTTTATGGTGCATCGGCATCTAAGGTCATGTAGTGCACATCAAATTAAAAGGAAAACAATGATAAGTCATTTAGAAAGATAACGTAAGTTTAAAAGATGTAAATGTGAAAATGAGTATGAAAAAGATATGAATTGTTTAAAAATTGGACTGATGCAACAATAAGGGTGTGTGATAGTTTACAATGTTAAAAGGAGTGTACAAAAAGTTATCACAGTTCATTGTAAAGACTGATTTCCTTTAAGTAGTTGATAATTGTTCAGGTGAAGCAGTTTTGAAAATGGTATTTAAGTTTTCAACATTAAAAGACTTATTACAGATAGGTTGAAGATCAATGCAATCAATAAGAACATGTTTGATAGAATGTGGTGCTTTACATGAAATACATTCTGGTATATTATCTCTGGTGAGAAGCCAAAAATGGGTTAAACGAGGATGACCTATTCTGCATCTAGATAATATCACTTCTTCTCAATGAATGGACCAGTAAGAGGGGGGCTATTTGTCTAGGGTTGGCTTGACTGAGTGAAGTTCGTTGTTAATGTCGGCATCCCATTGGGATTGCCAGGAAGTTTGGATAAGGTTACAAATTGAAGATTTAAAATCAGTGTAAGGAATATCGACATTTGAAATTGGTAATTTCAGGGCAGATTTAGCTAGTGCATCACCTCTATCATTACCCTTAACACCAATGTGACCTGGGATCCAGCAAAATACAAATTCTTTGGATGTACTGAGGTGAAAGATTCGCTCAAGGGTATCACAGTCAGTGGGACTTTCCAAGTTCATATGAGTCTGAGAAAATGATAAAATTATTATGATTTGATTCTTCAGCGAGATTAAGGGCAAGATCAATGGCTTTCATCTCAGCTGAAAAAGTAGATGACTTGTCTGGAAGAAGGCATTTTTTAATTTTATTTCCAGATACTGCTGCAGCCGCAACGGAATCCCCATCTTTACAGCCATCAATACAAATTGATTGATGTGTATGAAAATGCTCTTTGAGTTCATAATATTTTGTTTGTAAAGTGTTTTTGTCTGTATCTGACTTTTTGTCACAAGTTAGGTCAAAGCAAAACTCCGCTGACATAAGGGTCCAGGGTGGAGTATCTGGAACTTTGTACTCTGCAATGGATTCCATATCATTACGTGGAGATCCTCAACAAGTTGAGACATAGGGAAACCAAGTGATGGAACCACATTTGGTTTCTGTTCAAACAGATTTTTAAATAAAGGCCAGAATCTATTGTTTCCTCATGTTAAACATGTTGACATTGCCTTGTAATAAACAGAATGAATAAGCAAATGGCCATTGGTGTCTAACTTGTACAAATATTGTGTTTTTGTAACAATGCAACCTCTCCGAACCAACACCCTTTGAGAGAAGCAAAATTATGTCGTTGTTGAGAGATTGTTGCTCTAGAGAGGTTAAATTGATAGTAAAATCGTACAGTGGGGGAAAATCAGGCTGTTGTTGAAGAGTTATTTGCTCAAGAGAGGGCCACTCTGGAGAAGTTACACAAGTGAAGTATCGTTTGCCTTGTTAAAGGCAAATTTTAACTCTTTCATTGAGAAGAGTTTATTGTACTTCTCTTGGTACTTGGAAGAGAAATTATTTTTTTTTCTCTCTTCTTTGGTCTGGTAAATTTTCAGAGGAGGACTTTTTGCCAAACGTAATTTTTTGAGCAGAGCTAATACCATTGTTGTTAACAGACAAATGATTAATTGGGGAACAATCTTTCCCATTAATTTTTTGGATCATATTCCAAGTGTTTTTATGGAGGTTCTACTATTGAGTTTAGAGATATATTGTCTCTAAGATTTTCTTTCACTATCTTTAATAGTTCTTCGAGCCTTTGCTCTTAATATACGAAAAGACTTGAGATTTTCATGAGTTGGTCTCAGATTAAATTTCCTATGGGCTTCCTTTCAATGTTGGACAGTCCTTTCATAATCTTCATTATACCAAGGGTTTTTGGAATTTGCCAAGGTCTGAGGGATAGAATTTTCCTGCCTCTATGAGCAGGGAAGTAATAAGTTCAGACGCATCCTGACTACTGTCTAACTTTTCATAAGTAATATTCTGCTTGCAAAGGAGCTGGAATTTTTCCCATTTGGCTTTCAATAGTTTCCTTTGTTTGTGGCAGTCATAATTTAATGAGTATGTTGATGAGATACAGATGGAGAAGTGGTCACTTCCACAAATGTCGTCTCCAACTTGCCATGTAAAATCTGTGAGCAATGTTGGACTACACAGAGATAGATCAAGAGAAGAGAAGGATCCTGTTGCAGGATGTAGATAAATCTTTGAATTGGCATCAAATTAGCCATACTTTCAATTTGAGTTTCACTGTGATTGGTATCATCAGAGCCCCAAATAATATTATGACTATTAAAATCTCCTGCTGGTATGTATGGTGCAGGAAGTTGTGTTATTAAGTTGTTTAGGTTGTTTTCACGAACTGGTTTGTTTGGTGGTAAATAAATAGAACATAAAGTAATATCTTTGTGAAAGGACATCCTTACAGCAACAGCTTCAATAGTTGTATTTGAAGGTATTCGTTTCAGAGGAATATTATTATTAGCAATAATAGAAACTCCACCTCAAGCTTTATTGCCCTTGGTATAAACTTGACTATATGAAGAATGAGATTTGAATGATACATTATCATTCTGTTTTAGTAACATTTCTTGGAGACAAACTGCAGCAGGTTTATACTGATTAATTAAAAGTGATACTTCATCACAATTGGCCTCAACAATGCCATCGGATAATACTATTTGACGCCATGGTAATAAAAAAATGGGACCACATCTCATCTACCACATCCTAAAACTCTGAGACAATAATCCCGTCACTCTCGTCACTCAGACTCTCGAATCTGTTGGACAAAGTTATAGTTTGTTGATCTTGTAATGTTTTTATAAGGTATGACATGAAGATGCTGGGGCAGGGACAGAAACATTGGCTTTACTGGTAGTTTTGCTCAACTGTTCTTGGTCTTGTTTGTGCTTATGTATTACTTTCCTGGCTTTCGTAAAAAGACATATTTTCGTGGTACTTACAGTCTTTAGAATAGGAAGGAGGAGATTTGCAGTTGAAGCTGAGAGTTGCATTGCTACATGATTTGGAATCATGGTCTAGTCCCTCAAAAGAGCATTTTGGATATTCTGGTTTGTTTTTACAGTTAATTTCGTGATGGCCGTACTGCTGACATTTAAAACAATGCAGAGGGTTGGACACATACGTTCGGCTAAAACACGGTATTGGTGCTGATCAGGGTTTTTTTTATGTTATATCGGTGGCACAGAAAAAATATACATGATAGGAACTATTTTTGAAAATTACATAGCTTGGCAATTACCCATCTTACTTTCCTGAAAATTTCAAGAGGTTAGTATTGCCCATTCTTGAGACATGCATTGAAACATCCTCCAACAATGGCCATTTTTAAGCGTTATACAGTCTCACTTGAAAAAAATGTTTTTAAAATCCAAAATGCTCTGAATTTCAAGGAGAATTGGTGCATACAATGGTACAGTTTTATTCAGACTTCTGTTCTGCAAGTTTTGTTGCTTGAATTATATAAATCTGTAAAATATTACTTATTTTACAACTGAAATACTATCAGCTGTGATTTTGTTTCAACACAAAAAATCAAACATATGCTCCTTGTTATGCTCAAATAATTAGTACAAAATAAGGGCTATTTAAACTTAAATTTACATTAATCATTTAGTTATTGATTATGGTCAGTAAAATATAATTTATGGTTCAGGGTTAGTCCTGGTTTTAGCATGAATGATTGTTATTGTTGTCGTTGTTGTCTTTTGAAAATATCGAGAAGAGAAATTTCGTAGTGTCTGTAACCATGAAAAGTTTATGCTGCAATAGTTTCATTGTTTCTTGTTTCATAAGTGTTAATCTTTCATTAGCTAATGTGTATCCATGGATTATCTAAGTTGGCCAAAATTTGTATCGCTATGAATTAACATTTCTGAAAATTTCTACATACAAAAAGTTACAGACACGACACGAAAGGGTATAAAAATGAAAGAAAAACGTCACTATTGCTTTTGGACCTAAAATCTTATTTTACTCTACAGAAATACCTATTTTTTATGGTGTAATGTTGCATCATACATTGAACAACTGAGTATAGTGCAAAAAAAGATGTAAGAACTCTTATTATGAAATATTACATCAGACTTGTGGTATTGAGTTTATGAACAATTCAAGACAAAACAAGGTAACCCGGATTTCTTACCCTAGAAGGATTGTCCTATCTTATTTCTATGATTTTTACCATGGAACAACCCTAAGGCATGGAGAGAAGACACATAGCAACAACAGCAGATGAGAATTTGTGTAGACAAAATCGGTGAGGGTTCTTTTGCTATGGTCATGGACTTTAGTGAGAACTATGGATGTGTCTTTCAAAGTGAAGTACAATCAGGATTCTTTGACAGGAACCAAGTAACAATACATCCCATGATGTGTTACTACACAGAAAAGCAGGAAGATAAAGAATTAAAAGTGAAACATGCCATCATTGGCATAAGTGAAGACACCAAGCATGATGCTGACTTAGCAATTACTTTTGAAAACAAGGCCATAGAATTTCTTGAGAAGAAGGGAGTGAAAATAAATAATATTCAAGAATGGATAGATGGATGTGCGGTGCAATATAAGGGGAAGATAGCCTTTGTGGACATTAGTCTGAGGCAAAACCCAACAGTAACACGGAACTATTTTGAAACATCTCATGGGAAGAATGTGTGTGATGGGCTTGGTGCAACTGTGAAAAATGCCTGCTACAGAGCTGTAGTCAGCAACAGAAAAGTGATTGGTTGTGCAGACGATGTGTTTTGACTTCTGTATACAGAAACTGACAATGGACAATACAGATATAGAAGCAAGCACAGTTTCAAGAAGGGAGTTCATCCTTGTTACAGGAGCAAAAAGAAATAGAGATGAAACAAATGTTCAGACACTTGTGGGTACAAGAAAATTACATGCTGTAAAGTCTGTAGGAAACAATTATGAACTGAGCACTAGAAATCTTAGCTGCTATTGTGAGCAGTGCATGGAGGGTAGTGGGATAAGCATCTTCAGCAAGCATGTTAATGCCTGGGAGATGCAGAAGTTGACAGTCGTTAGTAACACTTCAAATCAGACAAAAAAAACAAGACAGCAAGCAAAATGATCAAAACCAAGCAAAACTAGAAAAACTTCCTGAGAAAAGAAAATCAACCGAAATTCAGAACACTAGAGCAAAGAAGAGTAGACTTCACAACAAGGTGTCAACTGAGACAGAGAGACCAGCAGAATCCAAAAATTACAACCCTGGTGATTTTGTAGCTGTTGGGCTAAAGCCTAAGAAGGGACCTCTCTGTGTTTATTTTGCAGAAGTAATGGATGTCTTTGACATTGAAATTCAACTGAAATACATCATAAAGTCAGGCAAATGGTACATCTGGCCTGATAAAGAAGATTGTTCACAGGAGCCGTTACACGTAATCTTGTGTAGTGTGCAAGCTCCAGAAATAGTAAGTGGAAGGGGTCATTTCTGATTCAGGGCCAATGATTTGTTGAAGCTGAAAGCTGGTCTGGAACAGAATCACAAACATTTCTATCTGTAGTGAATACTATAGTGCAAGAATACAGCTTATCTAGCAAAAACACAACATCCCTATTCCTCATGACATCTATGTAGTGTCTGTAACCAAATGTGTTATCATGTATATATGTCTGTAAGAGTTGGCAATATGGAAGAATACATACTTAAAATGACTATGGTTTAACACACAATCATTAACATTAATATTTTACAGTTTTCCATTACTGTCCAGGTTTAAACTTGTTGTTTTGTTCACATTTTCATCATTTTAACCTGCAGTTTGCATGTATTCCTTCTAAAACATGTTTGCACTATAATTTTAACCAATCAAAAATCATTTGGTATAATATTGTAGTCAATATTCTTTTATCCTGCCATGCTTTTGTATTGAATTTTGTCATGATTTAAATGATTCTTCAACTGAAGTGAAATGTTATAATTTGGTAGTGTCTGTAACCAAATGTGTGTGCTTTCTAATTTTACCTTTCATGGAAATTTGTCATTCTTTAGACCAGTATTGATGGTTTTGTTTGTTTTAATACTGTTCTTAATGTATTATAAATGGCTAGATAACCTTCTGGTAGGTCTTTTATGAATGAGAAGCAGAATTTTCTAGCTTACTTATTTTTTGGGTCTGATACCTGCTGCTTGAATGTTCTGAAATTTTTCATTAAGATGTTTATCACTTCCACTTAAGTTTTTTACTTTTAATATTCATATCCTGTTATAGATGCTACAGTTGAAAAAATAAAGTTTTGAAGTTTTTTTGCTGTTTTTTCTTGCATGTTATTCACCAAGTGTAGTGTCTGTAACTTTTGTTATACCATAGGATCAAAATGGTAGATAAAATAACAATGCATGCATATGTACGAAAAAATAAACTTGATCTGTGTAGGGGATGCCTTGAGCTTTGTAATTAACTCCAAATTAATATGGTATCTAAATTTTTTTTTTTGAGTAAGTGAGACTACTATCAGCATCAATTCCTTGTTTTAGCCGACTACAACTTTGATAGATTGCAAACCTATTTTAATATGAGAAGGGAGATTTGGTGTCCAGAACTTAAGAATTTAAGTATTAGTATCCACTTAGTACCATTTCTGGTAATACTGATGCGTTTAACATCGGACACAGCCTGTGTCTTAAGATTTGATTTAACCTCATCAAGGGATTCAAAACATGCTAGTTCCCTGCAACGGATCACGCCCTTACGCGTGTTGAGTGTCTCAAGGGGAAACACCGCAACCCTTGCTGCAAAGAAGTTGTCGAGAGGTTTTTCAATTGTTGCATTGTGGATCATTCCACAAGCAACATGTCGTGTTTTAGTTTTTTGACAGATTTAAGTGTGCCTAGAATGGATTTGATTTGCTTTTCAATGACAAAGGGAGAAAGGTTTGCAATAGGTTTATCTGGATCCACTGCCAAAACAGCAATGAATTGCGAAAAATTCTGTGAAATAACTGAGGTGATTGTTTGGGGGTTAGATTCGGAATCCGAGTCCAAGAGTAGACACTTGGCTTCTTTATGGGATGCCATGATTGTTTTGAGTTTTTTCATCAGCGATGCTCCCCACCCACTGTGGAGTCCAACAAAGGGACATGACCTGGGGAATGCCGACACAGGTTATAACAGGGATACATCAGTGATATACTCTGTGTGAAAGGGCTAGTCTGGACAAATGTATTCCTGTAACCTAAAACTATCTTTAGGAGATAACAAGTGTCAATCAAAGACCAAACATTTCATCAGAATAGCCCATGAACCACCGCCTTCTAGATCATTTTTTCAAAAACGAGAAGTCTAGACGCCAAAGACAAGACATGGCAATAGTCCGACAGGACACATTCATGTATTTATGAACTAAAGAAGGGGAAATGAAAAATGATCTAGAACATGGCATGACCAGTCACTTGATCAGGACAGGCCTTCATGACCTCCCGTTTAGCCCAAATTAAGGCCAAAGTGGTGTTGTAGGACAAAGCTTTTACACATTATGTATTAAGGCATGCTTGTTCGGTTATTTCTACAAACCTGTATGTCATTTTTTCCCATTTTGAGAAAGTCACATTAGAAATTTTGAAATGCAGCAACTTTAGGCAAGCTACAGAATGGGGATTAACCCTAAGTAGGATAGATCTACAAGTAGGTATGTATATCATTGTAAAGAGCTCATTGAGATGAAAAAAACGATACCAAAGTCTCAATATTGCCGAAAATTCAATTATGGGGTTGTAGAAATAAGCTGACAAACTTTCTGTGGCTCTAATATATCTTACTAAAATATGTGCAGTCATATATCTTGCTAAATTGCAGTAAGCACACCAATAAAGTCACATACACATACAAGACCATCAAACTCAGATAAAAAAGGGAAGTGGGAATGTCAATCAAGAGGTTGGAACATTGAGAAGCCAAACACAAAAAGTGTAAAATGAAAAAGAAAGTGCAGAAAGCTAGAATTTGGGTGTTAAGATTTGAGAGGGGTTTTGAGAGCAGGGAACTGAGAACCCAGGTTTTTAAGCTAGGCTTTGAATACTGGTATATGAAAGCTATGACTTGAGTGCTGCAATTTGAAAGCAAGGATTTGAGTGTTGCCATTCGAGAGCAAGGATTTGAGTGTTGACATGTGAGAGCAAGGATTTGAGTGTTGAGATTTGTGAGCTAGGATTTGAGAGTTGAGACATAAGAGGATGGATTTGACTGTTGATATTTGAGAGCTAGGATTCGAATGTTGAGATTTGAGAGCTAGGATTTGAGTGTTGAGATTTGAGAGCCAGGATTTTGAGTGTTCAGATCATCTGTTTGGCACAAAAAGTCATGTAACTGACTTTTTCTTTTTGGAAAATGACTTTCTTGCATTGTATTATGCATCTTTCACAAAATATAAGAATATTAGAACTGTTAGAATTTTTTTAAAAAATGAAAAAAAGGAACTTCATGCAAAAATAACTCAGTGTAAAAATTATGGAAACTGCGCTTAGTTTTTGCATTGAAAGTCATACTTTTCAATGCATTTTTTGGGTGCTAGAATGTTCAAACCTGTCCAAGCTATCATTAAGACAAGCATTTTGGCAAGGTTTGGTTAAACTCTACTCAAAACTGTGATCCCCTAGAGTGTTAACAAGGTTTTCCCATGATTTGACCAGTTGACCTAGTTTTTGACCCCAGATAACCCATGTTTACACTTAACCAAGATATCATTAAAACAAGCATTTTGACAAAGTTTGGTGAAGATCCAATCTAAACTGTGACCTCTAGAGTGTTTACAAAGTTTTCCAGAGATTTGACCTGATGACCTAGTTTTTGACCCCAGATGACCCATGTTCAAATTTGTCAAAGATATCAATAAGGCAAACATTCTGACTGACGAGGTTTCATGAAGATTCAATCAAAACTGTGACCTCTAGAGGGTTAACAAGGTTTTCCAATGATTTGACCTGGTGACCTAGTTTTTGATCGCAGATGGCCTATATTAACACAATTTTACAAGATCATTAATAGAAACATTCTGACAAAGTTTCATGAAGATCCAATCAAAACTGTGACTTTAGAGTGTTAACAAAATTTCCGTTCTATTTGACCTGGTGACCTAGTTTTTGACCCCAGATGACCCATGTTTGAACTTGTCCAAGATATCATTGAGATGAACATTCTGACCAGGTCTGATGAAGATTCACTCAAAAGTGAGACCACTTGAGTGTTAACCCCCAGGATGCTGGACGCTGGACACCGGAGAAGACTGACTGATCATTATCGCTCAAAAAATGATAGTTCAATAATGATATCATGAATAAGACTTCGTGTCATGAATTTAATTCTTAATGTTTTATGTTTTCATATTCATCTATGTTGCATTATATATATATAAGAACCAGATATTGGCTGAAATCTGAATTTATATAATTTATATAACATAATGTATACAAATTATACATTGGAGTTTGGTTCTAAATAGTTAGTTCCTTTTTAGGTTGATTCCAGAATCAAGATATCTCAATAAAACTTTGATAAATTGAAGCATTACTATTTTAAAATGGTCTATAAAAGTATCATGCATAACATAAAATTTCCAGCCAATTTGGTTTTTCAGAACTTTGCAATTCAAACTGCTTGTCTACTAAAACAGCACCACCAAATATGGGTTGTTTTTTATTCAAAATTACTAATTGGAATCAACTTAAGAATGATATTCATTAATAAACCAGTATAGTTGTAACTTAAGATGCAATAGTAAATTAATACTAAAATTTTATCTGCATTAGAAAATGTTCATAGTTATGGGTGAAATAATTATATTATAATTAAAACTATTTTATTTATACAATAATAAATGCAATATGGTATTTTTAACTTTATAAATCTAATTAAACATTTTTGGGCACAAATTTGACCAAAAATCAAAAATCAATTATTTGTCTCTCCTGGAAAATAGTAAAAAAGTAAGTTACATGACTTTGTGTCAAACAGACGAGATCTGAGATGATGGATTTGAGCGTTGAGATTTGAGAGCTTGGATTTAAGTGTTGAGACATGAGAGTTTGGATTTAAGTGTTGAGATTTGAGAGCTAAGATTTTATTGTTGAGATTTGACAGCTTGGATTTAAGTCTTGAGACTTGAGAGCTAAGATTTTATTGTTGAGATGTGAGAGCTTGGATTTAAGTGTTGAGACTTGAGAACTAAGATTTTATTGTTGAGATGTGAGAGCTTGGATTTAAGTGTTGGGATGTGAGAGCTTGGATTTAAGTGTTGAGACATGAGAGCTTGGATTTAAGTGTTGAGACATGAGAGTTTGGATTTAAGTGTTGAGATGTGAAAGCTTGGATTTAAGTGTTGAGATGTGAGAGCTTGGATTTAAGTGTTGAGATTTGAGAGCTAAGATTTTATTGTTGAGATGTGAGAGCTTGGATTTAAGTGTTGAGACTAGAGAACTAAGATTTTATTGTTGAGATGTGAGAGCTTGGATTTAAGTGTTGGGATGTGAGAGCTTGGATTTAAGTGTTGAGACATGAGAGCTTGGATTTATGTGTTGAGATGTGAGAGCTTGGATTTAAGTGTTGAGATGTGAAAGCTTGGATTTAAGTGTTGAAACATGAGAGCTTGGATTTCAGCGTTGAGATGTAAGAGCTTGAATTTAATTGTTGAGGTTTGAGAGAAAGGATTTAAGTGTTAAGATGTATGAGCAAGGATTTGAGTGTTCAAAATTAAATTTGAGGGCAAGGATTTGAGTGTTGAAATTTGAAAGGCTTTGAGTACAGATATTTGAGTGCTAGGCTTAGAGTACTAAGATTTCAGAGCTAGGCTTAGAGTACTGAGATTTGAGAGTGTGGATTTGAGGGTTGATATTTGAGAACTAGGAATTAAATGTTAAGATTTGAGAATGGATATTTTACAGACTTGTTGGTAAAATAAGAACAGAAGCTGTAATCTGTTGAGTCAAATACACCTAAACACACAGACCAGGCAAAGAACAGAGATCATGTGTGTCAAGAATAATTTATTTTTAGTTTATTTTGGCATGACGTCTCAATCAATGTTTTCTCATGAGTTCGTGTTTTTGATATTAATAGCACTGTGTTTAAGAAATGGTAATTGCATATAGCCTTATACCAGCATCCTTGTTAGGATCTCATTAAACAGAAAATGAAATGAATACATTGGAATTTGGTTTGGGAAAAGAATAACTTCCATGCATTACAAATTTAATATAATGGACATGTGCTCAGTGTTCACTGAAGTGTATCGTAAGTGTTAAATATCTTGTAGTATAAGTTAATGTGTATGGTAAGTATTAATCTGGTCACTATGAAGAAGTGATAATTGGACAAATACAGGGGTGTAGTAAGTGACTTACAAAATGGGGATAGATTTCTATATGATAGGTAGCTATCATATCAGAACAGAATAATTCAATGGTGGAAGGAAACATTCTAAGAAACATGCAAGAACCCTGAAGTATAGCCCTTATATTCATATTCATTACATTTGCATCTGGACTGGTAATTTTATTTCGTAGTCTTGGCTACAAAATATGTACTTGTATTTATAAAAACGATAGAAGAAAAATTGTGTACAAGTTCAACACTGATCTGTATTGAAGATGAAATTCATGCTAATTTTTACAAGTTAAAACCCAGTTTAAGTACTGATGTTGTAACCAGCTGCCTCAATAATTACTGCCATCTGATGTGTTTGTTATCAAGGGATGTAGGGTTAAATCCAGGACCCTTAATAGCGACTCAGCCAACATCAGAAATTCAGCAACAAATGCAAACATAGTTTACCAGTTTGATCAGTTGAGATATGAAATATCTGGTGAAAGTGCAGATATGAATAAGATGAGGAGTGAAATGTCAACTATGAAAAGACGGATCATGTTGAAACAAGACCAACACAAACTGAACATAGATTAGACGACAAAAATACAAAACTTGATCAAATAAAACATGAACATGAAAATCTAATTCAGGTGTATCTGCAATGTCAATGCATTTGGAAGACCAACATGAGATTATCCAAGGACATGAGAACACTTGCGAGAAATATGAAGTGGATAAGAGCAAGAAAATTATTAGATTATTTGGAATCGTGAAAACAAGTGACGAAACAGAAGAGGACCTCTTCTCTGGACCCAATGAACCAACACCGTGTTAATGTCCACAAAAAGTATAAATTCATCCTTAAATCTAGGGGCCAGTGAGCCTACTATCCGAATAACATGTTATTAAACTGAGAAAACTGACTAGCACTAAAGTGCCACTGGTCTAGCAGATGACCCCATTATCATTGGGATTAGCAATGTCGGAATTCCGAGGAGCAAACCTCTGACAAAAATAATACACAACCCAAGCAGGACTGACTCACAGAATGATCATTGATGGGGTGCCTGCAGACATTGACAAGCTTTGCCTAGATTCAATTTTCGAACCTGCAAATGTGGTGGAGCTCATCAATATAAACTAGACCTATCATTGAATTGTGATTAGATACCCCAACAAAATGCAGTTAAAGGACAAGATTAGCATGTTTACAGGGCATGCAAAGAGTTGACAAGAATAATTGAGTATTGGCATATTAAGGGAATGGTATACATTTTTATTGTATATTGTGCAGAAGTTTAATCAAATTAAACAATGTATACAATTCTATTTTCTGATATATCACGCATGGACATGTACATGCTTTCCAAACAAGAGATGGCCCTTTTTTTTGCTCACCTGAGTAGAGATTGCAACCTTTGTGATATGACCTGGTGACCTAGTTTTTGACCCAAGTTGACCCATGCTCAAGGATATTAAGTTTGTTTATCCCCACCTCTGGGGTATTCCCATATGGGCAAGCATTTACTATCTTTAACAATAATCTATAGTATGTTGTAGCCTATTTTTATAAAATAAAAATAAATTTAAAAACAATCTTGGAAGGGTAGGCTATCTGAATGAATGTTTGTATGTATGTCTAATTTTTTACTTGTCATGATATAATTACTCTATTTCACTTACAGTTAGTTAAAAAAGGTATCGATATCGTTTTTTTATCGATATTTTTTCTTTCATAGCTTTTTTAGTATTTAAAATTGTTTTAAGTTTGGTTGCTAACTTTTTGTTTTTCTATTTTTTCATGTCAGATGTAAGAATATATCATGTAATTGTTGTAATAAGTGATTAACTACCAGCCTGATATTCATATAACAATTGGATACCATAATAAATTAGTACTTTCAAATATGTGGTTTGCATTTTCATATACAACATATATAAAAGGATGCAAACTCTTGTGTGATACTAATGTAATGTTTGTTTTATTTACAAATAAGAAACACTTGTTTTTCGCAGCAAGCTGCATTTATATGTTTGACAAAGTCTTACCAGAGATTTTGATGCTTTCAAAAATTAACCCCCAGAACCTAAATTTAATTATTTAATAACATGTATCTAAAACAGAAATTATGAATAATTCAGGACCGGTAGTTATAAAATTGTTATTCACCCTCTGTGTAGTAATTAAAACAATGGTAAAAATAGTAGAGGATAAAAATAGTATCTTTTGGATGATCTCACCTAAAACAGCTAACTTTTTAGGGCCATAAAATTAACTAAATAAAGAGGGACAAAAACGCTCATGTAATGCATTTAATTAAGATCATATGAGGCAAAAATAACCTTATTTATGAATTTATATCTTGAAATACAAATGAATTTATATATAATTTAACCCGATTATAAACAGCATGTGTAATGCATTTTTCTTTAATTGACAGGATTTCAGGAAAAAGCGATATTATTTATGTATTTATATGATGAAATTCATTTATAAAAAATGTGTGTGTAGTGTATATTTCTTTCATTATGCTGATTTGAGGCAAAAAACAACCTTAATGAATTCATTTAATAAAATGCAATTGTATTCAATGCTCGTGTAATGCATTTTTCTTTGATAAAGATGATTTGAGGCAAAAATAACCTTATTCATGAATTTATATCTTGAAACACAATTGTAAACAATGAGTGATAATGCATTTTCTTTGATTAGGATTATTTCAAGAAAAAAAAACCTTATTTATGAATTTATATGATGAAACTGCTTTGTACAAAATGTGCGAGTAATGCATTTTTCTTTGCTTTTACGCAAAATTAATATTATGTATGAATTTAACAAGTAAAATTACAATATACAAACTAGTTTACAGATTTGATACTTTCTACACAGAGGGATGAAACTTTTTTAAAAGGGTAATAGTCCTTTATTTATCGCTTAATACTGAGATTTTTCTTTGATCAGTAATGTTGTTGGATCAGGAAAAGGCAACCAATAATAAATGCTCCCCAGTTATTGTATGGATTTAAAAGAAGAATTCTGTGTTGATAAAGCATGCCATGATTCCAAAGACTTTGGGTTATGGTCTACACAGTATAATGTTGACATGCACTATTTGTATAGTGATACATATTATTAGTGTTAACGGGGGTTTGAAGGTTTTAAGGGACAGTTATAATGTACTGATGGTCTGATAGTGACCTTTGCACTTTGATCAATGCAATCAGTTTTTGGGGATTTTAATATGAAAGGGCCTGTTACTGAATAATGGTATCCACACTGTGGCCTGGAAGCTCCATCTGGGCTCAGTCATGTTTATTGCACCATGATTGTTAATTGAGTCACACCCAGATTTTAATAACAACTGTAACTTAGCTGGTACGGTTTTAACTTGAGCTATTTGTTTTACATTTCAGTACTCCTGTACTAGGTGGGCTAGAGTTCACTCCCTTTTCAAGTCCAGACATAAGTGTGCTCAATGTGTTGGAAAAAAGGTATTTATTTTGGTTTACTTTTATTATCTCATTAAATTATTTCATTAATCATGCGTTTCTTTACAAAAAGGAAAAATTAAAATTTCATATTAAAGGTTTTAACCTTTATATATAGTGATTTAGAAGAAAAAAAATAACATTGACAATAATGTCTACTATGAGGTATGGATTAACCTCTTCAATAATGATGTGTAATATTTCCAATAGAATTGTTCGCGTTTTTTAGTAAGTAATACATTACTAATACTATATAAACAGTAGTATACTTGAAGAGTTGAATTTTAATTTTATTTTTAATAATTAAGTGCTAATAAAGAGATTTTGCAGCCCAACTAAATGTGAAATATATAATTGATTTCCTTTATAAGGTAATTCATGTATCAATGAAGGTAACATGAAACTAAAAAGGATTAGTTATTTTATGTTTATACTAAAACTCAATACATCGTACATAAGATAATTCATTTATCAATGAAGAACATGAAATTCAAAAAGGATTATTTGTTGAAGTATTTTGCCTTTTTATTAAAATTATTTTATATTTTTGTATTTTACAGGACTTGGAGGAGTTAGGCTACTATGCACACATGTCTGGACCTGAGGCCTTAGATTTTCTGTCATTTGACATGATTGTATGAATATTTCCAAGGCATGGACGACTGAGTGTCTAGCTGCCTTGTTAGGGTTGAGAATATTCACAAGGTTAAAGGTTCAGCCTGAGTTTACAAGGGCAGCCTTAAGCTCAGGTCTGGAAGTGAAGTGAACCCCACAGTGTAGCAGATAGTGACTTGTTGTGTTCAATACACTACACTGGGTGCAAATAGGGTCCAGTCCAAAGATATGTTTTCCCTGGGACCCAGACAAAAGATTTGCCCCCAGTCTCAGACGGGTGATACATCTGTCTATCCTTTGATCTGTGGAATAGACATCAGGCCATCTGAGCCCTACTGAGTATTGGGCAGAATCACAGCTACCCTGTTCTATGCTGGAATAGTAACTCTTCCAGCACATCTTGGACTGTGACCTGATCAATGAACTTATGGCAGTGGGTGACAGTTTGACTTTAGTGTCTACAGTCACATGATCCAGATTTGGCAACTCTGTCTGCCACCTCATTAGGCCTAAACTAAAAAGTTTGCTCCTGGTTACATGCCCAAAAAAATATGGGTCAGTAGGTAGGGATTTTTTTTCTGTTATGTTTTATTTTTTACATATATCGGCAACACTGTTTTGAACAATATAGCTCTAAGATTTGGATGCGGTAAAAATGTATGAGTCGGCAGGTAAAAGATGGGTCTGTCGGGTAAACGGAAACAAACCTTTTTTTAGGCCTCAAACCCCCCCCCCCATACATATGAGCTGGGCACCAAACTAAGGTAATATCCACACCAGCTTGATGGATGGAATAATTTAGGATGATAATTTGTTCTAAAAGGTTAGATCTGGACGTACTGTGATAGATTTGAATTGACTGCAGTGAAGAAAGAGTATCTGAATAAAAGACTTAATTTTGGGATTTATGATGAAATACCCAGTTCACTGAATTAACTATAGGTATCATTTTTGCTGAATAGATGAAAAGGTCTGAAGGGATATAAAAAGCTGCTGCGACTTAACCAGAATGGGGGCATTTAGATCCCTCTATATAAATACTTAAACAGTTATTATAGTCTGAATGAAAATTAACTTGAATTTTGCTTAGGTGTGGAAGGCCAGTTTTAAAGTTTTTAAAAGATAGTCTTTGGGGCCAAACTGCTCCACCAAGTTTTTGGTAAGAGCCCCAATGGGCGGGGGGGGGGGGTGGAGCTTAGTGCACCCAGGAATATCCTAAGGGCTTTTTATTGAACTTTATCTCATTTTTTCAAATAAAGTTCAGGCAGCATAAATTTCTGCACCATAATTGATTTTGGATCTAATGAGAGTTTTGTATAGCAGCAGTAAGCTTTTTTTATCAGCTTCAAAGTCAATATTATGAGAATTTTCATTATATTAAGGTTTGTGGTACATTTTTAACTAAGTAATCTATATGGGGTCTAAAAGTCAATTTATTATCCAAAATCATGCCAGATTGAGAGGGATTAAGAGAGTTATTAAATTCAATTAGATGATCTAAATGGGCCTTTACCATTACCTCAAGCAATTTCCAAGACAGTGATGTAAGGCTAATTGGTCTATAAGATTTTGATTTTTCACTGTTTTTGTCTGTTTTTTTTTTTAAATGCAAGCTTCCTCCCAATTTAGGCCTTAACAAAAAAGGGTTTGTTTCCAGTTACATGCCCAAGAAAATATGGGTCGGTAGGTAGGGATTTTTTTCTTTTATGTTTTTTTTTTTACCCTATTATACAGCTTTAGCCAAATATAAGTATCATTAGACATATGGTTAAACATGGAGTAAGTAATTTTGTCAAATCCAGGGGCAGAGTTGCACCTGTCATGAATGCATTTTTTAAGTTCTATTAATGAAAAAGGTTTGTGTAAAGGTGTATCTTTTAGCCCTGGCTCATTTACTTTTTCGCACTGTTGTGACTCAAATTGTTTTTGGTATGCCAAAGCTTCAGGAGATAGATTTGAGTCACTTGATATTTCTTTGTAATGTTTTACTAAAAATTTAGCCTTTTCAAAGGATGTTTTTGCAGTTCATTTTTATATTTTAATAACAGTAGAGGGTTCATAATTTTGCCTGTTAATTTATTAGTTTTGTTCCAAAATGTTTTAGAACTGGCTTGAAGAAAAGTAATAGATTCACAAAATGTTTGCCAATTCTTTTGTTTTGCTCCTATCATTGTATGTTTTGCACATTTTTCAGCTTCTTTTAGTTTTTTAATATTATCTGGGCAAGGATTTCTTTTCGTCCTATCTAATGCTTTTTTTCCCCTGTGCCGCTTCATGACAGTCATCACTCCACCACTGGACTTGAATATTTGATTTCCTGTTTGGTGTAAAAGTTGGGGGTACTTCCCTGAACCATGTGTAGTATTTGAATTTGTTAAATTTTGTAGATGTTGATTGATATCATCAGAGTAGACTTGGTTTTCATGAATTGTATTGCAGAGAATTTTTATTTTATCCTAATCAGTCTTATTTAAATTCAAATTATTAGTTTCAGAATTTTGAATTGTAGAATTTTGGCCATTGATTGAAATTAAGATTGGGAAATGACCTGACCCCAGGGTTTCTTCATGAACACCCCAAACTGAAACTGAGGTAATTTTGGGGGTGCCAAAGCTTAAATCTACATTTGTTAATTTCCCCGTTGATTTGTCTATTTGTCTTGTTGGAGTGCTGTCATTGAATAGAATCAAAACATGTTTTTTTCAGCCCATTCCAAAATATCCCGCCTACGACAGTCTGGTGAGCATTTGAGCATTAAAATCCCCTGTAATAATACTATTAATTGACTCATTTTGAGTTGGAAAGCTCTTTATGATGTGATCTAAGGATTCAAGATCACATCCTCTAGAATAAATATTTGCCAGAAGTAAAGATTGTTTAGGTAAATATATTTTTATTAATTGGTACTCTATTTTAGAGTAACCATTTTGACCCCTGGGGTTGTCTACCCTGATGTATCCATTATTGAGTGAATTTTTTGTATATATTGACAAAGCACTACATAAAGTTTTTTGCCAAAAAAGTTTGTGTTCTAAATTGAATCCAAGAATATTTTTGATGACCTACTGTTAAACCTAGCTTTCTGGATACAAAAATATCTAAATGTGGATTTTTATTGAATAAAAGTTTTAATTCTGAGAATTTTTGGGTGCTCAACATTTCAGCATTAGATGAAATAACATTTAAATTACTACACATAGTTTGGCTTTCATTTGGATTTTTTTTATATTTGGGCCTCCCTATGATGTTGCCTACTAAGAGACTATGATGCAATTTTGCTCAACAGTTTCCTACCCAATTTTAGTTTACCAGGAGTACTGGTTGCCTTTACCCTGATCTTTGCCTTTTTGCTAGGTGTCTGTGGTCGAGAACAACTTTTTGACACGCCTGGTATTGTGGATTTTTGTTTGTTAGGTTCTTGTATTTTGTTTATTTTTTTGTTTGTACTGATTCTGATTTTTTAAATAATTGTTTTTCTAAAGAGTTTTTACAAAGGTGTGTTCTAGCCTGTTCGTGATATTATTAATACAAACATTCTAACAAAGTTTGGGGGAGATCCAATCAAAACTGTGACCTCTAGAGTGTTAAAAAGGTTTTCATTTGATTTGACCTGATGATCTAGTTTTTGACCTCAGATGACCCATGTTCAAACTTATCCAAGATATCATTGAGAGGAACATTCTGATCAGGTCTGATGAAGATTCGCTCAAAAGTGTGACCACTAGAGTGTTAATTACTCCCAGGTGTGGACGCCGGAGTAGACTGACTGATCACTATGGCTCACAGAGCACTACTTGCTCAGGTGAGCTAAAATTGGAAAAAGTTTTCCATAAAAAAATGTGAGAGAAATAGTCACCACAAGCTCTATATCATTTGAAGACAGAACACATGACCAACCAACTTTCAAGAGGTCTTAATTCTACAACTTATGTGACCTTTGGCATGAATAATTATCCTACGTAAACTTCCATCCAACCACAATGTATACAAAAAAATTGAAGAAGTTCCCTCATGACCCTGCATTGCTCACCAGAATAAATGTAAATAAACTTGTTACTAAAAAGGTAATAAAGGTACACTTGTGGGCAGATAATGGGGAACAATAAGGATACTACAAAGGAATATGCCTGATGACTGAAGGATGCCACAGAACAAATTTGGTGCCCCCTAAAGTGGCCAACCATTTTTATTTGAGTATGACTGATAGATGACCATGTAAGAATGTTACAAACCAAGTTTAATAATAACCCATCCATTGTTTCATGAGAAAAAGTCATTTTAAGGTATTTCTATTTTTAGCTCTAGTGGTCCCTGAAAGGGGCTGACCAAATTTTTATAGCAAACCTGACAGAGGACTATCTTAGCATGCTACAAACAAAGTTTAGGGATGATCATCCACTGGTTCATTAAAAGACATTTAAAGGTATTTCTATTTTTAGCTCCAGCGACCCCTAAATGGGGCCAACCATTTTTATTTAAGCTCTGATAAAAGACTAAGAATGCTACAGACCAAGTTTGGTGATGATCTATCAATTGGTTCATGAGAAGAATTTTTAGCTCTGGTGACCCCTAAAAGGGGTCAACTGGTATAATATTAGCAAATTGCAATTAATACGTCAAAAGGCTTCTACACAGCAAATTTGAAGTAAAATTGACAGGTAGTTCCTAAGGAGAATATCATTGTTGATGCCAGATGCTGGATGCCAGAGCATCCACCCACTCGTCCTAATAACCCACCCTGAACCTTCGGTTCTGGTGAGCTAAAAATGAATGAATAATAACAGTGTAAAGGACATAAACGGATCCCCCTTCATATTCAAATCTAGAAGCATTTACACATTTGTTTGTATACCATAAATTTTTAATTCATGTTGGTTGATAAGGCCTATTAAAAAGGTTTGTTCCAGCCACCCGACTGACCCAATACGTTACCAGCCAACTCAAAAGTTTTTACAGCAAAACATAGTGCTACATTGTATTTTTCACAACTCATTAATATCATGGGTCACATATGTCAATAAAATGTTACCAATTAATGTAAAAAAAAAATGAAATAAAAAATCTCTACCTACCAACTAATATTTTTAAGACATGATGTAACTGGAAACAAACTTTTTCTTTTTTAGGCCTAATGTGGAGTGGTGGTTAGAGGGGGGGGGGGGTACAAAAAATATGGGTGTATACAATGTGGATGGATAGACACACTTTGAAAATTTGTTGCCACACAGAGACTTAATAATTAACATTAGTCCATACCATTGGATAGGTCAGTACAGGTTATAGTATAAATATAGCTAAAAATTCTGCTCGATGCTTAAATTTTTTTCTGCCCGAAAATCATAGTTGAATTTTGTGATGGATTTACTCTCACAAATTTTGAAATATTATAAGAGATTCTTCAAGGTGAGTCATATTCATATATCAAAGGGCGACTACATACTTCCTCATAATAAATCAATAAATACAGTAAAACCTCACATAGCAACCACCTCAATATTATGACCATCTTGTTATAATGACCATTTCTTTTTGGACCGGCTTCCAATTACTAACACTCAACTTGATAATGAGACCACCTCATTATTACGATCAATTTTTCAGGTCCTGAAAGTGGTCTCATTATCAAGGTGTTGCTGTATATATGAATTATTTTCAAACATATTTTATATCTTTTATTGAATTATTATAAAGCTGCAGGGCATTTTTTACATGAAATACTTTTCTTATTGGTATGACACTATAAAGATACTTAACTAATGAAATTGTACATTATTTTATGAAAGAACAATCAAAAATAAAAAAATCCTTGATTGTATGAAAGAATCACACTTTAAACATAATTTGTTTGGTAGAATTTTGTTCTCAGGAGTACTTGAGCATAAGAAATACCTGTTTTAACTAAAGAAAAGAAAACTATTGAAATAAAACATTATTTCCTTCATGATAAAATACTGATTTGTGAAAAAATACTTTTAATACTATACATTTGTAAAAAAAAATATCCTGCAGCTTTAAACATTACTTTGAAGCAGATGTTTTTTTTTCATTGCATGGCAAATGGGGGCAAGCCACCACATGTCATTTTACAAATGCTGGCCAAGACGGTAAACTGGCCAAAGGGGGTTGTTGTACATCGGCAAGAGAAAGGCTGTGTAGATCAGACCCTTGTATTCAAGTGGCTCTCGAAAGTGTGGGTGGTAAGACCAGGCAGGATGACTAAGTCTTTACTGGTCTTGATACATTCCGTACTCACCAAACGCCGGTTGTGAAGACGATGTTGGAGGATTGTGAGACAACACTTGCTATCATTCCAGGTGGAATGACTTCGGGTTTAGAACCCTTAGATATGTCCATCAATAAGCCGATGACGGATATCCTTCAACGGTGATGGATTGAGTGGTATGTGGACAGCAACATACATACACGTCTGGAAGTAGAATTCGTCAACCCGAGCTAGATGAGATCTGCAAATGGATTGTTGATGCCTGAGATGAAATGGACACAGCTATCATTGTTAAAGCCTTCAAGAAATGTTGTACAGCAAAACTTCATTACCTCGAGTAGTCTTTGGAACTAAATGCTTGAGATAAGTCAGGTGCTCATAATAATGATTTTTTTGTATTTAATGATTTCTTGTTGGTTGAAGTTTTGTGTTGTTTGCCTGAATGAGTGATTTTTTATAAGTTGTGCTCTATGAAGTCAGAGAGAAAAATACAGGTTTGTTGATTGTTGTATATTAATTAAGTTGACTGATTAAAAAGAAGTTTTCTATTTACAAATATATTTGTGCTTTAAACAGCGCAATATCACATCGAAAATCATGTTTCTTCCATGCAGTGAGACGTCTTAGTTACGCAATGTGATTAATATTGGCACAGGCCCAAATTGAAAAAGAAGACAGAGTGGTATGGCCAGATGGTGGCATTGAGTGGCCTGCGGCTGTTTGCGACCCTGGGAAGGTCCGAATTCATTATGATAGGTTCGGCAAGCATTGGCAGGCAACTTTTGTGCCTACCTGTACAATGTTTAAATGTACAAGGTGCAGATATCAACCTTTTCCTAATCAAGATGTCAGATGACAGAAGGACAGATGACAGAAGGACAGATAGGATACAAAAACCCAGAAGACAAAGGAAGAAAAGAAAAAAATGTAATCTGTTAGCAGGGGTGTAGAAATGTTCTCATGTAGTTGGTAAGCTACACAAAATAGAAAGGGGGTCTGAGGGTTCTACCCAGTATGGGTGAATTGTCATATAGTATACATGTACACATTTATATTATTTTTCCATTCCCATGAAACCATTGTATTTATTATATTTCATTTTTACAATGTTAATTAAATATAATTTTTTCTTACAATTATTCAGTTAAAGGGAAGAGAAAGGTAACTGCTTTTATCTACATAATACTCATCTAGGAATCAATCTTGAACTAAACTGTTGGTGTGGAACCAATCTTAACAAAAATTACAATTTTAACAAATTTACAGTTATTGACCATTACAGGTATGTACAACAATACACCAAGATACAAACACACATGTCATTAATTTGGAAAATCAACATATCTAATATCAATATTAGTAATTGTTGAATACACAAACCTTATCAAATACAATATACCCTTTATTCAGATCCAAAATAGAAGGAAATCACTTACAGTAAGTTCTACATTATACATAAATTCACTCTTACTTTATGACAGAAGGATCAGTGTCAGAAATCAATCTGTCTGAACTACCCAGTACACAAACAAGCATCATGGATGAGTACTACAAAGAAGTGCCGTCCCTATCTCAGGTGTGGCATCACACTGCATTTTATCCTAACTGAACTGGACTGGGACCCTTTCCCAAAATTTCAAAAAATCACTTTGTTATTATTACCAATATCCGAAGGTCTACTTCAAAGTGCCCACTTCCTTTGAAAAGTTACACAACAAGCATATTCATTAACCTTTTAATCTTTATCAATGGCTTTCTCCCAATACACAGATGATCATATTAATAATTAACTGCACATCATAGCTTAAAAATTGTACTCCAAATTTGGGCTCTGAACATTGCCAGTATCCAAATACTTGGTTGTATCATTTAAGCCTAGTGCTTAGTTGATACACATTTGTATTGTCATCAACATATATTAGTTGACCATCACAGGTAAATAGTAAAGGAACAAATAATTGCCCTTTTGTGTTATAAATAGCATTTTAATAAGCCATTACTTATATTTCTGTTTTGTGAAATATTATTGAGTGCTATTTCACATTCTTTTGCCTGATTGTTGTAACTTTGTGCTCTTTGTTTCGTTCAATATTAGACACATGGTTTAGTAGTTCCTTTCAGACATTGGTAACAAAGGTGCCTGATCTTATTCTGTACTGTACATATATAATGAGAAGGTAAACAGCACTTCCTTGCATGTACTACCCTAGTGCTATATACTGTACTGTGTTATATTTTTACAAAGACACTGTCCTGTCATTTCAATTTCTAAGTAATTATGTTGCGCTTTGTTTCAGTTTTTTTTTATACTAGATGAATATCTATAATAAAAAATTAATCACTGAGTGATTTCCTATATATAACTATATACATTGTTCATGTTACGGCCAAAAATTCAATAAATTTGCTAATCCCTCAGTAGGGTCATACATCTAAAACAAGTTAAATACGTTGTAGGCTAAAAATATACAAATAAAAACTGCATAATTTCGTAAAAGTGACAAAAATGACTGTTTAATGTTTGCCCTGAATTTCAACGTTTCATTTCCAAATACATAAATGTGCATGTATCCTGGTACAAAACAGATTATGATTGTGAATAAATTTTTACGAATAAATCAGTTTTCAGAAAATTTCCTCTACAGTTAACCATCTTGCTAACCATGTGTACTTATTAACAAGCCTTCTGATTGGCCATTATCAATATTCCAATTGACTGCTGAAGTGGTTTCCCTTGATTACTGGCTCCCACACAAGAGCATAAATATATAGTCTGAAAGGGTTACCAGTTCTAATTATGTAAACAAAAGCAGAGCGTTTCCTAAAGCTTAAAGCTGAATACTGAACAGGAAAAGACAGTTGATAGAGCTTTAACAGGCCATAATCTGTTGATTTTAGCCAAGCTGGCACTGGAAATCTTTTGTTTTAAAAGAAGATACAAAAAAATTGGCTGAAAACTTTAGTTTAAATTACATGCTCCAAACATGAAAAGAATGCACATTTCAATGATGTTGAAGAAAACCTATGAAACACTTAAGCCTAATTATAGGTAAGTGTTCAATGATGTTTCCATGTTGTATCATAGACACTTTCAAGGTCGAAGAATACAGACACTGCATGCTATTTGTTAATAAAAGCCTCTCTCAGAAAAGTCCCATGAATCCAAGAACCAAACAAGTCAGTCATTCATCATTCTTTCCAGTGTTTTACACATACAACTGGTAAGAGCTATCGGGCAATAATTATTAGGATTACTAGAATCCTTACACAAATTAGGAATAGGTGTTACCAATGCTTCTCTGCAGGAAGAAGGGAATTCATCAGACTAGAATAAGCTGAACGAAACAGTGATAAAATATGGAATAACCAATTTTCCATGATGTTGGAAAATTCCTTTTGCTTCATATAACTTATAAAAAAGATGCAAATGTACAAATCACAATTATGTAGATTTTTGCATTGGAACAAATGTTGAATCCAGTTCGCTATGAACGTATAGTTATCTTCCAACGCAATTATACAAATGGCATCTCAACAAGTTTTTCATACCTGCTGCACGGAACATGGCATGAAGGTCATGGTCGCAGCATGAGGCAGACATACTTTCTGGGCTCTCAAAGTTTTGGCTATATTCAACTGGATTATTGAAATTATTTCTTCCAGGGTTTGGTGATACTGATTATAAATGGTACTTGTTTACTTTTGTGTGTTTATTTCGTTTTCATAAAACAGCTCAAAGACAGAGTTTATCATGTTTGGAAGGAGGCAACAATTATACAAATGCTTTACCTAAGAAATTGATACAGCTGGAGACAAAGTCAACAGTATGAAAACAATTCAATATCTTTGTGCATTTCTTGATGCAACACTGAACTTTGAAGAAAATGTAGAAAGCAAATGCCACACAGCTATGTTGAACAACTTTCGGATAAAATGTATCCATAAATATCTTACAAAAGAAGCTATAGAAACGCTAGTGTTATCATTGGTCAAATCGCATTTGGATTACTACAATTTAATTTTGTACAGTGTGCCTTAAAGCAAAATAAGTAAGACGCAATGCATACAAAACGTGTGCAAAGCTTGTCCTGAGCTGTAGGAAATATGATAGTCCAAAAGACTTATTGTACAAACTCCACTGGTTACCAATTTTACCAAGAATCAATTTTAAGATCCTTACTTTCATGTACACTTGTTTAATCAGTAATGCACCCTCTTTATTTACAGGAGTTGTTGCTAAAGCCAATCCTAAGAAGAACTGGTCTTCAGTCCTCAAATGTATTTATTCTAAACAAAAAATTTCTATTTATCTTATTATTTCAATTATTTTAATCTATTAACGTACAACATCATTAAATATGTCCAACATAGATGATAGGCATTTCATCAAAGATAACCATTTACAGTTTTACGGTTTACTGGCTCGTAACAGGATAGGAAATGTTGGCGACAGGGAAGACAGGGTGAAGCAGAAGTACAAAGAATAGAGTTTAAGTACCAAGCTATTCTTGAAGTCAAGAAAGGATTGAAATCACAAGCCCAAACTGCCAAGGATTTGGCATCAGCACAAGCACTCTAGGTAGTTGGCTAGCTAAAAGGAATCAATAAAGGAAGGGTTCATTGAATATGGCCAAAATTGTAAAGCCACGAAAACCTGCAAATGGGAGGAGTTAGAGAAAACCTTGCGTAAATGGTTTTCAAATGCTCGTGATTAAGGCAAAAAGCTGATTTCAAATTGCAACAAGCCTCAGAATATCAGACTTCCAGCCTAATGCCTGAAAAAAGGTTAGCTTCCCGTCCCATACCCAAAAAGATATGGGTCAGGTAGGGATTTTTTTATTGTATTCTTTTTTACATTATGAAAATTACAATACAGAACTACAATTTGGACACTGTAAAAACTTATCTGTACAGTAAGTCAGCAGGTAAAATATTGGGTCATCTGGGTGACCAGAAACAAACCTCTTTTTTTGGCCTAAGAGTGGTTGGTTGTCAAGATTTAAGGGGAGGTACAGCATATTGTTCAAAACCATCTGATGGAGGCCAAATCTGTCAATGACCCTGATGAATCTCTGGTGGAAAGGCATTCAAAACTGAACACTTTTAATTCAAAGGACAAAGCAGACTTCATCTACAATGCAGATGAAACAGGCAAATACTTGCCCAATAAGACACTCAAACTCAGAAGTATTGATAGTAAGGGATACAAGCAATCGAAAGATCAAATGATATTCTTAATTTGTAGTAATATGACCGGTACAGACAAACAGCCACAGACAAATTGCCACTATTATTAATTGGTAAGAGCTAAGCCAAGCTGCTTAAAGTGTGAATGATGTCAGAAATTTCATTTCCTGGCTGAAAGATGTAGACATTAGAATGAGGAAAAAATGTCAGCACAACATCTTAGTGATAGACAATTGTCCAGCTCATCCAAACAAATTATATTCCAGAGGTGGGGAACGGGGGCCGAATTTCGGCCCCAAATTTGAGAGATCGAGAGCCCTGGGAGTATAAGTTTACAGAAAATATAAAATTTTTAATACATGTACATTAAGGTTCACATGATGAAATTGAAAGTTAAATAAAATCATTATAAAAATCAATTAGTTTCTAAAATGTTAAAAAGTTCAGAATATTAAAAGTATTCTCCCTCGGAAAAAGTTGTTGTTCACATTATCTGATTCATGTGTTCGGGAGATGAAATCACAGTCATTGGTCCGATCACACAGATCATCGTTATATAAAGACAGTTTTACAGCAAAAACAACTGGGAGAGATAAAAAAGGTTCACTACAGTCAGAATGTCCCTGTACACAAGGGGGTCACTATAACAGTTCGACTGTACTTTATAATTAATTGTATTCTACAGTTAGATTTATTATCTTTAATTATATTGTACTAGTATACAATATCAACACCAATAGTTGGATATAAAAGTAAAGCTTCATATTTATTACTTTTCTAATCTATCTGTCATGTAGTATTAAGTATACATGCTTTTCACAGTAATTTTTTTCATTCATATTATTATCATATTTTTTTCTCGACATGTTGAACATTGTAATCATATACCACCATCATTTGTACTTTATTGTACATTGTGTATAATTTATTTGGGGATGAACTTTATAGTTAAAAGCAAATAAAATATTAGACATGACTTGAATCAATGCTATTGAGAACAAAATTAGATCACTCTTAACTTTTTGGATGATCTAAGATTTCTACAGCAGTCTTGGGCATGTGTTGCACCAACAATCATTACAAACTGCTTCAAACATGCTGGGTTTGTGACATCAGAACACCAGGCATCAGATTAACAAAAGCTGGACAATGTTCAATTAGCCAAATTGATTACCTTCAGTCCTAGGGTGACTAATTTCAAGAGAAAGAGATCCCAACATCTAAGTCTGTGTTGGACAATGACATCATTTCAAGCATTTTGGACAGCACCCATTAATGATTCCAGAGGAGGAAGAAAACGCTTCTATGAAGCAGGGTACCAAAGAGAACCATTGAGCGGGAATTGGAAGCATTAGACATTCTTAAGGATGTATTTGAATCCATGAATGATAATGAAAATGAACTCTCTATGTTGTGTGTCTAGGATGTTATTGAGGGGTAAAATAGATTCATTGTGTAATTGCTCCAAGAGTTCTCGAATTTACAATTTACCAGACCTTCAAGTCTGATGTGCTTATGTCAGAGATTGTTGATGAAGAATTTCGTAACTCTTTATAAACAATGACTGTGATTAATCATGAGTTAGGACACAATTATGTGTCACTTTGTGATTTTGTTCATACATTAGTGTTGTTCATTATGAAATGTATATCTTACATTTTGACATGTTATCTTAATGTTATTCTATGTTCATTTTAAATATGCATGGTTTGTTTATTATGTTTTATTATGCCCATATGTAATTTATCATGAGTTTAATAAATAAAACAATGATTTTAATTTATGATGCCTTCAAATGTTACTTTTTATCATTACATGTACCACATACAATAGTACCAACCAACAAGAACAAAGTTCATACATGGTATGCAGGGTTTTTTTAAGGATAGGGTAAGACAAATTTTTTCCAGGCTACTCATCCAGCAGGACAACCAGCTAATAATTTTAACTAGTTCCACTTACTCAGAGTCAATTTCTACTTATAATTACGAACCAACGAGTAGATTTGTCGAGCCCTGTTCAAGTAAAAGAGAAAGAGTATGGACAGGTAGACGTTTAACAAATTGGTAATGGACTGTGTCCTGACCAGGAATCATTCGCTTTGTTAGGAGAATTTATCATCATTTTATGGTCAATGTGTTCTGTTAATTATAAATAAGTAATTTTCTTTCCTAAACTAATTTACATCATTTGCTCGATATTTGTTGATTATATTGATTATTACAGGTAGATACGCAGAACTTAATTCTCCAAGATTACATTGTAATCATTTTAGGTACTGACATATTCACATTATAAAGATTTGGACTCTGCAATATACTGCAATATACTAGTTATTGTAATATTTTTTCCAAATACTGGTATTGCGTAATATTTTATATTTCAATTAAAAAGTGTCAAAAAAGTGAACTGGTCCTGTTTTTCTTAGTAAAAACTAACAGTTAACACCTATGTATAGGACACACATGCGTATAAGACACAGGTAAAATTAGATGAAATCTTGGGGAAAAAATGCAGGAAGGAAACTAACACACTTTTTGTGGAAAGAAAATTATCTAACTAGACAAAAAATAATAAAATTTGCGCCATTTAGTTTATGTGCTTTGTAAACATTGCAAAAAACATGATATTTACTAGTGGTATAAATTGTCAGAACAAGGGTCCCAAAAATAAATCATTTAAAATTAATATTGACTTTGAGTTTGTTTTTTGTGAGTACTGGTAATATTTAAAAATATGTGTAGTCCTGAAAAGGACTGTTACCAGCCCTGGAAAGGACCGTCCAAAAGTGGAAGGTTGTCTTCACCAAAACCTTCGAACTTTTCATTGTCATTTGATGCATCAAATTCACAAAATTTGTTCTCTGTTATGTTTGTGTGTGTGTGTAAAATGCATAGAAAATATAGTCATCATCATCGTTCTTATGTGGAACATCAGATCCCCACTTCTACCAGAATTCTGTGTACAGTAAGTCATCTTTAATGCCATCAATGACATAGATGTACAACATTTCTTGAAAACTTTGTTTATTGTTTTTATGAGTTTTCAACATTTTTTTCACTTATAGACATCAACCAATTCACCTAACCAGTTTTCTTGGACTGTATGCTAGCCAGTACCAACATACCCTTCCATAAGGAGCTAACCACTGGACCACTGTTGCACTTGTTTAAAGCTTTTACAAGAGGGCCATGATGGCCATTTTTCACTCACCTGAGTAATGATTGCAACTGATTTGGCCTGATGACCTACTTTTTGACCCCAGATAACCCATGTTCAAACTTGTTCAAGATATCATTAAGACAAACATTCTGACAAGGTTTGGCGAATATCCAATTAAAACTATGGCCACTAGAATGTTAACAAGGTTTTCCAATGATTTGGCCAGGTGACCTATTTTTTGACCCCAGATTACTCATGTTCGATCTAGTCCAAGATATCATTAAGACAAACATTCTGACAAGGATTGATGTAAATCCAATCAAAACTGTGACCTTTTCATTTGATTTGACCTGTTGACCTAGTTTGCAACCTCAGATGACCCATATTCAAGCTTGATGAACATCCAATCAAAACTGTGACCAATAGAGTGTTCACAAGGTTTTCAAGTGATTTGACCTGGTGACCTAGCTTTTGACTCCACATAAGCCTTTGTCTAACTTGTCCGAGATATTATCAAGACTAAGCCAGTGACCAATTTTCAAGACCCTTTGATAAAAAATGTGGCCTCCAGAGTGTTCACAAGGTTCTTCTTCCATTTGACCCAGTGACATATTTGTTCACCCCACATAGCCCCTTTTCAAACTCATCTGAGATATCATCAAGATTAAGCCATTTACCAATTTTCATCCTTTGACCAAAACTGTGACCTCTGGAGTGTTCACAAGACGAACGCCGACCCCGCATGACATACATATCATGATGCAGGACAATGAATGCCAGACATAGACCCATCAATATAGCTCACTCTGAGCACTTTGTGCTCAGGTGAGCTGAAAATGATAGCCGCATCCTATTCATCTCTAGCTCAGGAGTTTGAATTCTACCGCCTGATGTATGTTGGGCATCCACATACCGCTCAGTCCATTTGTTTTGAAGGATACCCTCTATCAGGTCATTGATGGACACATCTAGGGGTTGTAAAACCGAGGTCATTCCACCTGGAATGACAGCAAGTGTCATCTCACAATCCTCCATTTACATCGTCTCCACGACCAGAGTCTGATGAGCCCAGAATGCATCCAAGACCAGCAAAAGACTTTCCTGTCATCCTGCGTGGGCTGCTCACCCACACTTTCTTGACCCAGTCAAATAGAAGAGAGTGATCTACCAAGCCTTTCTCTTGGTTATGTAAAACAAACCCCTTCTAAAGGCCATTTTGTGATGTTGGGCAAGATAATTATATAATATATATAATGATAAAATGATATCATCATGTCAGTGGAACAAGGTTGTATCTGACATTTTTTGACATTTGAACCAGCCAAAACAATATTTGTCCTAAGGTTGTACCTCAAATTGTTTAAATTGTGTGGTAAAATGGGGTTGCATTTCAAAAGTAATTTGTTTGGTGCAACAAAGTTGTACCTCAAATCATATCACAAAAATAGCAGCTAAACTGTGTTATAAACAGAATTTTATTGTATATTCTAAGAAAGATGATGGGAGAATTATTAAGAATTAAGAAAAATATATATATATATATATAATACAGTAAAACCTCGTTATCTGGAGGAGTTATCAGAACGGACTAAATGTTCGAAATAAATGTGGTGCTCAAAATAGCAAGGTGTTTGTTGGTTGTAACTTGTACATTAATAAGAACGTATTGATGGGATTTTAAAAACTTGAGATAAGTCAGGTGCTAGTGATATTGATGCTCGAAATAACGATGTTTTACTGTATTTGATAACCTCATAATGTCTAATTATCAGAGATTCAATTTGTTTTATCTTCATATTTTATCTTTTTTCAATAGTTTATTAGCATTTGTCAATGAAACAAGGAAATGATGCATTTAAAATATTTCTGTACATAAAATAAACAATAAAAAGATTCTAAAATTTAAAGAATTGGGAGTGTATTTTTTGGGGCCGTTTTGACGACCGATATTCCCAATGGCAAGAAGTATGTTTTTTTCCCAATCGCAAGGAGAAAATTGCCAATTCAAATGAGAAAAAAAGAAAGAAAGAAAAATTTTAATTTACAGCAGTCCAAATGTTTATTAAATTTCTAAGTCATTCAAATAACAAATTTATCAATATCTAAAAACAAAAACAAACATAATATTTGTTACTTTTTATTTAATTTCATTATTTTAAGTTATTTTTTATATTGTGTGACTTTATCCCAATTTTGTTCAAAATGTTGCAAAAATTTCCAATACTGGGGGTCAGGTTATGTTCCCAAATGCTGAGAAAAAAACGATTTTAAGTACTGAGAAAAAATTAAGTGCTTATGATTATATACAGGCCATCATCAGAAAGTAACCAGTAAATGATGTTGGTATAAAATAGACAAAGCGCAAGTAATCAAGATGAATTTAATTCGTGAAATATCTTAAAACATTGCATAATATGGTTCATTGTTATCTATTATTGACCCTAAAATTGCTGTATTTCATAAAAATTTCAAGGACAGTATATTAGGCCAAAATAGAAGAATTTTTATGATGGTTACTTTCTTATGACGGCCAGTACAGTTTTCACTTAAAACAATGAACAATTTTCCCATATAAAAGTGGTCAAATTAAAGGGATAATACGTATTTTTCTTAAACAATTTGAATCTCCTTGTGTTTTTTTTATTACTACAATTATCACGTTGTTATTTCACTTAATTAAACCTTGTTGCACCAAATAAATGGAAAGAATATGACTTCATGCAGATACATCCTTATTGCACTGAGGTGATGACAATTGATATGGTAGTAGCTTATATCCATCTGCCATGCAGAATTGCAGAACCGTAAATCTTTTTGTTTCTAGAAGCATTTAAGGAAAAATTACTGTCATCTTCAAAGCATTTACCGAAAATGTTCACATCACAGTAATTACATGTTAAGGGAGTAATACTCAGTACTGAGCAATCAATAATGAATAATTTCACTGGAAGAACAAAAACTTACCTGATATGGACTTTTATTGACCGTCAGTGTGTTGATTTATTTTCGAACCTCAGCTGGTCACATCAGATAGACAGAATCTCCCAAAACAGCTCATAAACCGTTCACTTACGTAAAAGCAATGTCACCACACCAAATGAAGAAATTTGTCCGTTACATATGGAATATGTCTCAAATGCCTGGCATCACTTTATCAGTTTACTAACACAGAATCTGTCCCATGTCCAACCATTCACTGGTTCTGCATTTAAACGAATTCTGGCATCAATGGAACACAAAACAGAACACTGAAAATTTGGCGCGCTCATTTTTTTTTCAAAACTAGTCAGTAGTTGCCATCAATAGTAAAAATTACGAATGTTCAAACGCCTTTTAGATTTTCTAAACATAGTCATCCTTCCAGCTTTATGCAACAGCAGGTCACCAACGACAAGAATCCACTAGAAATTTCTTTCTTCCTCCGCAAATTACCTTCCGCCAGAATAACAAACTGAACATGTCCATGGCGGGGACGCTAAGTGAACTTCGCTCAGATTCAAATGCGCGCTTTTTTGACTTACTTATTTCCATCGACGAAGAGCATAAACGAGGGGTTAAACACCGCTGAATTACGTTCTTTGTATCACACAATTACGTATAAACAACGAAATAATTTACCGGCGTTTAACCTTTGACGGCTTCTCGTCGATGGAAATAAGCAAGAGGTGTAAACGAGAACCATTAGGTAATTTGTTTTTTGGTTCGCCGTAACAATTCGATCCCAAGTTATTTCGTTCCATGGTTATTTATCTACAAGTTTTTTCTGTTCCTCTCCATTCAATAGTTATAATTTTTGATATACAGATTGTTCAAATGGAAATAAAAAACTAATTTAACATTATAATGATTATCAAAACAAAATAAACTACATGTGTGCAATTTTATGACAGTATGATTTTATATCAGAAAGGGCCCCTTTACGCGGGAAGGGCTTATTTATAAACGTTAATTCTTTAATGTAGTTTTTCAAAATATTGTCAATTATTGTCAATTTTTGGTTGGAAACTATTTTTAAGCATTTTGCTCAGGACTACTCATAAGGCTAGTCGGAAAGGACTAAAAGAACATGATCGCAGATGAATTCGGCTCAGTGTATGCCTGTAAAATTCTAATGCTCTGCTATTTCTTGGTAAAAAATATTCAGCAAGGAACGGTATGGGCAATAGAAGTTTTCCTTGAGTGTATATCATATATGTAATATAGAACTATAAAAAACCAATCTGAAAAACAGAAAAAATATTAGCTTGCTATCCAAACCAAACTACTATTAATCTTTACAATTTTGTCCTTTTTGTTTTGGGTAAATGTGATACTACTAACAGCATGATAAACCTCATCATCTAAATTTCCTACGTAGTATAATATTGTTACAAGAAATATATTATCAAAATTGCAATTTTTATCCATGCACATAAGATAATACAGAAATTTGAGTTTACAAACAGTAAAATCAATAAGGAGATATATTTATAGACCACTTCAATTCTATGACAACTTAAAATAAATGCAACAAAAATGAATTACTTCGCAAGACACAAGACACTAGGTCTTCAACAGTTTATCAACCATATCCCCTTGATTTTCAACCTCATTAGAAAGAAAAGCCAAAAAGCTTTATATATATATATAAATATATATATACAAATGTATATATATATATATATTTCTTTCTAATGAGGTTGAAAATCAAGGTTATTGTATAGTCATTACCAATGTATTTTCAACCACTACCGACGTATTATTCACGTAACACGCTTCAGCCATTTCTTCCATGATGTTTCGTCTACTTTACGGTAACTACGTAAATAAATGGCGCATTTTGTTTTCTACAAGTTCTAGCATTTCTGTGCAATGTACAAGAAAACTTTGTCCGTTCACATAAATTTTGATAGCATTTCAACAAAAAATATGTGCATCGTTCTTAACTTACTTCTTTTAAATTGAATAGTTGAGAGCGTTCGTTCCGTTAAAATATTAAACAATCAATAGAATACACAAGTTTATTAGAATTAACCATCTATTCAAGATAAGATTTTACAAATTTTGAATGTTTTATACATCAAAATTCATGTAGAAGAAATGCGGAGAATGTCGGGACGCCGTTTCCATGGAGATAACCAGATCCGGTAATATACCGAGGCCATACATCTGTACCTTTAGTCAAATTGGCGACCACAAAGTTAGTAGCCTGGTTCTCTTGTCTATTGTATGAACTACGATAATAGTGGCCGGTTTGGACTTTCAGGATCGGTCTTCCATTGGCAACGAGTTCCATTCTTATGTAGTAACGCACTGCCATATAAACTGATAGAGAAAACCCGTAGAGACCATCAACTGGTGCGACAAAATGGCCATCAGTTGTACTGAACGCACCACCCACATTGATTAGATCGTGAGTGAAGTTAAAGACGGTGTTTGCGGTTACACTTGATATGGTACTGGTACCCGTAGTTCCTGTGTAAGCAACTTGTGTCTGGTTAGTTGATGGGGGTGGGGTACTACACACGCATGGTACTGAAGGTAAAGAAACGGATTTTACATTTATGCATGTATCTCTTTGAAATAAATTTCGATGTATCTCATAACTCAGTCATAAGCATACTTAGAGCTACGGAAGGTGTACACAACTCATGAAACTATTATTAAGAATACCTCCAAAATTACAGCTTATTGCTTATTTCTCCCCAAAAAATGTATATATAAGTTTATTAATACGCATCTTGTTCCTTGAAAATAGGGGTTGTACATTTAAAAATGCACTAGTATTAGCCACATTTAAACAAAGTTGGCTGAATAAATCATCAAACTGAAATGTAACATTTGGTTTTGTTTGTTTGTTTCACTAGGGTTTAACGCCGTTTTTCAACAATTTTTCAGTTATATACGGCGACCGGTTCAGCTAACCAGTTTTCCTAGACTATATACCAACCAGTACTAACTTACCCTTCCACAAGGAGCCGGCAACTTCTCCACAAATTAAAGGTATGACCTGCCGCAGCCGGGATTCGAACCAGGATCTCCCGGTTCCAAGTCCAGCGCACTAACCACTGGACCACGGCCGCGGCTACACATTTGGCTAGACTAGTCAGCTGTTAACTAGATCATCCAAAAAGTATAAGTTTGTCTACAACCACGAACTGTGACAGTAAAATCGAACAATTTTAGTTTAAATTTTCAAGTTAGAATTTTCAAGTTTGATTTTTTTTAAACCAATACCTATTGTGCTGTTTAAAGCTGCCACTTGTTGACGTAAGTTGTGGACCCGAGATTCCAAAGATTGTCTTAACGTCCTCTCCTCATCTAGAAGCAGACGAATTTGAGCCGTAACTGACGTATCTGCTGCCCTAACAACCACCGTTGTTACCAAGGAAACCACAAAAACACATACAAAGTAATTGATTTTCATACTTAATTATGAACCATGAAAAGGAAATGTACAATGCTTTTAAGTGACGATGAAGAACCAAAGTATTGGCTTATCTTTGGGGTCGGCAAAATTAAGGCCGTTTGAATAAAACTAGTTCATCGTGACTGCTTATCTTTTCAAAGAATTGTTACACTTTTTGTTTTGGAAAAGTGAGTTACTTCGATCGTAGCAAGTTTTAAAGCTTAGTATTAATATTTTAAAATGATGATGAGTTCAATCTTAAACATCAGCTTCCAATTGTATAAACATTGGTTAACTTTAACGAAATGGTTAATTTAACCCAAGGTTAAATTTAACCATTTTGGTTCACTAACCATTAAAAAATCATTAAAACATTTATAAAGGGCTGACGTTTTGGTCCTGGTTACCGTTAATGTTAAGATTTAACCGGCATCTTAGACTTGGGCTAGATTTATTTGAGCTTTAACTAAAACAAAATTTGGCTAAACTTAAACAAAATTTTCTACAACAGCTAACCGACAATTTAACCAAAATTTTAACCAAAACTCTAATTTAACCGAGTGGTTACAGTTAACCAATGTTTATACTATTGGGTGCAGGACAAGTATTTCTCTCATATTAACATAGTACTACAACATTATGTCACAAACCGTTAAACTATTGCTTTAAATATCAAAACAGTAACAGACATGTCATCATTATCATGAACGTATAATTTATATACGTCCTAACCTTGGTTTGAATATAATAGTCATGTACACATGGTGTCACCAACTTATCTTTAACTATCAAAGACACAATAGCGCATTTATCAGACGATAGAGAAATAAACATGGCCGCGGTACAACTGATTTTACGTTTGTCGTTTCTAATAGGACTTTCTCGATGTTTTCTTTTGGATGACAACTCGCTGCAGACACTTTTTAGTCAGATCACACGAGAGAAACAAATCAGAGCAAACATTGCCACAGAAATGAAAACATTGAGGGCCAACATGGCGGCCCTAGTGGCGGACTACAAAGCAAGTAAGAACATTTGAAACATTCAACTTATGGTTTAAAACTTTAATGTAGATAAAAAGTCTCTGGTTGAATTTGATGGAACGAGAAAAATGGTGAAGTTGATATTAGTTTAGTATACATGACGTGAAACATAGTACTGTAGTCAAATATAAAAAATAAAAATGTGCATTTGTCTTACAAGCGTTTGCGCAAGGGACGTAACTAGTCTTTCTACGGAATTTAGCTCCCTTTCAATTCTCTAATGAGGATCTGCTATACTAATCTTATTTTTATACCTAAACTAATAATATAAGGTCAATAAGAATATTAGTTGAACTATTTTGTCACACTCTGGTATCTTCTTTCAGATAAGTGTTTTACTGACGTCGTTGCTTTCACGGCCTCTATTACCAAGGACAACACAAATTTCGGTACCAGTCAGCGAATCATTTACGACCAGGTGACGACAAATGTGGGTGGAGCTTACGATCCACGTCATGGAACATTTCGTGCACCTGTTGATGGCGTTTACGAATTTGCAGTTTCTATTCTGCAAGGTCAATCTACAATGTGGCTTGGATTAGAACTTGTCAAGAACGACCAAGTGATTGGACGTGCCAAGACTGGTGACAATGGATATTGGAATATGGGTAGCAACGTAGTCAATGTTCGTCTGCAGGCTGGTGATGACGTATGGGTACGTCACATGACAGATTCTGACACACATCACGTGGTATCAGATAAAGGTCTATTTACTTCGTTTTCTGGTCACCTTATACATCAATAAAAGTTTTCACAGATGTGATTACAAAACTGCATACCAAGCATTATTTATTTATTCAATACAGAACTAGTACAGTGCAACCTCTCCAAAGCAACATCCTTTGGGAGACACAAAATTATGTTGCTGTTGAGAGGTTGTTGCTGTAGAGAGATTAAATAAATAGTTAAATCGTACTGTGGGGAAAAATCATGTTGTTGAAGGGAGGTTGTTGCTCTAAAGAGGGCCGCTCTGAATAGGTTGCAGTGTACTGCGATTACAATTAATCAATGTGTTGTTCTCATTTTATCACAATGGATATCGTGAGTGTTAGATACGGAGTCTGAAAGTAACTCAGGCAAATACATTTAATCGACTTACTCGGTTGTGACAGGTCATAGCTTTCTACGAAAATTTGACAAAAATTTCGATTTTCCTCCATATGTGGGGAAGTTGCTGGCTCCATGTGGAAGGGTAAGTTAGTGCTGGTTAGCATACAATCCAGGAAAACTGGTTATGTGAACCGGTCGCCATGTATAACTGAAAAATTGTTGGAAAACAGCGTGAAACCCCAGTGACAAAAACAAATAAAATATCAGTTATAAACCCGATATACATGTAAACTTAAATACAAAACCATTGTTTATCTTAACAGCGATCTTAAATTTATCATACCAGAATTCACTGGTTTAAATAAATTCCAACCTGAGCTCCCGTAAGCAGGTAGATATATATATATGTATATATATTCATTAAAGGTATTTTTCTCTGATTTAGATAATAGAATTAATTTTATTATATAAACAGTTTGTGGTGGTAACAATGCACCAAAACGTCTAAACAGTTTCATGCCCAATCAGGATGTCTTAACTTGTTAACATAGGCAAGTGAATGCTCGCTCCAAAATTATTCGTTGGCTACAGTTACATTTAAGCGTAAATCACGAATTCAAAAATAACACGACGAATTTGAAAACTTAGAAGATATCTAATAGATAAAGCACAGCTTTTCCTAAAATAATATTACATAAATGTATTTCGGGGAACTATATTTTACCTTTATCTCAATGAATACCAGTCTAATGTTCAACTTAATTACCACCGATTTCGTAAGCGGAATAAAATGCATTAATGCGCAAAATCATCGCACAGACAAGCACACTTGTCCAGTCATGATAGACAAATATATTGTTTTAAATACGGCTTTACTTTAATTAACAGTTCAAGACCAAATTATTTGCTCTATTAAGATTATGTCAGAACGTTGTATAAGTGGCACTAGTTCGCACCCTGAAGTTATATACCAAATGAGTTCATTGGTTTTGTAACAAAATCTGGCATCAAGTCAACAATACTACATAACATTTATATAAGCGCTTTCTCAATCATTGTATGACAATACAAATGTATTTGATTTGCACAATTATTTACCTTAGTAATGTCAATGATTTTTAAATACATGAACAAAGTTTAATATTGTATACACAACACGCATTTGTATTAGAGAAAAAAGTATTAAATGATTCCACTTTCGTTGATATCAATCCAATCATAATTTGCCAATATTAAGTTCAATTAAATCATTTTCAATGTACAAATAGTTAGATATGACGCGCTCATGTCATGTCTAGTTGATAGTGGGTTGTGACTCAAAAGAGGACATACTAGTTGTCACCCTTGGCAAATGAGTAGGATAAATAACAACACTTTTTTACATAGGTTTGTTAGTTACAGCATACATACGTGCCGGTATGCCATGATAATATATGTGTTTTATCATTTCTGATTAAATAGGCACTGAGGCCCATGAGAACAACATATTAATATACATATATACACAGATGCGTAGAAAAATACGGACGTAACAAGTTGACCAAGAGTTGGTATAATCTTACATTAATGTTAATTACCAGATATATACGACTAAAGTATAAGCGGAGACACATTTACATATTTGCCTTTATTTTAGACATGAAGTAATTACGCGCAATTTACCCTGTTATATGACCAGTTAATACTAACAAATCTAGCCCCTGAACAATCTTTATTCAGAATTAATTTCATAATCTGGCTTTAAAACTTGTGAAATCGAAATTGGCAAAACGACAAGACTTATAAAACAGTCATTAAACAATTGAGATTAAAAATTAAAATACAGAACAATGTAATGGTCCCAATTAAAGACGGTGCAGCTTATACTATATTTACACATACGTACATATATACGTATCAAACTATGTATATATTGTTATGCACAAAAAGTGACAGTTTTCATCGAATTATTAATGTTAGCTGAGCGTTGGTTCTTGTTAAATAAAAATCAAGTAATGTACTCAGAGTTTACTAACAGTACGGTACAATACAACACAGAGAGCGCAGTACATTACACGATATTTTCAATATATTTTCGATACGATACGATACAGTATGAAATGATACGTATTGGTTAGATTCGACACCGTACACAGTAGAATACGATACATTTTTGAGAAAAAATGAAAGTAAACGACACGAGATGCTACTATAAAATGTTAGATGGCATGGTGAAGTACAGTATATCGCATATTGAACACGATGCGATACTGTACGATGTGACACGGTACTTTATGGTACAATAATATACAACATGATACGACCAAAACGGCTTGACATGATACTGTACTGTATAATACGATTATTCATATTACCTCGTACAGAATACTTGCAGTTAATTGGTTGAGCCGGGTCACGTGCTGACCAAACATTTTCCAGTATTAGGTCAGTTGCAATTCATATCCAGTCAGTAATAATAATTTCAAAATAAAAAAATCTGAGTTGGCATAAAAGTTTGGTAGATTGATTTATGAATGGTACTCGGTAAGATAAATTCATTACATGGCTTCTTACTTACCTGATACGGTGTGATACAGGGTCAGTAAATTAATATTGGACCATGAACCATATCGGATCAGTAAGAAGCCTTGTAACTAAAAATATAGTACAATACGGCCGGACCCGGGACCGCCTGTCATGTTGCGGTACTATACGATACTACACGGAAGTGTATGTCACGGTCCTGTACGATAGATCAGCAAACCATTGAAAAATTCTGCGCGATAAGGCACGGTACAGCGTGACACAGTACGGCACGGCCGGTAATAACTCCTAGTTGCAACAGATATTGTAGGTGATAATTATCATAACTTGGTTTTGGAGATATGAAGCGGCATATGCCTTGCGCTCGACCGAATTAAGCTGGTCTCATTATCATATTTTTTTTAAAATTACCAAGCCGTAATTCATTTTAACCACAGTAATAGTTATAACTTAGGACGACTGATCAGTTCAAATTATAGGAAAATATATGATACAGTGTGTCACCTTACGAACGCCTACACTATAAGACGTAAACATTTATTACCAAATGGTTTTCGCCATTATTGACCGAGTCATCTTAACTATACAACTGGCCGCACTTAAAGACGATTTCGGAAGTTCGTAACGCGCATCATTTCTGCACATAAGGGAGACAATAAAGCTCTTCACGGAAGAAACACTTGCTTAGTTTTCGGACAACTAACGTATCCGCGAGCGCGCTAAAAACGCAACCTATAATGCGTGCTCTATTTTTTAATAGTGACTAATTTATGTGAAACACTTCATGTACAGTTCATAATTGAATTACTTCATATGACTGTAATGGAGGTTCATCATTTATTGCAAATATTTGTTGATGATGTAGCTGATATTAGGACTCTGAGCTAACATTACCTCAAAGACTCAAATGTTTTTTATAGTGAAATATGTGGTACAAAATTGTTCTAAGATATATATCAAAACTAAAAAGTTTTATTGGATGATAAACAGAAAACTACACTTTATTAACTTCATATACACATTACAAAATTTAACTGAAATTTGCAAATATTTGTTGACAATGCAGCAGAATTTAGAAGTTGGCGGTAAAATTAGCTCAGTAACCCCATGTTTTTATCTCTGAAATGTGTTTATTAGACATTGTTCTACGATATATGTATCTAAATTAGAAAGTTTTATTGGAAAATAGGCAAAATCTTTATTAACTTGATATGCATATTTTTGATATTAATCATATTTGTCGACTATTTTGGACAATATACTTGAATTTCAGAGTTGAGACTGAAATTAGCTCGGTAACCTCATGTTTTTAACACTGAAATATGTTTATTAGACATTGTTCTAAGATATATATCAAAATTAGAAAGTTTTGTTGGAAGAATATCGGATAAGGGGGAATAAAAGATGAAAAATAATATTTTTTTTGTCGAAATTGCAACCCATTGTTTCATGCATGCAGTTGAAAATAAAAACATAGTATGACAGAATTAAATCATTTATGGTATGAATTGTGTTAAATTAACACAATATATGCCAAATAAATACTTACATGTAAAAACAGTATGTTTGAGCATGATTTTATCATGATATAACAGTAATAGTATGTGTTTAGCGATAAGCTCTTTGTACACAGCAAATCTTAAAAAACAGCTGCACACCTACACAAAGTATGAGCTGTTATCTCGAAAACGAGTTCGGTGACCCTTGTTTTTCTTTCCATTTTTGGATTTGTTATACGTTTTTCTATAAAATATGAAAAAATGATCACTTTTCCTTGAATAAAACAAAATGCAGAAATCGTCTTTAAGTTATTTTATAGCAATATATTACTGTTGGAGTGTTTTTTTTCGCGTCAATTTCGGATCAGCAGAAATTAAATTTCACTTAAATTTGTGATTTGTGTGACCGATCACAACTTTTGTCGGGTGGATTTCTCGACCGTTCATTGTTCGCATTGTTTTTTCAAAACTTCCCTTTGTGGCTTAAAAATGAGAAAATAACATGCTGGCACACAACCACAAATAAAATTCATGACCCTGTTATTCCATTCACTTAAATCAATAAATTACTTATTGTTGATCTTTTTACCTGCTACAGGTTTACTTAGTTGGTCCAGAAAGAAGAATTAACCAATACATCGCATTAAAAATAATCCTCTTTCGCTCAACCTGTTTGTCCCAATGGCCAAAGCTTAGGTGACACGAGATGAGGCAAGTCACCTAAAATCTGTGTTAAACAGATTTTTTTCGGATATTTTTACAGATTTCAATAAAAAAGACATTATATCGCATGCGCACCTGTTCAACAAGCAGGATGTGGCCAGGAGGCACAATAACGCTTCTCTGGCTGGTCGGCGCGATACTTGATGTAACTTTTGCGAATGATTGTATATTATTGATGGCTGGAAACGATTTGACGGTGCCAGAAAATACGGAATGTACCGTCCCAGCTTCAATTGCTTCAGGGAACTTGATAGTAAGAGGAACTATGAAAATCACATCAACTGATCATGTCCTTATTGAAGCAGACACAATTACCGTAGAAGGTGGAGGTATAATTTCCGCCGACGACCTCGTTGACGACGGGGTAGGGCGAGGAAATTCACTCGGATCTGGAGGTTGGTAGAGTTTTTTTTATATATAAATATGGGGTCAGATTTATTTGTTAATAAAACACTCAGTAGGTCGTAAAATTATAGATATATTATTTTTATATAACATTACTTTGACTGTATAGCGTCTTATGTAATCAAGCCGTTTTTTTAATATAATTGATTTGTTTTATATCAATAGCATAAAATTTTAATATTGATGGATATTTATTTCCTTTTAAGATCTTAGAAGTAAATTTTGGTTTAAATTTTATATTAAGGTTTGAGAAGAAATACAAAGTGTTCAATAATGAGTGTCCAATTAGAAATTCTCAACAGCCGGCATGTTTTACAGTCATTATACAAAGTCCGGATTGAAAAAAAAATGTTGATATCATTTTACGGATGTGTTCGGTTCATTATTTTTAAATCACCGATCATAAAAAATAAAGAAGCAAAAAAAATACAACATTGGACAATATTTGATTATTAAACATATTACAGCTTTTTTCTCTGAAGTGAAATGTACAGGTACAATAATATATGCGAGTGTGTCGAAATAACTAAATTGTAAAAATCGTAAAAGAATGAAATTCAATGGAAAAATATCTTTCACCGTTCTTTTTATTCTGGGTTAAAATGGATGTTGTGAACGCATGCTTGATAAAAGGGCGATGTTTCAATTATCTGAATTTTTAATTATGTAATTTACAAACAGTAGACTTTAATAGACTTTATTGATTCTAATTAATGATCGATAAAAAGATTTTTTGATTCACACAAAAAATAATTAATTGATTATAAACAAAACTAGTTCAACAAATAAGAAATATTAATATAATTTATACTGTTAATGCATTCCTTATCGAAGACAATATATTTTGAGAATATGGTCGTAAATTAGCTAATGGAAAGAAATTAGGACAATAAATAAATAAAACGTAATTATCAAGTCTTACAATTATTTAGCCTTAATGCCTAAAAGGTGGAAGTATAATTTATTTCGGCAAATGCAGTGTAACCTCTCCAGAGCAACCCACTCCGGAAGAAGCAAAATTATGTTGTTGTTGAGAAGTTGTAGGAAGGTTAAATCAAATCGTAGAGTGGGGAAAAATATGTTGTTGTTGAAGGTAAGTCGTTGTTCCAGTTGCTCAAGAGAGGGCCGCTCTGGAGGGGTTGCACTGTACTGTATGATACAACATAATCATTATATTTAGAAAATGTTTTGTCGTATTACACAATAATACAATTGAAGTTATTCATTCATAACTCATTCATTAACTTCTTACCCGAGGAACAACGGTTTTCACTTTTCGTACTTTTCTTGACACATAAACATGAGAAATCTATTGATGATATAAAATATCTAATGAGCGATAGTGAATTATTTTCAATAATGTCCAATTAAAACACACTCAAAACCCGCCGTAGAAATTACCAAACTAATATTTAAATAATCAAAATAATATGTACAAAGCTTATACTGAACTATTTGCATAAATTATATTCGTAGCGACCAAGGTGACACATAATCCGCCCTAATTGTGAAGTTGTTAGTTTCAACATTATTATATAAATTCAAGACACTTACAATAAAACCTGTACTTATCCATTCATCATACGAAAGTTTTGTACAATGAATAGATAAATACGAGTACAAGTTTTCTGTCTGTTGACATTCACTTGCGGTGTTTTCATAAAGGGTTAATTATACCGGGAGGCATATTCGGTTTATTTATTCTTAATCTATACAAACGCGTTTCATCAATTGATATTACAAACAGCTTGCAATGAATGTACATAAATATATATCATAGATTCTTGACCATCTATAGGGAAATTTATTAAAATTATGTCACCCGAAAATAAAAAGAAATAAATTCCATATACAAATTAGCATTACTTATTAAAGAAGCGCTCAGTTAAGACCGACTAATTAGTCATTCAAAATATATTAACAGTTTATGTTGACCATTTTGGAACAACTTATACTGACTCCTGATTTGATACCATTGAAATGCTGTTCTCGTGTGTTTGTTATTTTGTAATTTAGTTGTATGCATGTATGAATGTATATGTTCGTTATTTATGCTCGACGTGATTATGTTTCTTCTTTTTCTGCTTCTTTCCTCACATAATCTTGCAGAAATGTATTTCGAATGTCAGTATTGCCATGTTCTGTTCGTATGTTTTTTGTCATAGACATGTATATGTCGATTCACGCAATAAACTGTGAATGTATTTTATTGTCCGAAATCTGGAAAGTCCTATTACTCGATGACAATTATAAATAAAAAAAGATAAATTAAGGTGAAACAAGGATTGCGGTACTATTTATGGTGCGTGCGTAGGTCGTTCGATATGCTGAAAATTATCAATTTTCTTGCACTGAGGTTTAACGTGTCACCAACAGCCAGAGTCATTTAGCGACCTTTTCAGCTTTAACGGTGGAGGAAGACTCCAGGCGTACACTTGGATAAAACCACTGACCTCTTGTAACCTATCTGGACAACTTCCTCACATACGAAATTTGTTTGGTCTCGGAAAAGATTCGAACTCACCGCGGAGAGGGGCTAGTGGTTACTAGTCAGAAACCATAAAGAAACATTCAATACGAAGCCCTCTAAAGAAATAGGCACGCAGTTTATATAGCTGCAATTTGGTTTGAATTGATATTTTCATATTAATAACATGTAAAATACACATAACTAGACCTATCACTGAATTGTGATTAAATACCCCCGCAAAATGGGGACAGACCGCACAACATTCCAACCGACTGACCGACCGACCGACCAACCAACCAACCAACAATAAGGGTGATTCCAAAACTTCGTCGTTCGCAATAAACTATTGGTGACATCTGTGACCAATACAGTCCGAGGGTAATATTCTTCTCACTACGGAAGTTGAAGAATTTACACTAAACTTATTGTACTTTTACCTTCCCTGAGCACTGAGCCAAGCACGTGTTTTATAGAGACCGTACGGATGGTTAAGAGAGAGAGAGAGAGGGGGGGGTACTTCCTTTATATGTAGCATATAGTGCTTTCAAAACGAATTCAACGTTATTCTTTCATAATGTAATTATCATGATGTGATACTTACACTAGAGGTTATGATTGAATTTTATTTTCGCTTTTATTCGCGATAGTTATTTAGTACGCGAAAGTATCTAATATTATATTGTAAACTCATAATACATTTCCGTAGTGCATCTTCGAAACGACAGAAAGAACTCCAGCTAAAATTGTTGCATAAGCATTTATTTACCAAAATTGCTCTCATAATGTAGAACATTAATATACTATATAATGAAAAATTAATTAATGATAATTCACCATCGGAATCTAAGTGTTATTAAACAACTATTTTCTATAAAAAAAAGTATAGCCATGAATTCCGTTACAAACACTTGACGGGATATACATGTACATGTATATATCGATTGATTTCATCGGCCTTTACAGATTAACCCTTTGTCTCATAAGCATATTTTGGACTCTTCCAAATTCAAATCTAGCATACAAAACATTAATTTATTTAAGAAAATTGGGTTATTTCTCTCTGACAGAGTGGAAAACATTGTAGCAAAAGAAGCCATTATTCATTACAAGCAATGCCTTCGTTTGTCACAATGTTTTCAAAAGTCGCCCGCTTCAGATGCAGGGAAATGCGGTATCATTAGGCAAGGGTTAAAACAAAGGATTAAATTTCATGCCGGCAGGAAGACTCGCTATAAAACCATGATAAAAGTATCATCTTTGGTGACATAAGTACGCAAATATTAAAAAATTGAAGAACAAGTTCCCCGATTCAAAACAAGGAGTCCAAAAAGCCGATGAAAGAAAGATAGCATATAAAAGTTATATCTGTACGAAAAACAGAAATATTTTTTTCTCTTACCGCTTTTACGAAAAACAGATATAAACTACATCGTTGTAATTACTACAAAATCATTCCTTCATGATAATACAAAAACTTAGAACAGCACAAAAGCAGTACAAACATGACTGAATTATAAAGACATAAATAGATATATTTGTACAATACATTCAATGGTTGGAAATAAATTGAAGTATGGCAATTAAGAAGGAAGATATTTGTTGCGATGTGAAAATGTTTCTTTTAGGAATAAAGCTAACTTATAAACAAATTTTTGTGTTATTTGCTGTTAAAATGTTATTCTAATAATTTTAGGAAGCTATGGAGGCCGCGGAGGCAGTCCAGCAAATAACTTTTTGACCCGAGATGACTCCATACCGTACGGTAGCTATTACATGCCAATGGAGACCGGAAGTCCAGGTGGCAGCACCGGTGGTGGTAAGGGCGGTGGCGCTATCATGATTAGCGGTAGTACCGTTGAAATCAACGGAATCGTTTCTGCGAATGGCGGAGATGGCTCTAGTTCCGGTGGTGGCGGTAGCGGCGGAAGCATCTACATTACTGCTGATACATTTTCCGGTTCCGGGTTTTTACTGGCACGTGGTGGTAATGGTGCAGGTGACGGTGGTGGCGGAAGTGGTGGTAGAATAAGCATAAAACATAACAGCGATATGTATCTCGGACAAATATACGCAGATGGAGGTATTGGGGGTAAGTCATTAAGTCAGCTACATGTTTTATGCATTTCTGAGAGATTTTTCATTTTGTGGTTAAGTTTCCAGTTTGCTTATTTGAATTAACGTAACAAGCGTTTTCTAGGATCTGAATTTCATATATAACCAAAAGACTTCATTATTCTTTATATTTGAGCCTGTATCGTTACTCCGCATACGAATTCATCATTCAAGTGATGTTTTTGTATATAAAATCAACAACGAAATGGCAATCATTTTAGTGACATGCGAATGAAATCTATAATATCATTTTACAGCAGATACGACTTCAATTAAACTTGTTTCTCTCTATGTTTAGGATCCACAGAATCCGCGCTATCGTCCTCCGGTATGTCAGCTAGCTCCCAACACTCCTCTTACCCATCTAGTTACGGGTCACTCGGTTATTCCGGGTCTAAATCATGGCGACCAAGCACGTACTCTAACGCGTACTTAGAGATGAATCTGGGTGCAGATTACTATATCACCGGTATTGAGACACGAGGTGGACCCAACTCTAACTATTACGTCAAGTCATATACTGTTAGATACTACAACAGTACGTCTGGGACATGGGTAAGACGTTTACGTCAGTATTTTTACCATCTATCACAACTACAATGTTCGACAGCGGCCTGAGTAATATGTCAATGCTCATTTAAATCGTTACTGAAAAGATTCTAAATTCAAAGTTTTATAGAAATAGTTCGGCTACCAAAACGCGGGCAGGGTCAAAATTAAATGGTTACCTATGAATCTCTTATTTTTCAAGATTCATAAAATGAAAGATAGAAGTGTTGATTTCAAAAGAGAGCCAGTGTGTATGTAATGCGAATTTCGTATATTAAAACTTTCATTAAACTATTTAGATAAAAAATATCTATCACAGATTTTTCGTATTTTCAATGAAGTATTTTCCCGGTAAAATATTGCATGTGTGTGTTATATTTATGTACATACACAGATGAAAATTCATTCTTCGTGACACGGATTTTGTTTTTCTATACTTCATTTTTTTGTAACTCTGATTGATTGATCGGTCGGTCGGTCCGTCCATCCGCCCGACCGCCCGTCCGTCCGTCCGTCCGTTCTTTCATTCATTCATTCATTCATTCATTCATTCATTCATTCATTCATTCATTCATTCATTCATTCATTCATTCATTCATTCATTCATTCATTTATTCATCTACCGATAGTGTCTACTAAATATACCATAAATATATCATATATGAAAGGTCCAATACCAAATGAAAACCAAATTATAGTCTTATTTATTATAGTTGTTTATTACTCTACATACAAAAATTCATGATGCAAATACAACCAAACATTGCTTTATTGAAGTAAATCATTTTCTTTGTACCACATTTCTATTTAAATGCCACGAAACTAATTTTTAGGTAGGTGGTAATGAATAGTAAATAGGCGTATAAACCTGTGTTGGCATATTTTATGTTTTCAGAACCTAAAGCATAGAACGTGTTTCCTTTGAAAACTATCAACAAATGTATTTTAAATTTCAAGTATATTTGATCTGTCAGTGTCCAAAGAGATATTTAATTATAATTGAATGTCGCGTTAGTTTTTTACATTATGTGTAATGGAACTTGTGTTGTCTCAACTATTTAAATCTTCACAGAGTGAAAATTGTCATACAACGTTCTATGTACTTACTTGCGTGATAATTATAATGACCTGTGAATGTAAACCTCCGAGTCAACGTTTTGACTATCAATAACAATTTTATGTTATGAGTTCATGTTGGGACAATATGAATGTGAAATTATTATATTTATTAATCCAGTTATTTAACGGTAAGTCATTAGGTGAGCTATATGGATATAATAATTGTTGTTGAATCAGTCAACTTTGAGTGAAAATAAAATTTTAACGTATATTTTTAGTGACTTCTGAAATTAGATTTTGTAAACATGTATTATGATATTATTGTAATAATGGCTTCATTCTATTAGGTACCATCAGAGCCAATACAACAAGCTAGATGTCATAAATGCAATAAACGTGACAAAAACACGAAAAAAAAATATAGAAAAAAATGTGAAAAAAATGAATGTTTTAATATAACCAGTGTTATTTAAAGGACATGGCTTCAATAAACTTCCTTTAAAACGGCCGCGAGTTCTGTGCCAGTATGTTACCGTAATTCAATCCACAATTTATGACCCCAAACATGTGACAGAGAACTCTCATTATCAGAAAATAATAATTCGGTTGAAAGTAGAATTGAATTAAAGGGTTAGTATAATGTGAAAATTAATCTGATAAAGTGGGATTTAATAACCATACAGGCGCTGTTGAATTAATCATTTGATAGATTAAGCATGTATAATTTACCTATTTGGGTGAGAGATTAATCTGTATTAAATAAGGATTACATATTTCTTATACGTAAATATGCGTGAAATAGCAAAACTCTGAGTGACCGAAATAATGTGTCCGATTAACAGGTTGAATATATATATACATATATATATATAGAAGTGACAAAAAATGCCCTATCCCATTAATATCAGCTTGATTCTAAATGTACTGCTGCTATTAAGGTTAATCTTAAAACATTTGGGATATTGATAGACGAACGTCATTACTAATCTCAGAGAAATTGTCGGAATGCCAAATTATATTTTAGACCGCAAATCAGCGGAAAATGTTCTTCAGTACGCATAGGTTATTACATAAGCATTGTCACTGAAGAAAAAACTTTAATTTTAAGCAATACTTGTTTACAGGACCTCAGTAAGCTACAGGCACTTACATAGTTTAAAGTTTACAATTTCTATTTTCTTTTTGTATTATATGTAAGCTCCATAGTACATCCGAAGTCACGTAGATATTTCACAGACCTACACTCCGGGAACATAATGCGCACGCATTGTGTTGATTAATTACAACAAACAAATTATAAAAATCAAAATATATAGAGTAACAATCAATTTCGGTACTTAAAAAGCATTCAAAATTTACAAAAAATGTCAATTTTGAATCAATTTAACTGTCAAAGTGTATTCACAGCTCTGATAACTTTGATTCCGGATTTCAACCAAAATCCAATGAATACGTAGTACTGGTAGGTAACATGTCCACAAAATATTGTCTGCTTACAGTATTGACCAGTCTGAAAATGCGTACCATTGTATGAGAACTGATTTCTGATTTTTAGCTCAAGCGTCTGAATTTAATTGATTCTTTTAGGTCAGTGTCGGTGATGAAAATTATGTTTTCACCGGAAACACTAATGGAGGTAGCCTTGTTAAAGTATCGATGCCGAAACCACTCTACGCAAGCCGTGTTCGGATATATCCCGTAACATACCAAAACGGTATAGAACTGTCATTTAAACTGTACGGTTATGCAGAAGGTAAGGCTATTAAGCTCATTGAACAATTTGTACAAATCAGAATATAAAACAAATAATAAAAAAATGAGGAGTGAATAATGGAGGGGGCTAACTTTACCACAAGCATGACTTGATAGACATGAAACTAAATATTTGGGAACAAAGGATGAACTTGGGTTTGCAAAATAATAAACGCAGGATAATAAAATATTCAAATTACATATATTAAAACTTTATTTAAAATTAAAGACGGAATTGCCCGAAAGTTGCCGAGTTATCATATATTTCTTAATATCACTGTGATGGATTTCTTTCAGCAACACCATCAACAGTTCCAACTGGTATATGCGCAGCTGCATCAAAGGGTAAGAATCAGTGTTTGAATTATAACACAATAGTCATAATATTATATATTTATTGCATTAACAATAAACAATTGAAATACGTACGTAAAATCTAAACATACTATATGCCCTATTTGATGTTATTTAGCTATTATTCGCCCTTGTTACAAAAAAATCAAACTAAATGAATCTCATTCGGTTGTGAAAAAATTAGTTACTTTCACATTTATTGCATAGCCAAGAAGTGTAATATTAGCGCTGCAGTGTTTGTAGGCGAATAAAACGCTGCCAGTAAGGCCGTTCTTAAAAATGGTTGGTATGTGGTTTTCACGACCCAAACTTTTTACAGTGAGTAGGTAGGTTATTATATTTTGTTGATATCATATGCAAGAAATGAAAATGTAAAGCCGGAATAAGGAATGAAGATTGTTTTGCCTAAATAAAAATGTTTTACGATAAGTATCGTAAACAATATGCGCACGACTGTTTTACGTTGTGCACCTAATAATTGGCATCTCCTCCGTGTATCAAATATAAATAAGCTGAAAATGTCGTCTGCTTCATGAGAACATTTATTACAGGTGGGTCTGGAGGTGCAGGAACCGTTTATTATTGGAATGAAAACAATCCCTCGAAGCTGGTCATCGATAATTATGGCAAACAACCATACGTTACCATGGACTCAGACTGTCAAGCCATGGATGTACTCACACAAGGTAACAATGTGTAAATCTTTTCACTTATAATGTTGTTCCTTATTAATATTCACGTGAAAATGCTTTTTATAGAAACACAAAATATAATAAGGTGACGGTAGGTTTATCACATTAACCAACAACAAAAATCACATTAAATTGAAAGATTAATGCAATTTGAACTTTGTTCGAGCATTTTCGTAATATTTTCATACATGACACAACCGAACGCTTTATGTGTTTGTTCGTAATACATGTATGGTACAAATAAGATTATTTTGCAATTTCAGGAGCTGCAGCGTACATTTTAGACACAAATAACGATTTAGGTGATATTGTTATTCATAATGGCGCGCATTTAGTTGTTGGGAGTGAACACAAACTATCAAATGTGTTTGGCGATAGCATGTCCATGATACATATTGCAAACGGAACGATACTTGACATTGCTGAAGAAATGACGACGCATGCTCACATTTACAACGGAAGTGAAATTTTCTTCGGTGCTTCTACAGTAAATATTGTTGGATATGTATATTTCCAAGGAATGATGGGTCTAAATATTTCAGCCAATCAAACAATCGTTCTGGTAGAACCAGCAGTGTTGACAATAGATTCATTAGACACGGTCGTAGTAATTGCATACAGTATAGAAATGCAAGCAAACACAGAGTTCCATATCCTTAACGATATGTTACCGTTTCACTTTGAAATTCAAGAGTTAATAATTGATGGCTCTTTTACAGCGGGTGAGCTTGATATAATAAATATAAAGAAATGGTTCGTAGGACCAACAGGTGTAGTTGAATTTAATCCAATGAGATCTGATTTGTACATGGGAAGAGAAATAGATATCCGCGGATCTGTATCGTTAGGCAAGCATGTTTCATTCGTTCAGCCTTGCGACCAATTTATGATCGAAACCGGTACACTTACTTGGCCTGCTACGCCAGAGATTATAACAATCGAATGTGAAATTGTAACAATTAACGGACCATTCACACCAGGCACAGTTTCTTTTGGCAACGGAACTGGAGATTTCACAGTTGGCGCAAGTGGTGTTTTCACGTTTACAGCTGATGGTCCATTCCTGGCGAACACAGTATCTATTGGAGGAAAAATGTATGTTAATAACTTAGTAACGATGGAATCTTCAAGATCATCTGATAATCGTATAGATGCTTTTGCGATTCACCATCCGAGCGGTCTTTTGCAATTGAACAAAGACTCACTTCCTGTACAAAGTAATGGAACTGCGGACCCAAACGTCACATGCAGCACTTTAAAAATCAAGTCACTCACGGTGGATAAAACATTTACCGCCGATGATATAAATACAGATATTGGTATTGACAGTATATCTGTAGGTAGGTATGGAACCTGGACATTTGGTCCATGTGGTACCTTCCATATGAACGACTTCTACATGAATGGTACGGTCACATCAAAATATCCTCTTACATTAGAAGGTATGGGATTGGACAAAGCGCAACAAATTCATATTGAATATGGCGGAACTCTTACACTCGACTCCGAGGCACAAAGTACTAAAGCTTGGACCGGTACATCTACAGTTGCTGTACATGATTTTCAGATGTATGGAAAGTTTTATGCTGGTTTATTGCTCAATTTTGTCGCAGGAAATGAAGGTTGGGACAAGTTGGATATGTACGTAAATGCATCGTTTTATTTTGAACCGGCCGACATTTTTATTCTTGATTACCTATATGTGAATGGCAAATTTGAAAGTTACACTAAGATAAACATGACTTCCATTGATACTAGTCTAATTATTCACATTGACACGAAAGGTTCCGTTAAATTTGATTCCCTAGTGACGTCGGGCTGGACAGATGAATCATACATAAGTGCAAGTCAAATACTGACGGAATCTGGCTCATATTGGCAGTCCGGAAACACCAAATGGGTTGTAAAGGAAGCCATCTTGGGTGGAACGCTCTACTCGTACCCTTCATCAGAAGCCGAGTTTGTTTACTTTACCGTAACAAGTACTGGTAATGTCGACTTTTCGAGAACCACTTACTTCAGAGGTCATGGCTTTAACATTAATGCCGGAGGTGTGATGGACATCGCCTATCAGCACACACCAGAAGATACTAGCCGTGGCTCAGAGGCGTCTGAGCTCTTGTATAAGACAATTGATATCAACGGTACTCTAAGAGCTGGATCTCTACATTTTGGACATCTTGGCAATGGCGTTCAATTTTTGGAAAACGTTTACATCTCAGGTTCTATTGACGTTAGCGGAGGTGGATATTTGTATGACAATGGACCAGGTGCGTTATAGTACATTACCTCATATGTATTTTTTGATATAGAAAATATATTTCCGTTGTTTACATTTAAATATTAAAATATTCTCAACACAATGAAGAACATTTTTACGTACATGTTATTGTTACAAGTCAATGCATTTTCTTCTCTAAATGATTTACAACTTGTTGGATTCCAATGGTCACATTAAAAACAACTCGATCGCAAGCCATTTTGGTAATGTGTTATTCACAATTCATATAAAAGCAGTAGTTTGATGTTCAACGCAAAAATCAATACCAATCGTTTATACATGGGTTAAACATCATTTCTGATCTACCTAAGGTATGGGACAAGTGTCTACCAATGGTGCGAGCGGTGCCAGCCATGGTGGACGTGGTGGTCGCGGTTATGGGTATGAGTCAGCCATCTTACCATATGGTACGATATACACGGAGAGCACATGGGGTTCTGGTGGTGGTAGCCACACTGTCAATGGTAACACTGGTGGTCGTGGTGGCGGTTTTATTCACATGTATGCCACAATGGGAATTGAAATCAAGGGCAGCATATCTGCTAACGGAAAGAATCCCACGGTATGTCCATTAGTTATGTGAAAGAAGAAGTTTGATAGCAGTAAATTTAACCAATATCTTGGCAGTACTCATTTAGTTTGCTCCTTCAAAGGACGATTTAATTTTAAAACGTTCGTGGAGTAAATGATATTATCCGGGATCCCTTCCTTTGTACGGTGTTTAAATTGTAACAATCTTAGTACATCAAAGAATTGTCCAACCGTCTATAAAAGCATTGCTACAAGTATTTCTTTCTTTGTTTTTATCATGATTGAACTGCGTTCTTTGCAACATCTAAATTGACTGAACAGTATTAAAACTGGAGGTGGATGAACAATTTCTTTCATTCTTTGCCGAATTTTATTGTAAGTAAATTGTTATTAAAGTTCTTAAAGATATTTTTGAAGGCTTAAACGCAGAAATTGTCTTCAAACATTCTTCACATTTTGATATGTATATTTTATTTAAAAACATATGAAAAATATTTAAACCAAAAATATTACAGTCCAATACAGCGGGTGGTGGTAGCGGTGGAAATATCTACATAAAAAGCGATGCTAGTTTCATATTAACTGGAAATTTATACTGTAATGGCGGTTCTACTTCCGGTAAAGGCGGTGGTGGTAGCGGCGGTCGAATTCATGCATTTTTCCAGAATGGCGACTATCATTCCGGTTATGTACAAAACAAAGGTAAGAAAAAATTCTTATCAACAAAGGTGCTGCTGCCTACTTGAAACATCAGGTCCTATGCAGGAAATACATTTTACAATTATAAATTGCATACAATCTGAATCATCTTTTACCTATTAAATGAGTATACTTTACTAACATAAAGTAGAATTTTATCGATTTCTTGACAACTGGTTAAATTACAAACTAGTTAGAAATTGACAGATAATATCTTTATAGATTGTACTTATATATCTACAGTGCAACCTCTCCAAAGCAACACCCGTTGAGAGAAAAAAAAATTATGTTGTTGTTGAGAGGTTAAATAAATAGTAAAATCGTTCAGAGGGAAAAAATCATGCTGTTGTTGAAAGGAGGTTGTTGCTCAAGAGAATGCCGCTCTATAAGGTTGCGCTGTAATTAATATTACGCGTATTGTATTACCCAATGATGTAATAATCACGACATATGATATTATAGGTGGAAGTTCAAGTTCCGGTGAAGCTGGAGGACCCGGAATCTCGTATTTTGAAAGTCCTTCAGTCCGTAACGTGAGAATTGACAATGGATGTCAAACACCAAAGGTAAAATTCATAACTTTTTTGGTTCCCTGTTCTTGATTCCTCATTGTCTTGTTAAGTTAAAGTTCACGGCCTTTTTATCCGTATTCTTAACTCTACATTGTTTTGATTAGTAAAATGAACACAGAGATATGTATATGTATTGATTTGTTTTATGCAATCAACGCCAGACAGTAGAGTCATTATTTATATTTTACAGGTTACAGAACCGTCTGGTTCTACTGCTGGTTCGGCGGAATATGATACTTACATTCAGACAGGTAAATTAACACATGTACACTTCTAGCATCAATGTCCACGAAAAGACTTTCTCTGGACGTATTTAGTTTAACATTAATGTATTGCAAAAGTACATACACACTTCCATCGAATTGGTATAAGATAACCAATTTACATACCGTTCGGTCAATTATCCAATTCATTAAAATTCGCCACGTTTTACTTCTTGTCCTTTGTACAAACAATCAAAGATAAATATGCATAAATCATCGCGGAATGCGTAGCGGTTACTTTTTCTAGAAATATACTACCTGTATAATATTTTCTAGAAATATAAGTTTCGAATTGGTAAGCCAAAACGACATTGTACTAAAGGTTGATGTTATATCCAAAGAGTGAATATGACTTTCAACTCAGGTTATTTTTTTACACGCATTTATGCAATAATAATATAATAAATTGTATTAATCTTCAGGCGGTATTGGCTATCTGTTACCGGATGCAAATGATTACACATTTTTGTTCACTCACGTTGAGTTATATGGTGGGGCACACCTAGCGCTTGGTGGAAACAATACGAAATTGGAAACCACTTACATGTACGGTGATGACACGGGACATTTTCACATTGGTCCAGGACAAACATTCGAATTGACGGAGGTAAAAATATTACTGCCAAAGGTGAACCAATTCCTGGGGTCAAAATTTACCAGTAACGGTATTTCATTTTTTATCATAGAAGAAGCTCTGCTTAAAAATTCATACGCACTTACTTGTGTCTTTTTCTTCGGAATGACTTTTTTCCAAATAAGGTAACTGGTAAGTTCTCTACAGTACAATAAGTAATGGGTCAGATACTATTCCACTTCCCCTGAAAAAAAAAAGATTATCATGTTATACGTTATTTCAGGTTTCGCCATACAAACGCACGAATGTCACTTACGAGATATTCTTATACGAAGACGCTACATGGATAATGCCTGAATCTACGCTAGAGTTCAGACAGGTACTGGACCAGCGTGGTCTTAGTATGTCAACAACATCAACCTCGTGTACGTCCTCTTATCTAAGAACTACATCCGGGCGTTTCTGGGGAACCGTGGACGGTACAAAGACACACCTCCTTGTTTCCACAGGTTTGTTCAATATTGTTTGTTCTGTAGAGTGTCAAGCAATGACAATATAACCAACATAAATTAAAATTAAAAAATTCAATATCTATAATAAGCAACTGACATTATAATAATATGTCCAAACGAATTATTATATTTACTGCTACGGGTACCACTCCACTGTGAATTTATTACCGACAATATCAGTGTATGAATCGTTCACTTTACTTTCACGGAATCGTATCCACTTTTAAAGAAAAATAAAACTGTTTTATTTGAAACAAAAAATAATGGCTTTTAGCATATATTGAACTGTTACATTATTTCTCGTACAGGTGCTACTGTTACATTCGGTATAGCTGGCATTCGTACCAACCAGTATGCTAACCTTACCGTACAAGATGGTGGAGTACTAGAATTTGAAACAACATACGGTGATGCCGCAGATATATGGAACCTTGAGGTAATGAGAAAATACAGATTATCGGCAATCAAGATATGTAACAAATACTGTAACATCCAAACTGAACATCTTTGTATTAATGGTCATTCAGAAATGATGGTTTATGCTCGGTTCACTAAAATTATCAAAGCATTTTTTAGCTTGAAGAAAACATAGGATCAATATGTGATATTTGTCACAGATAAAAGTAACACATATATCGATCAGAAAATAAAGACAATTCAAAACATCTTGTTCCAGATTTGACATCAAGTTCTACAGTAAAACTGCTCAAAATCACTTTAATTATGAATAGAAATCATAAAATGTTGTTTTTTTTTTGCGTGGCATTTTCCTTGTCACTAGGATACCAATCTCAGTAAATGCTGAGAATGAACAAAATCCCAAAATAAGAAAATTAACATCCTATAATCCAAATGTAAGCATAGTTTTATCTGACATTGTAGATTCGCAAAACTCCAAATCTTGGTGTTATAACTATTGAAGCTGGAGGAACACTTTCGGCCAGAAATCTAAGGATTGACACTGACATTTTAAAAGTGGATAAACTTGGTACCTTGACAGTGAGCGGCCAAGGTCTTACCGATGGTACTGGACGGGGAACAAGCAATACTGGAGGTAGTTTCGGTGGTCTAGGTGCTGTCGGAAGTTCAGGTGAGGGAAAGAAATAGCAATAAGGCCTAAAAAATAGGTCTGTTTCCGATTACCCGACCTATTATTCTTTTACCTGCCGACTCATAAGTTTTTACGGCATCCAAATCTTAGTGCTCTATTGTCATTTTCACAACAGTGTTGCCGATACATGTAAAGAAAAACAAAAAAAGAAAAACAATCCCTATCTACCGACCCATATTTTTCGGGGGCATGTAACTGGAAACAAACCATTTTTGTTTAGGCCTAATACAATGCTGGGAGAGTTTTAGTGTCCAAATCAACATGCTCTGCATTTTGTGTACAGAGAATATAGAAAATGATTGCACTTTCAATGGAAGGTCCCGTCATGTAGAAAATATGGCATGTTTAATGAGAAATTCGTCTGAAAATGATAATTATGCTAACTGAGAATATTTATGGTCTGTAAGATTTTGTGCGGAAACTACCCAATAAAACAAATGCGAATTTCTGTATTGTACAAATCAATTTCAATGCATGTAGCCAAATACAATTTTATTAACGTTATAGGCGGAACTGTTGGTCCTACATATGGTACGGTGTTCAACTCAGAGGTAATGTTTGGCAGTGGAGGTTACGGCGCTTCCAGTACCTATGGTTCAGGTATGTAACGTATTACTTAACAACTTATTAAACGTTAGGAAGAACACAGAAAACTTATTGCATTTGCCATGAAACTTACATACATAAAATTACTCTATAGTAGTTACTAGTCCGTAGGTATTAGCGGTCTTGAATATTCTGGCTTATAAAAAAGATAGACTCTATAAATTACGTTTATTAAAAACAAGCGATTACATACTTCTTTATGTATTAACCTGATCTTAATTTAGGTTTTGATATAAAATGGTACACTTCTTTTCAGGCGGTGGTATTTTGGAACTACAAATCTATCACAAACTGTTAGTAGAAGGTACAATTGAATCTAACGGCGTCGATGGTTACAGTAGTTCTATAGGAGGCGGCAGTGGCGGCTGTCTAAAGATATCAGCACGTGACTTAGAAGGTTCCGGAAGTATCCAGACAACTGGCGGAAACGGTGGGTCACATTCTGGTTCCGGTGGCGGCGGTAGAATCGCCATTTATTATTCGACAAGCCAATTTTGGTTTGGAGAACTTGATGCAAGAGGTGGATATGCAACCACTGGTGGAATTGGTGGAGCTGGAACAGTTTATCTGAAAGTATGTTAACTTTTTTGTCTTTGGATTCATAAAGTGCGCTTATAATTGTGTACTAGAATTAACAATTAAGGCAGATTCACGAAATGTGTTACCACCAAAGTTAAATGCAGACACAATATTACTATCTGAAGCATCGTGCAAGTTTAGCTTTTAACTGCTCGCTCATTTCTCATGTAAATACATGGAGCCGTTTTACTTATTTTCAGGACATGAAATCCGGCGCTTCAAATGAAACTTTAATCATCGACAACTTCGGACAGGTTCATTCTGTGATGGAAATGGCTGACCATACATATGGAGCGTATGACCAGGATGGAGGACGAACTTCAATTGGCGATTCAGCATTAACACAAATGAATACTATTAGAATTGTCAGAAGCGCCCATATTTCAGTGCATCCCGATCTTGATTCGTAAGTTTACAAAATGTATCATAATACATAATATATATAACAATTCACGCATCGAAGCCCGTATCACTGGTTCAAATGGTGCTATAACTTGTATTTTATGAGAGATTCACAAAAATGTGTGACGTTCGGATTTCACGGATTTTAAGTATTTGACCTATTTCAATATTATAAGGTATGCATTTGGTACATGTATATACACATAAGTCTGTTAAAGCATTTTATCTCACGCTTTAGGAATACATTCGAGCTAAGATCCCTCATGTTTGAAGGAGACAGCACTGGTAACTTGCACGTTGGTCCAGATCAAATGGTAGTTGTTGAGCATCCTGAAGATTTAGAATTTCTAGTCAATGTCTACGTCTACGAAGGAGGAACTCTTTTACTGCCATCCGATTTTATTTGTTACGATATATCCATGTATATTTGGTAAGATATTCAGCAACATGTTTACATGTTTTTTTTTGTTGTTTAATTAGTAACCAAATAAACTTTTTTTAATATTATTACGTGCGTATTTGTTGCAATCATTTCAATTATATTTACGACCATTTCAACCAATACAGGACGAAATACCCGCGATAGAGAGTTTACAACCATATAGTTAGTGAACACATCCTCGAATAAATCAAATCATATAAAATGCATGCAAAAAATCAAATTTTTAAATATCAATAGCACATAAACAAGTTCTTAACTGGCGTCAAGGGTGGAAGTAAAAGTGATTATGAAACTGATTTTTTTTCATATTTCAGGGGTACAATTGGTGTACATGATATAACAGTTGGAGATAAGTGTCATCTATATTTAGGACGGGAGGGCACCACTAAACGTACTGGTCTTACAGCAACCGCTGGAAAATTTGATTTTGAAAAAATAACTGTTGCCGCCGGTGGTGAAATAACGTCCACGCATGATCTTACAGGTGTTAATGATGAAATTAACATCAAGGTGAGAACTATGTTATGATTTATTTGAACACTCGAATAATCATTAATTTCTATTAAAACAGTCTAGTTGGAATGCTTTATTTCGACTTTTTCTTTTTGCATTGGCGGTCTTTAATTGATTTCTCCCGTAGACGTAATGCGCTTATTAAACAACAATATTAAAATGACACGGAAGAAATACATGTATACAAAACAAACTGACATTTAATTTAGACTTTTAAAACAATTGACTGGGGTCTACTGGCTTTTATTTACACAATGTCTGTTATTTCAGGCTGACGTACTTAGAGTTCAAGGGGGTGGTATTATACATTCAACATATGTTACACTGCAAGCAAGAATTCTAATCGTAGATGATTTAGGACAGATCATTGGAGACTTACATACAATAGCTTGTACAGCAGGTTACAGCGGTACTTCCGGAACAGTAGGAACAGGTATTGTAAAACTTTCTAAACATTTAAGGCTCAATTATACAAACTGTTTATCCGAAGATGGCTGATAAAGTTGATATAAATTCAATGCTACTTTATTAAAGTTTTAGAGACACTGTGTTATCACAATGAAATACCATTCATAATGTAGCCACGCATTCATTTACGTCTTACTATTCATGTATTACTATATGAGCATCGATAACAATTTGTCCGAATGAAACATTCCATTTTGTCATTGTTCGTAGGCGCCGGTCACGGTGGACGTGGAGGTGGTAGTTCATACAATGGAGTCACGGGCGCACCATACGGCCAGATATACGAGCCTAATGATCGTGGGTGCGCTGGTGGTGCCTCTACAACGGCCTCCGGAACAGGCGGTCAAGGTGGCGGTATAATATACATCCGTGTCACGGAAGAACTTCAGAATGATGGTGAAATAAGTTGTAATGGAGCACAGGGTACTGGTGCTGCTGGTGGTGGTAGCGGTGGTTCTATCCTGATAGATGTTGCCAATGTTAAGGTATTGCACTTTTCTTCTTTACCTTAATGTAATGATGACTCATATTTTGCAATTTCTTTTAAACTACAAGAGTATGTAAATGTTGAATGTAAAAAGCTGATGAATCTGGAAATCGGAGAGGCGACACGAAGATGAATATAAACTCCAATAAACTCTGATAAAATATTAACGCGAAGCAGCTATTTTGTTTTTGATGCGAATTAGGGTATTAAAATAAATTATTAAAACAATTTTTTATTTCCAAGGGTTATGGAAAATTCCAAGTAACTGGCGGAGATGGATCAACTTACAGTAGTTATCAAGGATGTGGTGGATCTGGTGGGCGTATTGCCATGTACTTTGATAGTAACTTTACATTCTCCGGCTCATGGGATGTTTATGGTGGAGATTCACCTACACCTGAATGTGATGGTGCTTCGGGAACAGCATTCTTCTACCATAATGGTACGAAAATTACTGTGTATCAAGTTTGAGAAGTATATTTATGCTATATTTGTGTATTTAGAATTATAGTGTAAATGAGTAACTGTGTTAGTTTAATACATATGTATTTACCTATTACAATATAAGCCTGGCAAGGCCCATGTTAACCATTGATGTTTCAAAGTGATATATTTAAACTCTATTTTGCAGGCCACAGTCACTCTACATTATTAGTTAACAACATTGGTCGTGGAATTCCCGGAGAAAACGGAAAAATAAAGGATTACTCAGACTTATCCGATGATGTTGCACATACATGGTTCTTACCAGAGCATGGAACAAATTCCAGGTTTCCGACCAGTATGTATTTTGTCATTCTGTAATGTATTCAAATGTATGTTCACAAATTCAAACTAGGATTATGCAGTATTACAATTTTTCTTGAAATTATTTTATTGCACGCTTCCAATGTTAGCTCCATTTATAGCAATTATTGATATTTTATGTATTGAACATCTACAATATATTGATATATTCAGTTTCTTTATTTCATTGTCTGATGTTCGTTCATTGCTTTCATAATCATCTGTAACTTTTCATCTATTTCAGCATCCAACGAATATTATTTCGATGAATTACAAATTTACGGTAACGCCCATCTTGCTGTTATCACGGATCCTGTTGACAGTGACGCCACGATTTACTTCCAGAATATGATTGGAGATCGTACAGGAGCCATTCACGTTGGAGCAAACCAAATTATGGATTTAAGGAGAGAGCACATAGATCTTCCATTTAATGTTCATGTTTACCCTAATGGCTTCCTTGGTCTCGCTCCCGACACTTATATTCAAGATATTGAAATTTTCCTCAATGGAACTTTAGCTCACATAGAAAACCTCACTTTACATCATGATGGCAATCTTTGGTTGTATCAAGAAGGCAAAACTAGTGGCTTGCAAGATGGGTATTACGAATTTCAGTTTGTACATGTGAAAACAGGAGGATACATTCATATGACAACTGATCCTGTGACGCAGCATGGTATCCACTTCAAAACGATATCCACTCACATAGACGGAGGAGGCCTTATACGTGGTACACACTTGTATTTTGAATCTACCAACATTACAATAGATTCGGGAGGAAGTTTAAATGCTGACGAACTTGGATACAGATGGAATGATACTACAAGTACAGGCTTGTTTGGCGATGTAAATCCAGGTAAAGGACACACTGGAGCGCTTACTGCAATAACAACTAGCAGTAACGGCATTTACACAGCGTCTGGTGCTGGCCATGGTGGCAGTGGAGGACGTGGAGAAGGTATGTATAGTTAAGACATCTGGTTGATTAGCAAATCAGTAATTTCTAATTTTTAGAAAATACGCATTGTACTATAAAAAACATGCAAAATGCCAATCTTTGCTTCTAGAAATATTTCAGTTGAACATACAGTACACCATTAATGCCATGAAATGTTGCTGGGTCATTTAACGGAGCATGAATGTATATTGTAGCGAATTAAAGTTCATGGTCTCGAGTTAATATGTATTTTTTTATATACATGTATTTCTGTTGATGATATTTATGAAATAATGAAGCTAAGGAATTTTTGCACTTATTTTAAAGATGAAGATATTGGAGGACTTCCATACGGTGATCTCTATGAACCTACGATGTTTGGGTCAGCTGGTGGAGGTGATGGCGGTGGAGCTGGTGGAGGTCGTATCTGGCTAAATGTCACAAACACTATACACATTGATGGGAAACTGACAGCGAACGGCGGAGAAGGTGTAACAATCGATGGAAAACTTGCTGGTGGTGGTAGTGGAGGTAGTATTTGGCTGCATACTAACAGGGTCACTGGATTTGGTTTGATTCAAACCGCAGGAGGTCGAGGTTCTGGTGGAGATATGCAAATAGAAGAAATGGTTTCTGTTGATGGCCTTGAAGCTTACCGTTGTGAGACAGTCAAAAAATGTCAGAATGGTGTATGCGTAGACGAAAAATCATGTTTACATACTACTTGTGATAGCACTGGTCCAACCGCTAGTTGCTCGAGTACGACAATTAGTGACCTACCTTTCTCAGACGTTAGATGTTATGATGTTCAGGACTGCAGCTCTGGTGTCTGCAAAACAAAACGACAATGTTCACTTCTATGCAACGACGAAACAAAGTGTGATTATTCTGGTAACTCTTGTGCGACAAAAGAAGTTTGTTGTAACGATGCATTCTCTGAGTGTTGTTACTCATCGATTGATACTTTCCGAAACCGAAACAATGGCGCCTGGCAAACGCAATACATTTGTTGTTATGAAGACAGTTCCAAGCAATTCGGTGAAAGGTGCTGCTACAACAACGCCCCAGTGTATCACACATACTATGGTTGGCAAACGTCCCGAATGTGTTGTTACCACACTGAGTCATGCAGTTCAACTACATGCATTCGAAATCAGGTTTGTTGTCCAGATAGCTGGGGAAGTTGTGAGACCAGGCAAATAGCTTCCTGGGCTGCTCCTACCACCACCACAACAACAACTACTTCGGCAACAACATCCGTCAATTTAAACACGACAATTAATGGAAATATCACAACAACAAAGCTATTTTATACAACAACCACAACGACAGATGCGCCAACCACTACAACAACAACCACGACAACAACAGCAGCTCCAACAACAACTGCTCCAAGGGCTCGCGTTTACGATTACAATAGTGAAAACTCCCACATATCTGGAGGTGGTGGTGGAGGTGGCAGGATCGCTATGTACTTCCAAAAGAATGCGACGTTTAGCGAATTCCGTTATCTTTCAAATGGTGGATGGCCTGGTAGAGAATGTGATGGATGTGAAGCAGGTGGCCCTGGAACAGTATTTTTGTATCATATGGTCGAAAATCACAGAACACTCGTTATTGACAATGACAATGCTCCGGCCCCGAAAGATTTGTATGTAAACTGGGCAAATTTGGCAGAATGCGGGAGTCGTGCATGGATTATGCCTATTTCTGGATCTCATGGCTTTGCTCAAGGGACAACCGGTGGATATGCATTTGAATTTGAAGAACTTCAGATTTATGGTAATGCTCACTTAGCCATAATGCCACCTACGCAAACTAATACAGCAGCTGGCAGTTCATCTATAAATGTACCAACTCTAGGCGATTACAATGTTACCATTTTCTTCAAGTATATGATAGGTGACCGCACAGGTTCTGTTCATGTAGCAGGAGGACAGGCAATGGACCTACTTACTAACATGTCGAGAGAAGAAATTGACCTTCCTTTTAATTGCTACACTTATGCTAATTCATACCTCGGCCTCGCCCCTGTCACATTTGTACATGATGTAGAAATTCATCTAAGTGGAATCATGGCTAATGTTAATAACATGACTTTACGTCTTGGAGGTTATTTATGGTTAAAGCATGGTGGCCATACAACTGATGAAATAGCTAGTAGTTACAAGTACGATTATATTAGGGTACAAGATGATTCTACCTTGAATGCTACCACTGACCCTATTGACGAGGAGGGAATAACATTTCATGTTAAAGGTATTTCTATTGAGGGTGGCGGTGTAATGCATGGAACGTATATAACAGTAAATGCTGAGAATGTGACCATTGACGCTGGAGGTTTACTATCAGCAGATGGGCTTGGTTACAGATCTGAGCACAATGATGGAACACATGGATCTAGTTCTGTACATGGCACTGTTAACCCAGGAGCTCCTGATGCCACAGATGGAATTGGTTCTGGTGCAGGTCATGGTGGTTCTGGTGGTAAAGAGAATGGTCTAACCTCACGTGCTGGTTTTGCTTACGGTGATATTTATGAACCACAGAAAATGGGTTCTTCTGGTGGAACAGGATTGCATGATCTTCCTGGAGGATCTGGTGGAGGAAGGTTGTGGTTTAATGTTACTGATACCATATTTATTGATGGTGTTGTTAGTGCAAATGGTGCTGATGGTTTATTTAATGCGACTGGTGGTGGTTCTGGTGGCTCAATCTGGATGCATTGTAATATCATTCAAGGATATGGTAACATAACTGCACATGGTGGAAAAGGATCAAATTATACTCTTGATACCGGAAGTGGTGGTGCTGGTGGTAGAATAGCCGTCTACTTCCAGGTAAATGAAACTATGTCCGAGTTCCGTTATCTTGCTTATGGTGGTGCCGCTGGTGGTGCTCAGTCTGAAAGTGGTGGTGCTGGTACTGTCTTCATTTATCATATGCTGGAAGATCATCAGACAATTATGTTAGATAACAATGGACAACACCCACGTGACAAACACAACGTAATAGCCGACTACAATGACCTAACGTATGATTCTTGCCGTACTTGGATATTGCCAGAATCGGGTTATAATAAATTTGCCAATGGTAAATTTTCGTTCTCTTTCAATGAGATACAAATCTATGGAGCTACACACTTAGCTGTTTTGCCTGAACCTGTTGGTACTCCGGTAGATATATTTTTCTTGTACATGATTGGCGACAGAACGGGCACAATGCACATTTCAGATCAGCAAGTGATGAACCTTGAAAGATTAGAGATTGACCTTCCTTTCAATACACGAGTTTACGCTGGTGGATATTTAGGACTAGCACCTGTTACCATTATACACGGTGTGACAATATGGCTTCATGGAGAAATGGATCATGTTGAAAATATGACATTACATCACCAAGGTCATCTTGCTCTTCAAACCGGCGGCCATACCACTGGAAATTCCCCTGACAACTATGATTATCTTTGGGTTCGTATACAAGACAACGCAACTATTAGTATAATCACAGATCCAGTCTCAGATCCACAGTCAATATTTACAGTTGCTAACAAGTTGTCCATGGAAGGCGGCGCTAATTTTTATGGAACAGACATGAAAATTATTGCTTCTGATATAACACTTGATTACGGCGCTATCATTCATGCAAACTCACTTGGTTACAGACCGGAAGACCCAAAGACTTCAACAGTTAATATTGGACTAGGAACTACAAGTACTAGTGGTTCTTCAGGAGCAGGGCATGGTGGTACTAGCGGTAAAGGTGCTGGAACCACACTAACCGGACAACCATATGGACACTTGTTCCAACCACTTGAGATGGGAAGTGGTGGTGGCGGCGGTTCAAATGTTGGAGGACAGGGTGGTGGAAAATTATACATCAAGGTTTCCAACCATTTGATGATAGATGGTGAAATAAGATGTGATGGTGGTAATGCAAAGGGAAGACCTGGTGGTGGTGGCTCTGGTGGTTCTATACTAGTAGATACATATGAGTTCCGAGGAATGGGAAATATCACAGCAAATGGCGGAGGTCGATATAATGTTGGAAATGGTGGTGGTGGTTCAGGCGGGCGTATTGCTATCTATTTCCGTCAGAATGTAACCTACTGGGGTGGATATCAATGCCACGGAGGTTATTCCAGTGGCTTTGCTGAATCTGGTGGACCTGGTATCGTGTTTATCTATAATGTCGAAAAGAATCATAGTACCTTGTACATAAATAACAATATGAGAACTACAAGGGATGATGTTAATCTTATTAGAGATTACACTGACATTTCTAATGATAGATTTAAGGCTTGGATATTACCTGTCTCTGGTGATCATTGGTTAGCTGGAGGAAACAGCAATTATCGATTCAGTGAACTTCAAATTTTCGGGAATGCTCATTTAGCTCTCTTACCAGAACCATACACTGGTGGCTGCAATCTTCATTTTCTACACATGATTGGTGATAGATCTGGCTTTATCCATATAGGACCATATCAAGTCATGGATCTGAACAGATATTTCTTAGACACACCATTCAGTTCATATGTCTATGATGGTGGTTACCTCGGTCTAGCACCAGAAACATTCCTTGAAAGCGTATTTGTACATGTAGAAGGTACGGTCGACCATATCCACAACCTGACACTTGTTCAGGGAGGTGGCCTCAGGCTTTTTAAAACTGGATCTACCAACCGACAAAACCCGTTAAGTTACACAATCAATGGACTGACTGTGGTGAAAGCTGAGTCTTACATTAATTGTTCCAACCCAAATGCAGACAGCGATTCATATGAACTAAAATTTGGCTGGGTGATTGTTGAAGGAGGTGGTCTCATTAAAGGTGGTAATTTACATATAATGGCCACAGATTTCACTGTTGATGACGGTGGTACAGTCGATGTCAGCAATGGTGGATATCTCCCCGAAGCAGGAGCTGGTATGTGTATAATATAGGAAGTCTCAAAGTTGTAAACACTTAAGAATATCTAGTTTCATGTATTTTTAAAGTAAATTGTACATTTTCGATGTTCCATTTTTGTTTGTCTAATTTACAACAGACATATATGAATTCAGTCAATATAAAAATAAAATCTCATCATGTAAACATCAAGATTTCTGTTACGGTATTTGTTTTATCACATAATCTGCGGTCCAGGAGTGCCGTACACCCGTGCCGGAAAAATCGTTCGGCACTGCCAAACCCAAATATTCAAATTAGCCAAATCACTATATTTGCATATTTTGTATTACTACGCTACTACGATATTTGTAAACATGGTCGACTTTCGATTCGGAATGATTTTATTAATTAATAAAATGATGTTTGTGTAAATAAAATAACGATTTTATGTCTTTTATCTTGCATTTTATCGCCAAACGATTAATAGAAACATGCACTACTTTTTTTGCGCACAGTAGTGAACAGTCTACACTAGACGTCTTGTACTGACGTCATCTTGACGTCATCCTGCAGTCTGTTTCATTTTCTGTGGTCGTTTTTACGGTTATGTGATAAATAGAATCTTACACTCGTGCTCATCCTTTACCATTTTTATTAAACTCGTTGACAAAAACAATATGACACTCGGCAGAGCCTCGTGTCATATTATTTAGTCAACTCGTTTAATAAAAATAGTAAGGAATGAGCACTCATTCAAGATCCTCTATTTATTGATATAGGTGTTGGTAAGTGGAGTATACTTGGATCCAGTGGTGGTTCACATGGAGGTCTTGGAGGTAGAGGTGGCTGTGGTGGTTACACCTCATGTAGACTTGAGCGCAGTATGCCATATGGTGATTTGTACAATCCAGTAGCACATGGTTCCGGTGGAGCTCTTTCAAATGGAGGCACAGGTAACATTCATTGTTTCTCTTTATCGTAATGTTCTTTGTAGGGACATAAATATTTCGAGGTAACTCAATGTAGCCCTTGTCTATGTCTGGATGGAACATATATTTCACCTTTTACTTAAGATAAGTTAATGGTTCCAACCGATAGTTAAAAGGGCTTGATTTATTGTTCATTAATCATATCGAAACAATAAGCATCTCAACAATTCCATATTGAGATGTAAGGAATGGATATTGACTCATTCCAGAATCACCATTTCAAACTCCACTGGTAAATGTTCGACATAGCCTGACAATAATAAAAGGACTAAAATGTTGGTGATAGGCAAAATTTTCTCAATCCGAATTTTTGTCAGTCAGGATTGGAAGGTTGACATTTTTCTTGCCGCTTATTCATCCTTTGAATGAACTGGTCCCCATTTAA